>VZTI01003210.1:492183-571342 GCA_013397865.1 Struthidea cinerea
CCCCCCCCCCCCCCCCCCCCATCATAAAAATTATTCTTGATGCTGCAAGGAGGCACACTGGTATTGCAATCTTTCAATACCACCTGCAACAACTACTATGCTTGTAAATTTTGTTTACCTGAGAATTTTAAGTGGCAAGAGCAAGAAATATCAAGACAGGCAGCATTTAAAAACTCTGATAATAAAGTCACAAGCTTGCTTTTGTTTATTTTGATGGAGGATGATGGTTTTATTTCGCAGGTATATTTAAAATGGAATCAACTAGTAATGCAATTTTGGCTTCTGCCCTTCTGCACCTCCTCTTCCCGACTAGCTGACACTTCTGTCTGGAAGGTAGACAGCCTGAACTTGACCTTTATATCAAAAGGCATGGGGCTTTGCCTGCATAGTGTGCTGGGCAAAAACCAGCAGCTATGAAGTTGACTAATCCACTTAAACATGAGACAGAGCAGCGACAAAACTTCAGTAGTGAATATCCTTACAAACTTCACCCTTGCTCATACAAATAAGGTGGTTTCTCCATCTCTCTGAGATTTTTAGAGATGCTGTAGAGAGAGGTCTTATTACTGGGACTTTGGTTTTGCCAAGTACAATACACTGTGTTTACATCTATGGTAGGAGGCAGTATTTGTAATATAGCAGTGCACAAAGGCTGCAGCTGAACTGAGACTCAGCTGGGCTTTTTACTGACCAAGCACAGAGAGAGCGTGCCTGTCTTGGAGACTTCCAGTCCAGACTAAGCAGATAAGACAGGAAAGCGATGGCAGGGTAAACAGAAGCATAGAAAGGTGAAATAACTTTCCCAAGACCATGCAGGAGGTGTGTCTGATCCAGCAGCCCATACAACAGTTCCAGTGATGCCAAGCATTTCTTTAAGTGATGCCATGATGGACTGAGCACAGTCCTGAAAATCAAATGTACAAACTGTGTTTTTAGCAAGACTGGTGTTATGGTGCATTAATTTATTGAGGTTTTCTTCTTCTTCTTAACAGCTCTAAGCACTAGCAGCAAAAGGTATTCAATACAATTTCATGCTGGTGTCCTGAAACCAGACTATTTCAGTTGAGTTCTCCTCTTTCATGCTAAATATGCTGATTACTTGCTGAATTGCAAAATTAATGAATTCAGATTGGGTTTTCCAAGCGTTAGTGCAAATTATTGCCCCTCCACCAAAGATATTTATGAATGGAATCATTTTGGAATGACATTTGACTTTACACACCAGAAATAAATATAAGTGCCTTTATGCTCTATATGCCCTTATGTAAAATACAATAATGGTGGCTTGGTGTTTTATCATAGTATTAAATACATTTTTCCAGCTTCAAATTTTTCACTTAAAATAATGCTAAGGACCCATTTGTTATCATTACTTATAATGCCTCTTGGGCCATAAGTTCATAGAGTAGAGGTGGTGATTAATCCTAACTGGATACAGTTACTGGGTAACTGTAAAGGAAACTTCTGAAATGGATACAATCATGGTAGTAGCAATATAATAAACTGAAAAGAGAAAAGAAATGCCTTTGCATTTAGCAGTGTTTCAGATTATTTCATTCCAAACATCTGAAATTATCTACCTCAGCATTTTCAAAGGAAGCTATTCAGTCCAGCTGAGGCCATATCTGTATAATTTCTTTCTAGAAACATAAGAAGGAAGCTGTGAGGGACTGGAAGGAAGATGCTGCTTTGCAAGCACCCATCTAAACACTGTCATGAGCTGCATGAAGGGGTCCTGCTGCAGATTTCTGCTCTCACCAACACCAGCAGTCAAGGGCTCCTGCAGTCTCCCAGGATGCTCCCTGAGCCTTGCCAAATAGCATGACTGAACGTCCGACAGTGACCTGTAAATGGAAAATTACTTCCTCTTGTAGGAAAATCCTAGTGATGTTCATCAGATTTAGTACAGGACCAAGATCCCTGTGTGTTGGCCTAACAAGCAGGTTAGAGCCCAAAGCCTTTTAAACGTATAATTGCCGCAAATAATATATACCAATGGAGTCTGCACTGAAGAAATCCTTGTCTGGGGTTGATTCAAACCCATTATTAATAAACTTAACATGATCTTAAGAAAGCATGTGCCAGTCTTTTCTTGTGATTTTTTTTTTTTTTAATTCTTGTGAATTAAAATCTTACATTAAAATGCTGCATTTTCATCTGCAGACAAGTACTTATTTTTCTGTGTTTTCCTATTGAAGTAAGCAAGTTTTTCCTGCAGGCAGAATAAGAGCCTTAGAGATGCTAAAATGTACCATCTTCTCCATTCAGTGGGATTTTTCAAAAGGAATCCATTTTCAACATTGTCCTCATGTAAAGTTAGTTATTTGATATCTGTTAGCTGTTCTATACAGCTCCTGTCGTGGTTGCAAATAGGAAGATATCTAAATGCAGCCATTCATGAGTGGAAAGCAGTAAGCAAAATGTTGAGTCAGATGGAAATATTCTATTCTAGGATGAAGATTACTTTGGTGTTTGCAGTAGAGTTCTTGTGCAGGTGTGTTGTGATTCCCCATCTCATTTACAAGAAAATTCTAATTGTTAATTGCACCGTGAGAAATGAAGGGAATTTTTGTACCTGTGATATCCTTAAAACTTCTGCATTCACTGATTTTATTTCTCTATTGTTTTCCTGAGACAATCATGATGTTGCTTTAAGTTACCGTTACATCTAAAATTTATTAGCCTAAGTACAACATGCCTAAACAATCCCTTATGTTTTCCAAGAGTCAAGTAGGGATGAGGAGTATTAAAACAAAACAAAATGAAACAAAAGACACCAACACCCCCCCCCAATAAAATTAAAAAAAAAAAAAAAAAGAAAAAACACCACTGAACAAACCAACTCAAACTTCCCCAAAGTTTTATCACCTTTTGAAAGAGCAGAAAAGTCTGACACAGTATTTTCATTCTTTCTTTCACTTGCATTTCACCATCTGTTTTTCTACAAAGGAATGTCTAACTTTTCTGAATGGGGACTAAGTACATTCTCTTGATCTCTGGGTCTGTGCAGTGACTTTCACACTGGGCAATGAAGTATTTCTAGAACCTGAATTGATTAAATATAGGATTGCGCTGCTGCAGAATTACTGAGGGAAGGCGCAGTTCCCAGAAGTCGCTGTTCACAGCAGCAGAGACACTGCAACAGAACCAGACCTCTGGGGAGGCTGTGAACTTGCAGTTCGGCTTCCGAGCCAAATTCATCCCCTTTGCAGCACAACCTGGCAACCACCTCAGTGGGGAATTCATTTAGTCTTTTATATTTTCTATGGCTAGAGCATGCACTTGTTTTCATTGCTTTCTTACGGAATGATCTTTAAACTTTATTAATATTTTCCAAACTTTATTAATATTTTCCTAGATTTAATTCAGATCTCCAAGCAGGGAGCTCTGCAGAAAAAAAAAATGTCCTTCAGAACTTTCTGCATTTAAAAAAAAAAAAAAAGAATTCTGCAAGACACAATCTCATCATGGCAACATTCTCCCCTGTTTTGGAGCACACAATACTCCTTTGAACGTCAACCAACAGGGGGAAAAGAGATTTTTAGAAAAACTAAGAAAATACACAAAAAACATTTACGTTTATCAAAGATCATCACAGCGTTTTGCAATAGTGTGTAGCAGAGCACTCAGCCAATTTCAACAATGTTCTAAATCAAGAGAGAGTTATCAAAAATAATCAAATTCCTATGAAAAACAACTGCTTTAGTGTCCACATCCAGGACAACACAGGCAGGATCCAGCCATGTCCTCTCCAGTGCAGCAGCTTTTCCCATGGTGGCTTTTCCCTGAGTTAGAGTTGTTCTGGCACACTGGCATTTTCCAGGAACTGCTGGAAAACACAAGGTCAAGTCTGTGGCAGGTGGCCAGGTTTGTCCTACGTGTAAGCTGAGTGGACACTGGGAGAGTCCAGGCTGGGGGATCAGAGGAGCATCTCCAGCTCTAGCATCATTGTCGTCAGTATCTCTGATGTGGGTGTTTGCCACACTCCTGGTTCTCCCTTCTGGACCTAATCCCAAATCTGCATTTTTCTCTGCTTCTATTGGAAAAAGCCCCTAACTAAGTATTTCTTTTCAATGCCAAAGGGTCTTCTTGGATATCTCAAGGAAGTGAAACTTCTTTTTGCCTTTCCTCACCCCAAGTATTCCCTTGGTTCTGTTTTAGCCAAAAGAGGACTGATTGACTCCGCATTTTGGCACTGGAGTAGGAATGGGCAATATTCTGCCTTTCCTAGCAATTCAGTTTCACTCACTTTACAGTTTAATTTAATTGCATATTTTCTATGCATTGCTGAAGAACACTGTGTTTCTGATGCTACATGACCTTGGAATCATCTAGTTTTGAATAAAATATATTGAAGAAAACAGTAGAAAATAAAAGCCCACAGATGAAAGAAATTTTACATTTGAACTCTGTGCTAGACTATACCCACCGAAATTACATTAAAATGCCAAAAGTTACAACATTTCAATAAAATGGAAATGAACAATAACATCAGTGTTATCAGGAAGGCAACCCAAATATTCTCAGTTCTCTTCCCAGCTAAGTCAGGTGTTCTTCTCCTGACTTCGGTAGAAGTTCATTTGTAGATGAGAGAAGAGTAATAGGAGGAATATGTTGGACAATAAAGTTCTTTCTTTTATTTTTTTTCTTTTTTTTCTTTTTTTTTAATTTTTGGTAGGATATTGAAATTTCCTGATTGTCAGTCTTCCTGGGGAAAGTCAGAGGATGGGGATAAATGCTGTATCCTTGCCTTCACTAGCAACTGTTGGCATAAAGATGTTTAGATGCTGCTGAAGCATTGCCAGTCATGGTTTTGCAGCAGGAATGGACCAGGAGCTGCTCTGTAGTGTAAGAAAGATGCCAGAGTGAAAGGATAGTGTGTGTGTATGTATTTGGTTTATCTGTTTGTCATTCATATGCCTGTTGCCAAGGAAGGGTGGGCAGCTAAACCTTCAATATAAAACCAAGTTATGAAGAGTAATACAAAAAAGGAAGCTCACTCTCTCCCCGCCTGTACAGTAAGGACTAAGAAAAGTTCCTGAAACACCAACGTGAATCTGTATTTCCACTGCCAGATTTCCTCCTGGAAAACCATATCTTTTAGACTTCATGGGCTTTTAACTATGTGTGGCTTTTGATAGGCAGCTAAAATCCCTTTTAACTATTTTATTTGTAATAGTTTCCTTTAAGAGGTGCTGAATATATCTGTAGATAGTTCTCAGCACAATTTGAAGACTATTAGAGCCTAATAATGTTGTAATAATGTCCCTACAGCGATCCCACAGAGAATGATGCCTCTGTTAGAAAAACTTCTGACTGGGGATAGAACAATCTTGCAAAGAGAAACTAAGACAACGTGAAGTCTCCAGTTTTGAAAAGATGTAACTGGGAAGATACAACCAAGGTATTAAAATCATGGATGATATAGAGATGAAAAATAAGAAACCATTATCTTCTCTCCCTCATAATTCCAGATCTATATTCCACCAGTTGAAATTATCCAACTTCAAGTTTAAAGTAAAGAAAAAGGTCTCAGTAAGACAATATCTGACTCAGCCTGAAATACAAATGTTTTCAAAATCATTTAGGTTTTTTACAACCAGCATCCAAGGAGAGCTGTTGAATACAATGAGGTGTATGCAATATTTGCATAGAAGTCCCTAAACTGACATAAATTTGTTGCTTATAATTATTTTTGCTTATACTTACTTTTCCACAGTGATCTGCCACTGGTGACCATTAGAGAAGGTGTACTGCGTGAGGTGGGCCTTTGCTCCCATCCAGTGTAATTGCTCTTAGCTTATGACTGAGCAGTTCCCATCAGAAGAGAAGCACTCGTGATAAAATGCTACAACTAACGGTGTCTTTTTTGACTTATGGAAACCTATGGCAAATACATCAAGCATAAAATGATGTGCTTATACATTTATTTCTAGATTTATAGAGTATTCTGTTTTATATTTTGAGTAACAGAGATAGTCCTCTGAGTAGAAAATATTTGAAGATGGTGTACCATCATGAAAACAGGAAATCATTATATCAACACTTGGAACTCCAGCTCCCAAAAAATAAGCTCTTGTAAAAGTGGCTAATGGTACAAGCTTCATTTTATATACTCAATGATGAGCTACTGATCAACATTTCAGAATAGTTTGTAAGTACTGACAATACCTGCTTGCTTTATAGGGATCGTTATTTCCAAAAGGCTGAAGAGAACATGAAGTATGTCAAGACTGCGTATGTGATTACTATAGAAAATAAAGTTCTAAAACTGTGTTTCTCCATAATTCATACACTAAGCCAAGATGACATGCTGTCTTTTGAATGGTGACAGTGATGACATGATTCAAAGCTAAAAATTGTACATTCAACATCCATAACAAATAGTAAGACGTTGAAGGTTCTTGAGCAGAAAATGTCCCTCAAATTGCATTTGTGCCTGGAGCTAAAGGAGAAACATTGCACAGGCAGGGTTTGCACTTTAATATCTATGCTGTGTTGTATTGGTCTGCAGTTTATACTGGTTCCTATATTTTTTGATCCACAGAAATCAGTAAATGCTGGATTCAGTGATGCCCGAAGAACTGCACAGGTGTGTTTGGTTACCATCCCTGCCCAACAACACACCATTTGAAATCAGAAGGCAGCCACCAAACCAGCTGTAAACTTGCAACAAAAGCTGTTCATTCTAAAGCTCACTAGATGATAACAATTTTGTCAGGACCCAGATGAAACATTTTCTTTAGCTGAAAGCTGCAATATCACCGTGTGGCAAAGGGAATGGGAAGAAACCTTTCCACCTTATGAGATATTCCAGCAGTTTCCTGTGCCCAGCTACCTTGAAATGGCTCCTATATCAACTGTCAAACCAAATCATTTTGCCAAGACTGGAAAAGCTTTTGTCATCTGGATAGGCCCCCTTCACACACTTGTTTTTTTGGATAAGCTGTGTACATGACATGCTCTTATGAAACTGCATAGGTGACTAAGTTTCTCAAGGCAAACTCTGATGACACAAAAGCTGCTCTTTTTTCTCTGCCTTTTAAGCTTCACCTTATTCGTTTGGGCATACAACAATTGCTATGGATAAACAAGTACTACTGTGACCTAGATAGGTATCCTTTAAGCACCAGTGATCTCAGCTGAAAATCACAATGAGTTACTGAGTGCTGGTACTATTGAAATGTTATTCAGTCTTCCCAGAGGCAACTAATGCAGGTTCTGGTTTTGGCCACACCACATAATTTTATTTATTTGTTTGTTTGCTTGTTTATTCTTTTTCTTTCACAGGCCAGTAGGCTAAGATGGAAAATCTTAAGAGGCAGATAAAGCCATTTGAAAACAGCAGTTTTTTTGGTAAACAGGAAAGTGCTGTTACTCAGTGGTTTTAAGACAACTGACTTGTAATTTTAATATTCCATTAGCAAGAAGTTTTTAGAGGCATGATTTTCCTCTTAGGCTGGTAGCATTTTTAGAACATACCAGAATTGTATGAAAGAATGCTGCACACAAGGAAATAAGAACAGCTAATGCAAAGTATTGAATTAAAGTTTTATTGCAGGCAAATTAGACTTTTTTGAAATTATACCGTCCAGACAAGCAACCTTCTCAGTCTGAGAAGGTGGTGTTGCTTTTCACATATCTTTTGTAGGGGCTGACTTTAGCTGTGTAGTCTTTGATATTAGATGCCAAAAAGAAACCAAAATAATCGGAGGTCAAATGAAAAATCGGGGAAGAAAGGATATGCGAAAACATTTTCTAAATTATCTGCTTTACTTTGAGGTTACAGACAGCCTGTACTATTTTGATTATGCTCAAGGACTTGAAAAGCACGAAGCAAAGAGCATGGTGAACCGCATAAAATGAAGAGGAAAGGCACAGCAATTGCTCCTGTCCTCGAGGGGCAGGATGACATTCACTGTTACGTGCATCAATCATTCTTTGCTGCAGGGCCTTCTGAGGGGTACTACACAGCTTAATACAAAGGAGAGAGACCTCACTATTTGTCTGCTTGGTTGTGTTCTGTTGGCTTTTGGAGTGTTTTACAAAGGGTAGCATTCACTGCACTGTCCCACTGTTTTGACAGCAAACTCACCTTGCTGTTGTCTCTGGTAGCACTCTTCTGTTCAAAATCCTCTCCAAACACAGACTGATATTCATTGCTATACCATGCGTTGCAAATTCTGCCAAACGTTCTTGTGGGACTACTAAAAATTGTGGAATTACTAAATTTCTTCTGAACTTTGGAACTTGATAGATTTCATTGCATTCTATCACAGATCTATCTATCAAAGATCTGCTACATATTTTGAGGAGAAATGCCAGTAAGGCAAGCACTTGTTCCAAGCATAGAGTCCCTCCACACTCAGGTCTGGAAGTCATTACTCACATCATGACTAAGCAGGACTTTCTCAGCACAAACTTTTATACATACTGACAGCTTTTGTTAAAGGTATGAGGCGGGTCGGAAAGAGGGAAGCAATGGTGATATCCATGTGATAACTCTTATCAAAATGATCTGTGCCTAAAAGATAACACTGGTGTCAAAGCTTCAGTACCAAAGCTGCAATTGCTACAGGTGATAGGACAGCTTCAGTTTTTCATTACTGTCGTCACATTTTGGTAGAAACTAAAGCCCTCGCCATCCTTGTGCCACTGGGGGCAGTGGGTCCAGGAAGGTTATTCCTTACTCTATGGGACATGCAACTAAGAGAAGTCCAGCCTGAAGTTGCTCCCTCCCTGTATATAGGACAGAAACAGCACAAGCAAGAGGAAAATGATCCTGTAGTTTACAAGCATTCAAAGAGAAGAGAGTTCCCAACACCTGAGCCTTCCCTGCTGAACATTCCATTTCAGCCAGGCTTAGCTGGGTCTGGCATGCAATTCCCTCACAGCTGCAAGGATTCCAAATGGCCTGCAGGAAGACCTGTAATTGAATATTCAATATCCAAAGGATTTTACTTCCTCTGTACAATAGGAGCAAAACAACAATAAGAACTCAAAAATTTGTACATCTTTACTGCACTTAGCTCTGAAAATCAAGAACAGAAAAGCACAGAAAATTACAAATTCTTTCTCTTCTCACAGAATATTTTGGGAAGTTACATACATGTGAACACTTTGCTTTCATTTTAACTCAAATAGACATGCTACTTTATTTTGTGGATTTCTTGTTCCTTTTTTTCACTTATTCTCTGTCCTTACTTGGCAATTTATTTCTTTAACTTCTGTTAATATGGCATAGGTTTAGCTTTTTTCTCTTCTATGGCTTTATATACCAAAACAACCAGGAAAAATAAATATGATCTTACTCTAAACTTCATGTCTTTTCAGCTTTCTTTGTTAAGCATGCATTTAGTTTTTCCATTTGTTGTAGAATAAGTTCATGCACATTTTAAAACATGGAATTGAAAGCTTTTAAGAAATTATTTAGACAAAATTCATTTTAAGAGAATAGTCAGCAATATTTGGAGATGCTGGAAATGGAAGCTGAGACTATCACGTTAAAAATAAAGATTATTTATTCCAACCTGAAGTTGTTGGAGTTAATTAAAATTGAAGGAGTTAATTAAAAATGCTGAAATAGATTTTTTTTTTTTTAAATACATCAACAAAAGAGCTAATTATTGCTGTTTGTACAGGTGTCTGAATGTTGGTTGTTCAGTTAGGGTAGGGAGGCCAGTCATCATTTGACTCCAGATCTTCCTGGGTCCTGTAAGTATCTGAAACCCCATTTGTTGTTCAGCTGCCTCTGGTTTAAATCCTGGCAATTCTTTCATGATACCAGGCAATGTTATGCATGTTGGTATTTTTCCTATGATGGGCGATGTCCCATACATGATAAATGTGCAGTTTATTTCACAGGTTTTGCAAAGGAACTTTCAGGCAGTAAAGCCTCACTGACCCTTCTGACTCAGAAAGTATCTGAGCCAATTATGTAAAAGCTGAATGTCTTTGCCAACCCCGTTACCCATCCAGCTCTTTCTGTAAACAGATTATCCAATTTTATACAGTTTCTGCACTGGCCACTTTTGGATTTGAGTTCACAGAGTGAAAACTGGGGATTTTCTTCTCTTTCCAGCCACATCAAAATGTTAATGTCTTGAGAGTGTATCGCACAAACAATAAAAAAGATTTTACGAGGATGGTGCTAAGATGAATAGCACCCCTGAGATGTGTTGGTGTTTATTAATAATAGGCTCATTTCAAGCACTGAATATATTTTTGTGTGACATAAAGTGCCCTAGCAGAAGGCTGCTGCCATGCAGAGCAGCCCACGCCTGGCAGCCTGTTGTCAGAGCAGGTGAAAAAATGGATCGGGCTGGTTAGATAAGGCTGCTCTCCAGAACGATCACGAGACGCACTAATTCAGTGCTTCCAATTTATTTGCAGATTCTGTTAGCTTAGTCCATTAATTCCAATGTGGATTAACAATTTGACTGAATTTGTAGATAAGGCAGCCTCATTTTTTGAAGTACCCAGCACCCAAAACATTACTTGTAATCAATGGGTTATGGGCCTGTGCTTAGTACCTCTGAAAATTAAGTTCAAAATTAATTGTAGATGTAAAACCAGTGGCAAATAATTAGTTTGAGCATCCTTCTAATGAAGTCAATGACTACATTTTTATTGATGTTATTTGGTATAAATCAAGCTCCCTATCAGGAGTATATCCAGTGATTTTAAAAAATGAACACTTTCCATCTTATTTAAAGATGCTCTGTAATGCATTCTTATACCTTACCATGTAGTGCCTTTATCAAGGAGACTTACAAAATTTTCTACATTAAGGCTAAGTAAACAGAAACACCAAGCTGTTTCTGTTTACTTCTGCAAATAGATAACAAAGCCATAAGCTTCTTTTAATAAGAAACTGATGCATATTATTAGAGTGCAGTCGTGTTGTTTTGAGACCCATTCTGCTTACAACAAATAGGAGGGATACATTTAAAAAGTCTTCCAGAACTATCAAAAATTTTGGTGAGAGATAAATGTGAGACACATTGCCACCAACTTATATGAAATCTACCACAAGACATGCACATATTTCAGTTGCTGTTTAGCCCTTATTCACCTGTCTGCTCCAGCCCCAGCAGGAAAAGGTGATATGTGTTTTAAAGGAGCCTAAAGAAGTTTTCTTATGTTCCTCCTGAGCTGAATTCTTCAGGAGCAAAGCATGAAATTTAACCCTTGGATATGGAAAGGGCTTATTTCTAGTAGTGTCATAGAACTTCATATTTACAGGATCACAGAATCAATCCACAGGTTGAAAACGACCTCTGAAATCATCAAGTCCAGCCTCTTACCAAACATATACATGTCAACCAGACCATGCCATGTCCAGTCTTTCCTTAAACACCTCCAGGGACATTGACTTCACCACCTCCCTGGTCAGTCCGTTCCAACACTTAATCAGCCTTCCTGTGAAGAAATTTCCTCCTAATGTCCAACCTGTCATGTGACTTTTATGTGAAAAAAAAAGTCAAGATCCAGTTGCAATAATGCAAATGACTGTAATTTCTCTTTCATATATTCAATAATTCAAAATACATCAAGGAATACAAGTTTTAGCAAATTGGTTTGTGGCTTAAAATAATCACAATGAATCTTTATCTAATTCCTTCTTACAGAGAAGTAGGCTGTCCACATCTGAGCAGAGCAGGGCAGACTCTATGACTGTTCAAGAGGAATTTGGAATCTTCGGTACAGGAGCAAACAGCACCATTTTTAGAGGATCTCTAAAGTTTCTGTTAGACTTGGTTATCCAACACTCCTAAAAAAAAAAAAAAACCACACCAGTGGGAAATTCCTAGCGAAAGATTGTGCTCCTGCATTTTGTTATGTCCTGAGCACAAGCTTATTTCTCTTGGTCCTTGAAGTGCTCATTGCAGCACATTACAGCAGTGTAAGGGGCTTATTTGTGGCTGGGGACTGGTCTGAACAAGGAGGAAAAGGGTAGCAATCCTCTTTAGCGCCAAGGTGATGCCTTGTTAAGTACTGAAAAAATGTTACATGTTCACAGCTTGTCTGCCGGGTGCTTTCCACAGGAAGCTCACTCATGGCTATTTGGGCATGGTGAGAAGTTGCATAGTATGTCATCTATTTGTATGACTCTGTACAGCATTTTTGCAGCCCCTGTGCTGACACACGTTGTGCTGCCTGGGGTAGACATGCCAAAAGTCTCCTCTTCCCCGCAGAGCACCACAGAAACAACCAAGAGCAAGTAAAGCACAGCATCTTTTTGCCACTTTTCAGGGCCCTGTGAGGTGCTTCTCCTGCCTTTTGTCCTTCTTCCTCCCTCAAAATGAGCCGACACCTCCCACCCCCCCAAAAAAAAAAATTCCACCTCTAAAAGCCTCCAAAAGCAAAAACACCCAACCTCCAAAAAAACCGCACCCCACTCCCCCCAAAAAATCCCAAAATTTTAGGAAGGCATCTCTTAGAGGGAGTATAACAGTTGATTGAATAAGTCATTCTCATTTGCAATTTTCTATTTTTCTCCCTTTAGTTCCCCATTTTCCTCCATTTTAGGTTATCTTTAGTTTAATTAAAGTTAATTCAAGAATTTAAATTACTTCATATTTTACAGTCCAATTCTATTTTTGCCTCATTTGAAAGGATAGCTTTAATTCTAGGAGCAAGAAAAATCAGAAAAAGAGGCATGTGTGACTACTCTTTTTCCCAGAGAAAGCAAACACCTCTGCTTATTATGGATCTATGCATTAAGACACATTCACTTTAAAATGTCTCCTTAGACTGTAAGAATATTTTATACAAGGTAATTCAGACATCTTTATGTAATGCAAGGGTCTGGCTAACGTTTACATTCATGCAGTGATGACAGAACATATATTCTTCTGCATTTTGACTTTCATAGATACCTACTCTGTAAATATTCACTCTTCAAGTTGGAAGAATGTTATTAACTGTGTTTAAAGGATTGGATCTTTCACTTGCCTTCAGTTTGGGGGAAAAGGGAAAAGGAAAGTCATTGGGGACTTCCCAGTTTCAAGAGAGATGAATCAGACATTGGCCTAGCATTTTCTCATGTGGCCACCAAAAAAGCACAGGCGCAGAGGAGAAACACGTATCACCTTTCTTCTGTTGGCAGTTGAAAGCTTCATTTCTGAATAGCATGGGGGGAAAAAAATCTCTGTCTTGAATAACACTCAGCGATGTCTTTGTTGTATTGATTAGTCATACTAAACACATCCAGCACAAAAGCATTGGTGCACTGGGAAAACTGAATTTCTGTGAAAAGAAAACTCAGGTTATAGTTCACAATGTACAACAGTTTCATGGGAGAATGAACAGTGCAGATATCTGAGAAACAACTGGAGTGTAAGGTACGTTTTAGAAATATCTATCCTGACATTGCTGGAGTAAGATGATCAGCAGCCCTGTTTCTGGCTAATTCTTTGCAGGATTTCAATGAGAATAACCATGCAAGTGCCTCTCTTTTTGGTTCTAAAGACAGCTTATCTATTTACTGCAGCTGAAAGCTCTGATTTAGAGGTGTCTTGCCTTTCTGCCTTCTGGGTTTTGTTGCTGGTATCTCAGTGCTCATTCTCACACAGACTTGCTTCACCATTTGGTGGCCTAATACCCAGCATTTCAATAAAAACCATGCTCTACCCCAACATTATACCATAGAAAATAACTCAAAGAGCTCAAGCTCTTTATCAGTGTATTTTCCGTTCATTATATAAAATCAGAACCTTGAAAGAGCTCCCTGTCTACAGCATCTTTCTTCATTCAAATCCCTCCCCCTCCACAGACTCTTAATGTTTCACATACGACAAGCTATGAAATAATTAACAACAGTTACAATTTGCTGAATGACTTTGTGCCACTTCATGTAAAGCCAGCTGACTCACTTTCTATGTGACTGATTTATCTGAAACTTAAATATGAAGAATACTACATGTTAAAAAACTCAACGCTCTTCAAACAAGATCAAATAATGCAGCTCTACTTTCAGTGGCCATCCTTTGTTGACTGTTTACGGAGAAACTTGTTGGTTATATAATCTGTCAACGAGACGTTTGCTTTTTTCCATAAATTTAATTAGGTTTTGATAGATTCATCAGTTTTCATCTAAATCATTTTTGGTGAATTCTAATTGGCTCCTGCTGTGGCTTGGCAGCCACATAACTGATCATATGCCTATTTAATCCATTCATGGGATATTTAACAAATTGTTAGCTATTTCACTGTGCACTGAAGTGTAGCTCTACCAATTCTTTTTTCCTGTCATGCTACTGGGGCTATTATGACAGTCTATTATGTGATTTATTTTGTGAAATAAATGTGAAGCGTTGCAAAAACAACAATACATCATAATCTTTACCCAAAATAAAATAAGGTCAAGAGACATCTCTTTGCTTGTACATGCAAAACATTAATACCTTTCTTTCCAATCTGTGGGCAGTAGTTCACTTTTTCTGACATTAATGCACTAAGTAAGACATATTGCAGTGAAATAGTTATGTGATAATTCATTTTATCCTTCTAAAATAAGTACTTAATTGGTTAAGAGGAAAAGGAATAGACCGATTTATCAGATGTTTAGGCTTGTCTACCTGGGGAAATAGCCTGGAATAGTTATTGCATACTAACTCCTCAGGAGGACATTCTTAATCCATAGTGAAATTGTCCCTGTGTGTCTAGTTTAACCCACACTGGGAATGAGTACAGACTGATCGTTGCACTTTGAATTCACCCCCTGCATTTATTGTGCAATAACTGCCCCACACAGACAATTGTTTAATGAAAGTAATGTAAGGAGCTCAGAAAAAGAGCTGTAAAGCTTAGTTCATCTTTTATGCAGTAAAATGCTCACTCTCCTCCCCAGGATGCAGCTTGCTAGGCAGGACTAGAAATTACAAGGAATGTGGAAAGATGTTTCAAATAGGAGTGCCTGAGGTACAGGTCCACATGCTCCCTCTTTTCCCCCATCTGCCCAAATCATTTATCTTAGGTGGTGTTGATTCTTTGCTTTTCTAGTTGTTTGGGGGGGGGCTTGGGGGAGAAGGTTGTTTTGGTTGGTTTGGTTTTGGTTTTGTTGTTTGGTTTTTTCTATGGGATGTAGAGAAGAGTACACATGATGCTCTGGAATTTATGGTACTTGCTTCTGTTTTTCCTAGTAGAAGGTGAGTTGCTTGCGTGCTTGGTCTGCAGAACAGTCCTGCAATACTTCAGCTCCCTGCTGGAGATGTGGCACTCACTCTTCCTTCTGCTAGCACAGAGAGACCTAATCAGTGAAACAATGGTTTCTGGTCAGACCTGTCAGCGTGCAACTTTGGTTTTTGCTCTCTAAAATAAATCAGGGTAATGATGCCTGTAAAATTGTGTGAAATTTTGAAAGACAAACATGATAGATGTGAAATCATAATAAATCACCCTCTCAGTAGAAATACCAAGTTTTCTCAAAATGTGGTAATTTCTGTGTGACACAATTCACATAATATCAGACTTGGGAAATCCATAACTCAGATATCAGAAAACAAGACAGAGCTGTCAATATGCTAGTTCAACAAAAGACGTAAAGTAGTCAATCTTTGCTATAATTCATATGCCATCAGAGACATACAGCAGCTTTTGCATATCCATGTTTTCTTAACAGACTGTAGTAGGTGAGTACACAACAAGTGCTGTAAAGCACTGTCAAACCAAACCATTAGGGATGGCAGACCCCAGACGATTAAGTCATGATGGCAAGGTCAGTGGGATGTGAAACTTGGCTAATGATGTCATGCCCTTGTCAGCTTGCATTGGCTAAACACGTTAAGGTTTACCAGCAAGCCCTATGGCTTAGTGAGCACTGCTAAAGGGAATTTCGACCTGAAGTAGGTCAACGTGAGCAGAATACAAATACTTGTGCTGCAAAGAAAGCCTGGCACTGCTAAAGCCAGTGGGATCTTGGCCAGTGACCTCTATGAGGCCAGGATTTTGCCCTTTGGCTTTTGTGGATATGACATTCAATTAAATCCCTTTGCTTCTATTCTGTAGATTGAGTTTCATCATATGTCATAAGACATTTGTAGATTGCAAGCTGTGTAGCAGAGAACAGCATCTCATTAAAGATTTGTACAGATACCAGATTAATGGGACCCCAGTCCTTCCAGGGCCACCTCACACATGCTGAAGAACAAAGCAATAAAAGAAAGCTCATCCACAGTGCAAGAATGATCCTGCTGTAGGAATTAGCTAACTTTTATAATCTGAAAATAACTGCGCAGGATGCTCTGTGCAGCTGAGCAGAGAGGTGTGGGCAAGGGTCGAGGGAGCCACAACCAGCTTCCCCCTGTCAGAAAACATTATGGTGAGCAGGGCTCAGAGGGAGGAGATGTCTCCCAGCCGAGACCAAGCCACTCTGACAGTTGGCGCTCCAGGAGCCAGTCAAGTATTTCCAAAGGGGAAAGGGGCACTAAAAGAGGGGCTGGACAACAAGGCAGGGTGAAAGTGGGCTGCGTCTCTTGGAGAGACAGAGATCAGTGGTGCGTCTTATGCTTCAGATGAGCAACAAACCTTGAAACTCCTGTCAGCCTCGCAGAGGTGATGATTGTGTTTTATAGTAGTTTGGTTTGGTTTTGAATCAACACTCAATGAACAAGTACTAAAGCTAGTTCCTTCAAACAGAACTTGTTTGTTGTGGTTTTTTTTTACTTCCAGACATAGGCATTGCTAGGTTTACCAATTGAGCAAAGCAAAAATATGCCTCCATAGCCAGAGCCACAAAGGCCAAGGAGCAAACATGCTCATCCTTAAGAGGCCATCAGCAGAGATTCTCAGACCATACAGAACGACGTTTGAAATGTTGTACAGGCAGCATCTCCCCCTGAAATTTCATTGAAGCACAGCTCTGCCTAGCTCTGCTTAGCACATCTAAGGGCAGTAAAAGCAAGTAAAGGCAGTATATTTAGTCCTTCTGCAGTGCGTTCTGTTGTCACGCCTTTCAAAGCACACTTCTAAACTTCTCCAAATTTATTTTTAGAAACGTTGTGACTCAAGAACCTCAAAGTTCAGCAGAATCCCAATGGCCAGTGGCTATGAAGGAGTTATAAATCTCATTCTGACACTCAGATCCAAGCTTGGATTCCAATACACTTTGGGTTTGGTTTTGGTTTTTTTTGATTGCAAATACACAATTTCAAAGAAGGTTAAGTATTTAAATTATACTTCATTATTTGCTTTTTTTTAAAAAAGTATCGATTTTTTTCTCCTAATGGGGTAAATAAAACAAGGTAGAAGGAGATGGAATTGACTAATTCTAGAAAGGTGAGGCCATTTAGTCAACTAAAACTATAGAAAATTTTAGAAGTGCCCAACAGGGTAGATGCCTTACTTCTGCTAATGTTAAAGATTATTTTACTGTCAAACCGCCAAAAGAATGGCAATTTGAAAGATGAGAAATAGAGTATTATTAGTGTCAGTGTCAGAAAATGTTAATGAGTGATATTATCACAAATGAGATCAGACACAGGCAAGTAGCTAAGAACAAGCAGGGTTCAGAGAAGAAAAATCTTATACTTAACAAAAATTTGTGTCATTAAACAGTCTAGATGTGCATATCATTTCTAATAATATTCATTTAAGAAAGAGAATCTCATGGAATAAAGTGACCTCAAAAGATAGTTAGAATTAGGGAAGAGTAATAATCTTCTGGTGAGAAGGCAGATGCTGTCAATCAGGAAAAATCATGAGTAAAAAAAGGAGCACAACAGGACTAAAAAGTAAATTTTCTTTGCTATTGCCTCAACTTTTCAGGCTGCCCATGAACAGGCCCATGAGACAGACTCGGGAAAGGGACACTGTGGAGTCCCTGGGATTGAAGTGTGAAGTTCCTCCCCTGAAACATGAAGACCCATATCGTGCTACTGATTTAACCCTCCTCCCAGTTTCTGTGCACGTACAGATAAACCTCCAAAGCCAGGAGTAACAGGGTAGATAACATGTTTCAACAAGACCAACTTCAGCAAAATTTGAATGATTGTGAATATCCAAAAGCAAATAGGAAATTCTGGGAAATTTACTTACATTGTGAACAACCAGGAAGTAGCAGAAATAAAGGTATGAACAGGGAAGATTTCTAGGAATATGAACATTTCCAGTAGGGTAGAAAGCAACATAGAAGCTTTCTGCCAACATGTACAAAGATGAAACTGCAGAACAACGGAGGATTTTTGCCATCAGCAGGCAGAATAGAAGCACGCCCAACCACAACACACCCCTAGAACAGAACAAGAGCCAGGAGATTATTTTAATTCACAACAGCCTCTATGCCAGAAGTTGAGCAGAGTAGCAAAGTTACCAACATAGAAATGCTTAAACAAACAAAGGAGATACTAATGACCAGGAGTATTCAAACTGACTGGGACTGGGCAAGTACCAAACCAGAAGTACAAAAAGTTAAACAGCAAATATCAACCAGAAGCCAATACGGGGGTGCAAAGGGGTCTGTGGAAGAACAGTGGAGCAACCACCTGCCATAAGCATAGGTGAACTACAAGTCAGATGGAAGCAGATGAGAGGAAAGGCATCCAAGTAGTTTCATCTAGCTAAAGAAAGAGAAGACTAAAATACTACTTTTGTGCATTTTACAGAAGCAACTTGGCACACTTATAAAGAAAACGGCATCTAGTTATTTAGCGTAAAATAATGTGTCAAAGAAAATGTAAAAATATTTTTACAGGAAAAAATCAGGTTATGCTGTATAACTGTTCTTGTAGATATGTATGTAGGACCAAAAGAGTAACAAATTTGGTGTAGAAGTATGTTCAGTTGCAAATCCATATATTTTCAGGATTATGAAAATCAATAGAAATTTTTCTTTCTTTGCTGAAGTACAAATACAAAAAAAAAGATCAAAATGAATGCCTTCAGCAAAGTTCCCTTGTTCCTCGTTTCAGGCCAGTAAAAAAGAGTTTGAAGAACAGTTTTCAGAGGGCGTAAAAACCTCATAATTAATCATTTCTTCAAACACATCAGGAGCAGGAAGCTACAGAGTTTGTAGGCCCATTAATTGATCAAAGTACAAAAGGAACTTTCAGAGAAGATAAAGCAGAGGAGGAAAATTAAATGATTTTTTACAGCCTTGAAGGAGTTTGGGGAAATATCTGGGCTGGAACCTTTCTTAATGCATCAGAGGGGATATGTCAAAGGAACTGTTTCAGAGTGAGTTCATTAGAAGAATCCACAAAAGAAATTGTCAAAATTAAGGTAAAAAATTGTTAGGTCCAGATGATTTAAAAGCTGACCTACTAAAGGCAGCTGCAAGGCATTAGAGCTGTCATTGCACTGCAGGAATGGAGGATGGCAAAAGTGATGACAAATCTTTAACATTTGCAAGGTATATCTGGAGAGCTGTAGCACCTCCTAGTTTGACAACTGTATCAGGAGCATGGGTAGGACTTAAATCAGAGGATATTGGGAAAGTGCAACCCGGGGAAGGAGCTTTCAAAGAGGGGAGTCATGTCTTTCAAACCAGACAGAATTCTCTGAAGACATCCAATAATAGATCCAGTTAAGAATGTGGGCACAAAAAGGCAGAGGAATGGCTGGGCTGTCTCCAAAAGTGAATGCCTAGGAGAGAGAAGACAACCAGGACAGATGTACAAGATGTTCCTGATGAGTACTCCTAGGGCGTCCAATAATTTTAACTTCCATGAGCTCTTCAGGCAGCCTTTATTTCTATACATTTAGTAACCTTCAATGGATTTGTGATCTGTGAACTAGACCAGTCTGTCTCCACAATCTACAAATACCAGATATTATCCACACTGTGTGTGGCAATGAATTTTGAAACCTAACTATACATGCATGAAGAATCACTTTCCTTTTTTAAAAAAGTTTCTAAATATGCCTTATTGGAGCATCCTTCAATGACATCCACTTCAGGTACAAGAGATAGTGAACAAACAATTCCCACCCTACCCTACACATACTGATTGGGATTTAATCTCTGGAATTCCCGAAAGGTATTTGACAATGTCCTTCACCAAAAAATCTTCCAACTACAGTATAGGAAAGGAACTCCTTTAAGGGATAGGTAAGAAGTTAAAGTTTAGAAAATGAGTAGGAATAAACAACCGATTTTCTCAATGCAAAGAAGGTACCAGTAGAGTCTTACTGGGGTATATGATAAGTCTGCCCTGTTCAACACACTTCTAAATTACCTGGAAAAGGAGGTTAATAGTAAGATGGCTATGTTTTCTGTTGATAAGAATTTAGCTCATGCAGAAAAAAAAAAAAAAGAGAGAGAGAACTGCAGAAAACAAACTGACTGAATGATTAAGTGGCAAATGAAATTCAAAGTAGATAAATGTAAAGTAGCATGTACAAGAAAAACAATCCTAACTTTATATACATGGTGACAGTCTTTAAATTAGCATTCAGGAATAAGTTCTTATAATAGACAGTCTATGAAAGTGTCAGCTCAATGCTCAGGAGTAATTAAAAAAAAAAGTAAATTGAATGTGAGGAATTATTAAGAAAGGAAAAGAGAAGGGAGAGAGAGAACATCATCCCATGCTGCATAGTTGTGGGGCTACCACACCTTGATTACTGTGGGCAGTTCTGCTCCACCCATTTCCATAGTGTACAGCATGTCTGAAAGGGGTTCAGAAGTAGAGTATTAGGATGACAAAGGTATCAAATGGTTTCTGCATCTGAAGTGATTAAATAGATCAGGCTTTTTCAGTCTGAAAAGAGGTGACAACAAGGCTGTAAGAAAGGTCTGTGAAATCACAAGTGTATGGTGAACATAAACAAGGATCTTTTGTTCATTGGCTTTTCTAGTGCAAGAATCGAAGAAATACAAGAAAGTATCGAAGAAAGACAAAAGATGGCAAACTCAAAACAAAGAAAAGAAATGAAGCACCCAGTCAGCTGCAAAAAGTCTTTCCATAGGCTTTCACCTGAACTTCCCAGGCTTCACAGAGTGATGAGTCAAAAGAGGATAAGTAAAAAATCAATCCATATCTATAAAATATGGAGAAAAAATGTGTAGTCCAGGAGCCATGGGTCATCAGAAGTTGAGATATTATGGTGGGGAAGGGTTTATGGCTTCCCTGGCTTTGTACTCCTCTCAACGCATCAACAGATGACTGCTATCAGAGAGAAGATAATGGATTGAATTTATATTTTGGCTGTACAGGATTAGATTTTCTCATGTGCTCAGTCAATACACTCCAGCTTTTAAGATTCACAGTTTGTAAAATACTTTTATTTTTTTAGTCTAGTACAGTAAACCTATTTGGTGTGGGCCACACTGACAGACAGTGAGCATAGAACCCCACTGGACTATGATAGTGATGGTATTTTTTCAGTGGCACTTTATAGTTTCACACTTGAAAGCTGAAAGATCAGTTGTGAAAGAAATAAGTGAACAAATTGACACAGGAGAACTGCTTCAACAGAAGGTCTAGCTGTTGCATGTCTTCAAGTCTTCATGGCTGCTGGAGACGGCCAGTTGTGTTGACCCTGGCACACTGGTTAAGGTGCAAATGGAGTTCATGTCATTCACTGAAGACATAGTTCAGTGGCGGATATGGTGGTGGTGCTGGGTTAATGGTGACACTTACTTGATGATCCTAAAGGTGTTTTCCAACCTTAACAATCCTGTGATTCTACAATACTCAATTGTAACTACATCAGATATCAAGAGGGTAGCTTAAGTTATGGTTTATCACTTTGCAGTAACCACAGAGTGCCAGTTACAGAGCTCAGAGTTCAAACCTTGCTCTGCTTCTACTGAATTCAGTAATACTGGCTGGAACTATTTTGTGGCATTGACGCCAGAGAGTCCTGGTTCTTTTCTGGAGTCCCAGCTGGGAGGAATAGCCAAGGGGTTTGTAAAAGGGCACATCAAAGGCAGAGGTACAGAGAGCCTGAGAACAGGTCAGGGATTTTATAGCATTTTCATAGTAATAGGCATGACCAAGACACACATGGGAACATCACTTCTTAATGTCTTCCCCACTAAAGAAATTAAGAGCTACAAAATGTGCCTGGGTTTGCTTTGCTTTCCCTCACAGTGTGTGATGATTGCTCTTCATGCCAGTGGAAAAGTGGGGACTGGCTGGGAAGTGTTCAATGCCACAAGATCAGGACCCCAGTGCACACAAGTGTCTGGCACATGCACCTGTGTGCACACACATCCCCAGCAAGGAGGGAAGAGCAACCAGGCTGCTCCCCCTCCGGGGCAGAGGGCACCTCCCCACCACCCAACCCCCTGATGGGAAACTCCTCAGGCTGCGCAGAACCTCTGTACCTATTTACTGTATTTACTGTACCTACTTACAGAACATCTAGAGTACTTCCTTAACCTTAATTGTACAGGGGAGAGGAACAGCTCATTAAATTGTGATCAATGAGATTGCAGACAGAATTTAAAACGTAGTTCTACTTCAAGCAGTATGTGCAAAGTCATCCTACCTCACATCTCCAGGCAAGTTTGACAATCCAAGGGCCATCCTCATCACAAAGACAGCATTGTTTAAAGTTTT
This sequence comes from Struthidea cinerea, assembly GCA_013397865.1. NCBI lineage: Eukaryota > Metazoa > Chordata > Aves > Passeriformes > Corcoracidae > Struthidea > Struthidea cinerea. The sequence continues at coordinate 514,692 of VZTI01003210.1, forward strand.
CAGCGTTACAGTGCCCCAGCAGCTCCAATTACCTTCAGCCACAGTTAGTGTTAAGCACTCCAAAAATCAGAGCCTTAAGGGCTTGATTTTGGTTGGTTTTACCTGAGATGCAGCTGAAAATGCTCAGCCCATTTATCCCATCAGTGGGAAAAGACACTGAAGTGGTTTGGAAATGAAGGGAAACTTTGCTAGAGCTTCTTGCTAGCATCTTAGCAAACTTCCCAAACAGGAATTTAAGAACACAAACAACTCGTGGCTCAAAACTGGCAGCTTATAAAGTCCCAAGGAAAAATGAAATAATGTAAGAAGTCTCCATGTGTTCTTTGCCAGATAATTGAAAAATATCCTGCAAATTGTTCTGACATGTTTTTGAACTTGCATTTTATTCTATGAATTGATGTTAAACTGTGACCCTTTGCTGGGCCATTTGCAAATAGGAAGATTGTCACATTAAATCATTCTAAAATACAACCACATTTACATTCCAATTTTAGTCTGCATTTCCCTAGTGATGCAGACAAAATAAGAGTTTTCTTTAATTGAAGTGACTCCACAGAATGCTAATGAACACTTGATTGAGTTTGGACATTTTTATAATTCTGATGTTCTTATTTTGCTGACAAAAAAAAAAAGAAAATCAAGGATACAGCTGACCTTCTCTAATGTCCTCCTGTTCCATGAAAGGAAGTACACAGGAAATTGTTTTGGAGTTTGTTTCACTTGTCTGGGTATTGACAGAAGGTGATAGGACAAAATAGGAATGAGCAAAGTTATCATGTCTTTGTGTTCATATTTTGCCTACTGGTAGAATATTTTTCTGAGAGCACAGGCTGTGCTGAACTTAGAAAGCAGAAATGTAGTTTGTTCATTTCTGTAGTGGTATAAATTTGGCCTTCCTTATCACTCTCTACGACTACCAGAAAGATGGTTGTAGCCAGGAGGGGGTCGGCCTCTTCTCCCAGGTGACCAGTGACAGGACAAGAGGACATAGCCTCAAGCTGCACCAGGGGAAGTTTAGGCTAGATGTTAGAAAAAAATTCTTCACTGAAAGAGTGGTTCTGCATTGGAATGGGTTGCCCAGGGAGGTGGTTGAGTCACCGTCCCTGGACGGGTTTAAAAAAAGACTTAATGAGGCCATGGTTTAGCTGATAAGGTAATGTTAGGTCACAGGTTGGACTCGATGATCTCAAAGGTCTTTTCTAACCTAGTTTAGTCTGTGATTCTTTGATTCCTTTCTTTTTAAGGCAGACTTCACAATAAACAGAAGCAGAAAATGTGAAGGTTTTTCAGCACAGTGTTTTGTCTTTACCACTTGACAGATTTTGTTTTCAGCAGAAACAGTGATTAGGCCAAATGCTCCCACTTGCATTATATGCAGTAATGCACACTGCTGCAGAGCAGAGCAAGGTACAGCATAAGAACAGGGGCTTGTGCTCCAGCTTTGCACAGCTGCTGCTGCCCACCCTGGGCAGCAGATGAGAACTCATCCAGTGTGTTTGCCTTACACAAAGCACAGCCAGCTCAATCCGAGCTGCTCCTCCTGCCAGAGCACTCATTTCTCCACCATGACACTGCCAGACTAACTCCTCTCTCCTGTGTCCAAAACCCAAGGTGTATAACCAAAGATGTAATATTACACAATCAACACAAATGAGTATTAAACAAACCTTAAGAGTGATGAAATGCAAATAACATGCAAGTAAGTTATTCTCCAGAGTTTGTTGAGACAAGAGTCATGTCCGGGGTGGATGGAGACAAAATGGAGAAAAGTCAAGCACCCAGGAGAGAGAAACAAGTTGTTGACACCTCAGTTACTTGAGCAATGGGGACTGGTGAGCATCAGGCCAGGAGGCCTACTGGAAAACTCCTGGAGCCCCAGACTGATCTCTCTTTCAGTCTTTAAGCAAAACAGCCATGTTATCATCCTCTTTAGGGAGAGCATGATCCTTAAGCTTTGTTTTAGAAAATTCAAAACAGAGCATTGTTATGAAAAATATTTTTCTTTGTTTTAGCATTTCCAATCAAAGTTTGGGAGTTAAACAGCTTTTAAAAATGGAACAGACAAAACCAAAATGGTTTGTGTCAGTATTTCAACTATCTCAAATGCTGATTGGAAAGAAACATAGAATCATAGAATCACAGAATCATAGACTCACAGAACCGTAGAATCATAGAATATGCTGAGTTGGAAGGGAGCCATCAGGATCATCGGTTCCAACTCCTGGCCTTGTGCAGGACAATCCCAAGAATCACACCATGTGCCTGAGAGTGTCCAAACTTTTTTTGAACTCTGTCAGGCTTGATGCTGTGACCACTTCCCTGGGGAGCTGTTCCAGTGATCAACCATCCTCTGGGTGGAAAACCTTTTCCTGATATCCAACCTAAACCTCTCCTGACACAACTTTAGAACATTCCCTTGAGTCCTGTCACGAGAGTGAAGAGATCAGTGCCTGACCCACGTCTTCTCCTTGTGAGGTTGTTGAAGACCACGAGGTCTCCCCTCAGTCTCCTCCAGGCTGAACAGACCAAGTGACCTCAGCCTCCCCCCATACATCTTCCCCTCCAGATTCTTCACTATGCTCATGGTCCTCCTTTGGATGCTGTTTAGTGGTTTAATGTATTTCTTATATTGTGGCACCCAGAACTGCCCCCAGCACTCGAGGAGAGGCTGCCCCAGTGCAGAGCAGAGCAGGACAATCCCCCCCCTTGCCCGGCTGGTGATGTTGTGCCTGATGCCCCCCAGGACACCTTTGGCCCTCCTGGCTGCCAGGGCACTGCTGGCTCATGTTCAACTTTCCACCAACCAGGACCCCCAGGTCCCTTTCCACAGTGTTGACTGCAATGCCCAGAAATGGACATTGAGTAGGAAAACCTGTTGTGAGGGCAGAAAAGCATATCTGAATAAACAAGAGCTGACACAGAATCTTCACTTTATTGCCTAACCAAAGTGTTACAGATTCCGAAAGCTGAGATCTTTCTCTTTGTCATGTCCTTGTATTTCCCTGTTTAATTCAGAAGTAGAAGTCATAAAAATCCAGATAGATGTTATTTCACTTCCCCGCAATTAAAGGACAAGTGAATCTTTGTGGGAAACCTACCTCTTGAGCTGCCAGCTACTGATGTGACAGGCAGAGAAGCTCCCCTGAGACTTAAATACATAGCCACAAAATTTGCTAACTGTCCAAACACAGCATTTAAGTGACTGCTGGTGTTATACAGAGGTTTTCAGCTATAAGAATAGTCTCAGTTAAAAAGGGGAAAAAATAACAAAACAAAGGAAAACAAAAGCAAAAGTAAAACCAAACCAAACAAACAAACAAAAAAAAAAAAAAAACAACAACAACAACAACAACAACAAAAAAAAAAAAAAAAAAAAAAAAAAAAAAAAAAAAAAAAAAAAAAAAAAAACCAAAAAACCACCACACCACCAAACAACTAACTACAACCTTTCCATGACTAACATTTTCTTCAGGCTATAAGATATGACAATGTGGAAGATGCAAAATGCTTCACCTCTTTACTTAATAAGTCATCTTGCATTAAAACAAGGAGAGCACTTAGCATTTTACCAACAGAGAAGTGTGCTGGAACAAGGTATTCCTATAGCAAACCATTCTCAGGGCAGCAGAGGAAGGGCTTGCTGGCATCCGCAGGCTCAGCTGTTAGCTCTGCACAGACATTAACAAAGGTGTGCAGCCTACTATAGGTAATTAAATGTTGAAAGGCTTATTTTGGAGAGCAAAGCCTGCTAATTCTCTGCCTTGAAAATATGCTTGTTACAATGACAGGGCTTTTTTAAATTCTAGCTTCATGTTAGCATGAAGTGCAAGGTTATATCACACTTCAATTGATTAAGTGCTGATAGCCCCGGTAGACAGATTTGATTATATTGCAAGTATGAGCCTGGAGAGAGTAATTAGTAGTTTCATCCTCATTCTGCATCTCCAGTTCCACATTTAGATCATGAACAGAGCCTTTCAGGCTTCTTAATTTATTTTTACAAGATATCACAGATCCACAGCTGTTTGGCAGCAGATACAGAAGAAGGTGCATTTGTGAAATGTATTGAGCCCTTAATTATTAAGGCATTTCTTGTTTTGGTGACCTCCATCCTTGTTCAACTTATCTGTAGTCACAGTCAGCAATAGCTGTGGAAGAAATGGAGCAAAGACAGCTAAACTGTTTAGGCAGCAGCATTAATGCTGACTTTGATGCTTTCTTCACCTGTTCACCTTCTTCTATTTAAAATTGTCATGTGTCTGGCAAAGCACTCAGGAAAGTTTACATTTGTCCAGTCGTGATTTTCAGGAGACAGATTTTTGTCCTTGACTTTTATTCTTTTATCTTGCAGGGACACAGACACAAAACCAGACTGTGAATTGTATGCTAACCTGATGTTAATAAGAGATAAGAATAGACTCTAACATCCAGGCTATCTCTATAAAATATTTCAGTGCCTAGTACCCAGTAATGCGCAGTATAGATGCAATTTAAAGTGGTGACAGGAAGAAAAGAAGCATTTAAGTACTTTTATAAGTAGCACGATTGTAAGTAGCCCCCAAAGGGGATCAAAAACTTGGTAGGAAGAATTGCTGAACAAAATGCAATATGCATCATTAGTAAGTAATTTATCAACCTCAGTAGATTTACTTAAATGCCACAGGTGGAATGACAAACTGAAATACAATTTGTGGGATACTACAGGAGTGCATTTCTTTCTGCCAGTATTTTCTTCCAACCAGTTTGGGGCTTTGAGTGCAGAACATTGGGTCATTTCCATATTTCCCAGGCAACAACTCCTACCTGACTGGCAACAGTGATCTATCTTGACTGAGCTGTAGCCTCAAGAGAAATGTCTTCTGGATTTCTAACATCTACATTGCTAGCAAAATCTCCCTCTAATGATTGCTTAAAATCTAGAAATACATATTCATTTCAGAAATATCTTTCCTGAAGGTGATTTTTCTATATTGAAAACATCAGTTGGAAATCACAAAACAGGTTTGAATATCACTTAACACATTCTCATTTTTAAAAGTCATGTCAGCAATGTGCCACAGTCCTAATTACTGCAGAGAAATTAGCAAAGAATTATATGCAAATAAATGAAGATAATCAACGTTATTAGCACATTTTGCTACTCAATCATTTAAATTGCTTTAGGCTATGTGACAGTATTGATACAGGAGAATCAGCTAAAAAAAAAGCCGAGATAACTTTATCATGTGAGTACCCATCATTTGCATAAACATTCCAAATGTTGGTGTTGAGCCACAATGTCAAACTGGGCTGGCTCTGGTAATCCATATTACCTACATTATAAGCATGGTTTGGTATGAAAAGTGGGTTGGCAGTTCAATATATCCTTTTTTTTGTCTTCTTCTGGTGCATGTCTATACAGCTAAGATATTTCTATGTTGGGTTTTTGCTTCAGGCAGTATTGATTACTGGGACTGTCTGGTTTGAGTGTTGCTGCCTAAATGTTTCTATCATTTCAGGATGCAAGACTTGAAGAAATCTATTGTTTTACCAGCCTTAAAATTTCTGATGGCAGAAGAGACAAATCTGGTGCTGCCATGTTTTGACACAATGGATGGTTCCTGCTTCTGAGCAGCTTTTTTTAGGCCTGTGATAAATCTCACCAGTTTTTGCTGGTTTTTTTAATTTCTGGGAAGAAGAATGCGGTTTGTTCTTGTTGGGTGGAGACGTCTATTCTCACAGCAGTTTCCAAGAATTCACTTTTCTCTGATCTTGCTCAAACTGCTCCAATGACAGGGAGGGCACTGTCCCCTCAGCATGACTCACAGCTTCCAGGACACTCAGCCAAGGCAGATTTGTCTTTCATGGGTGTTCTGGGCTTGGTGCTGAAGTGGAGATTACTCAAAGGCCAGAGGAAGGAGAAAGAGAGGAACCAGTTTCCTGGGAAAGCTGAGGCTTGATGCTGGAAGAGAAAAAGATACTGGCTGCCCAAATGGAAGGAGCCTGGGCCAGAGGGAAAAGCAGTCTGCAGCAAAAAGAGGATGTGACCAACTGGTGAAAGAGGAGGAACTGGGAGTTCAGGAGAGCAGGAGCCAAGTAGAGAGAGAGCTTGGGTGGTGGGAGATGCAACTCACTGCTCAGAGAGGCCCTGGGACTGTGGGGAAAGTGGGAGCAGCAGCAGCAAGGTAAGCTGAGGCAGGCACACAGGAGCAGTGCCAGGCAGGCAGGCTGTGGGCAGGAGCAGAGATGCCTGGATATTAATCCTGCTGACACTTGCTTTTTTGTTCACCACAAGTACTTGCTCACGTAATAGCTCTCCAGAGATTTGCTCTCCCCTTCTGCAGGACCGGGTTCTTGGGGACTGTGGTTCAAGGGAATGACTGCAGGATTTAAACATACATACTTAGAAAGACAATACATATGTAAGACTTCGACTCTGGTACAGTTCTCCTACACACACATACTCAGCTATTATTTTAGGACTGTCTCTCTCGTTGTGCCAATACTAGCAAATTAAACAGTTCAAAGGAGCAATCCCAGGCACTGGAGCTGTCAGAGTGGCCTCCAACACAAGGCTGGCCCGTGCCACTTCCTGCTCTCTCAAACCATTCCAAGACACATTTTGGGAGTTAGCACAGCCTGGGTTCCTACCCATCAGAGGTGACACCTTACCCCAAAGCCTGAGGGAATTTAGTAGAGGTGGATCACTGCCCTCTGGGTCCAGGTACCATCCTGGGCACACTCAGCTGACAAGTTCAGACACAGCTTTTATACAACACTGCAGCAAGCTTCCTATTCATCACTCCTCATGCTTGGTGGGGATTTTATTATTATTGTGCATTTTTTATGTAAGTTATGTTTTAGAAGAGAAAAAATTCCAAAGGCTAATTTTTCTCAGATTTGCCTGGCTGTAATTAAGCTCCTAGAAGCTGGCTCAGATTGACCATCCTCAGAAACTTCTTACAGGTATGGGAATGCGAGAATGTAGTATGTAGTGATGTATCATACAGCTCCAGAATGGTGTCACCCTTACAGTAGTAAGGATTGTTTCTTATAATGCTTTCTATTATTTCTAATATTGGCTCAAATCATTGTCATAATTGCAAAGAATTTTGATGTTCACTTTTGTATTTGTAGGTTGGATCCTCCTACCGATGACTCAGGTCTATACTTGAAAGATTCCTTTGTTCATAGGAGCTCTGAATTCATTCATTCATTCATTCATTCATTCGTTCGTTCGTTCGTTCGTTCGTTCGTTCAGGCACCTCCTCATGAACTCATCCCTCGTAATGTTCCTCCATTTTTTTCCAGTGGGTCACAACTTCACTTATTGAAATACTGAACTACTGAATACTGCTTCTCACCTGTGAAATGAGAATGACTTGATTTTTACAGTTTACGGATTATAAATAACAGAGGAGTCACTGTTTTCATAGCCTGCAGAATCACCACGTATATATGCAATGTATAGTGTTTCTAATATTGCAGATATGGAACAGCAAGATTCTTCATTATATTAAAGTGGGTCTTCCCCATGGCATTTTTTATCTATTTTACCTCATTATTCCATTAATGAAGTTTTTAGCTGTTGCTGAATTAAAAAAAAAATTGTTAGGTGTGTCAACATTTTTTTCTACCATTCAGTGATATTGCATCTTTTCATTCATCAGACTGTTAAGAAAAATATTTCTCTCTATATATCTTTTGTCAATTCAAAGAAGCTGATTTTATTCATATTTTTCTAGCCTAAATCACAAGTTAAAAGCATATGACTGAATACAAGAAGAATCAAGATATCTTGTACTTCTTCTTATGTGGGAAAATGACATGAAATTTGGAAGAACAAAAAAATATATACTTAGATGCTACATAAGGTATGACCACATATGCTGGGTCTTTATTTTTCCTGCTTCTCCTCTTTCTAGATATAGTTAATAATTTATATACAATAAATTGCATTTACATAGCAGATTCACTGGGTACATTTAAATTCTAAATAATTGCCTTGAACAACTAGGAAAATGCTATAGTAAGAACAAAGTAGAGGAACTACTCAGAGCATCTTCAAATCCTTGAAAAGGAGAATTATTAACAGCAATTGCCGGATTAAGGTAATTACAGTACCAGTATACAACTCCCATACATGTCAAAGGAATGTGTATTTTTAAATGAAGCTAAATGGCTGTATAGGCTATTAGGATCATTTTGTGATGCTGCTGGAGCTGAGACAACGTCACAACAACTTAGATTTATATGTCTAATAATGGTCTGCTTTGTTTGATACATATTTTTTCTAAATTGGTGTGGCCTTTCTATTTTCTAATGTAGATTGGTGGCAACGTGTTTGTTTTAGCAGAGAGGCTCTGCTCCATAACATTGTTTGTGCAGACTGTGCAACGTTACCCACTAAGTGTTTACTACATGGGGCACTAAAACTCAGATTTATGCCGCAACTTTAGAGGTGGTAGTTAACTGCAGTTGCTATTACAACAATTCAATTTTTGTATAATACACAGTAAACCTCCACTGAGAATGGTTTTATACTCTTTTAATGCACTCCATATGCTGAAAGAAATAGTTTGAGATTAAGGGAGGCTTTAGACACTGGCTAAACTTCTTGTTTTCATTCGGAAACCCCAGAGGCCCGTAACAGCCCAGTACCAGCATCACACCGCAGCTCAGGGGCTGGCTGCCACCTCTCTTCACCTTCACATGCAGACCTGCACAGGGGTTGTGCAGGCCAAAAGAGATTTAAAGTCACAATCCAGCCTTCTCTGGACCACTGTTTCTCACATCTTTGCCTCTCCTGCCCAGTCTCCCATTCATCTCATACATTTCTTGTGTTTTCTCCCCATGCCCCAGTTTTGGACTATCCAATATAAAAAACTGCAATGAAGAAACATCTCCTCTTATACTTCTGCTCTTTCTCTTATACTGGCATATTTTTTAATATATATGCAGAATTATGGATCTCTGCTTTCTTACCCATAGTCCTCCAATTTCTGTCTCATTTTTATGTAACTTGATAACGTGTTTGGCAATAAAGGAATATAAAATATCCTTTTATATTGAAAGTGAAATTTTGAAAGGAGACAAGCCAAAAAAATATCAAAGTTATAGATGGACTCAGCATGTCAATTACGGACTTCAGAAAATCAAAAGGTAGTCAACATGTCCCTGTACAGAGGAGGGCAAATGTACCCCTATGCTGGGCAGATATGTATGTATGTATGATACATATGCCCTGTGTATCAAACTTAAAAAGCAGTTTCTCGTGCAGGTGATCACGTGAAATTTACAAGCAGGGACAGTAGCAAACTGGTTTGTGAGGCAGGCTTTTTCCCAAAAGAAGGGATTTGCCTGTGCTGATGGAGCAGGTTGGATAAAAGTAACTTCAGCTAGGACAGATCACAAAAAACAGAGCAATATAAAGTCCTCCAGAAGACCTGGAAGGAACAGTATCACCTCTAACAATGCAGCATAAATCCAGCTTTTAGTTTCCAATACAGGTAAGTAGTTGGTGACTAATTTTGTACAGGTTGCATCAACAGACATAGCCACAAATCTGCAGTAGAAAATGTGAAAGCCCAAAAAATGTACCTAATTTTATATATTGGGCAAATCAATACACCAACAGTCACAGACAATCCTGAAGTAGCATTGTTCAAGGACCAAGAAGAGCCTGGCTGCAGCATCCCAGAAATATCAGAGCTAAGACAGCAAAAATTTAGGAGAACCAGAAATGAAAATTGCAATAGTCAAGTCATGTGGTGATTTGGACACAGTTAAAGATTTCAGGAGAGCAACAGCTGGCACAGGTCTGGGTAGAGCAACTCACAGCCCATCAGGCGGAGTTTAGAGAAAGGCAGACAATGTCAAAACCAACTCAAGATATCTGCCTGGAGAATTAAGTAGAAAGCTGATTTAAGGGAAATAAGTATATCCCAGAGAAGAAAACAGTAAAACAAACAAACAAAAATGTTTAAGGGTGGAGGAAGTTCTTTCTGAAAGTAAGTAAGGTTGTGGTGTAGTCTGGAAAGTGAGGCAGTTAATAGCAGAGGGAGGGCTGGGTTGAAGAGACAGAACTGTGCTGTTCAAAAAACAGTTGGAGTAGTACGTTTGGAGACCACTCTGAGCCATTAAATTGAATGACATTCCCCAGAGACAGTGAACCTTAGTGAAACAGCCTGGATGTAACTCACTTAGAAAAACAGTGTGCAAATAAATAAATGTTCCCGGAAGAAACTACATTACCACCAGAATTAACTTATGTGAAATTTGTCAAGTTAAATGCTTCAATGATACTGGTTTCACCATATGTTTGTAATTTTTTTCTTTCAGAGCAGCTGGTATTTTTCTAGGATGTTCAGGTCATGCCCCTATTGTCTAACCATGACTAGCAACATAAAAACATTTCCCAACAAAATAAAGTCTGAAAGCTCTTTCTTAACTAGCTGCACAGTATTTTGTTTCTTTCTCTTTGTTTTTCAGATGCAGTTCAGAAAAGTGTGGACTCTGTGAAATCAATCCCTCTTTAAACAATTGCAATTCCTTTTTTTTTTTTTAAGCATAATCACTTTGCTGAGAATGTGACTGGGAATTGAAGACATCATTATCAACGTTTTGCAGGGAAATTAAAGTGGGTGAGAAGAAAAGGGTTACAGTGGGTATTGTTGCTGTAACAGTGCTGGGAAGGCCAGGCAGCCTCTCTACAGCGATGTGGGCTTTTGGCTGCTGCAGTTAATAAACAGGGACCTGACAGACTGGCATGACAGCTCCTTCTCTCTTGTCAAGAAACTGCTATACACTATCATCAGTGACTGGGAAGAAAATGTAAAGTTTATCATGCAGCTGAGAGAAATCGGTGAGTAGTGAAGATTGGGGACATGTCAGTAATGCCGAGCGAGAGAGGTGGATCAATTTATAAAGCTGGTAGTACCAGACAACACGCATTCTGAAAATTGCCAAAGCAAAATTATACACCTAAAAATAAGAATGGTGGCTTGTATTATGCATTAATATTCTCAGGAAAAGAGCTGCTCTGCAGGCAACGTTGTGTATAACCGAACATGAGCTCCGAGCAATGTACTGTTATCTGAAGTTATTTTTGGATTGATAAATACATACATATCTGTGAGTCTGTAGAAGTCTTTGGCAGGAATAACTTTAAACTTTATTCCTCGTCTAGACACATTTGAAGGGTTTTTGCAGCTCTCTCCATGACCAAATGGAAGTTACTTGGTGGCTACAGTCCAGCAGTTATGTTGCATCTAAAAGTTTTGAGTATACCTGCGTGTTGCATGACAAATTTCATTCCCAAGGTGGAAATGACCTTTTTGTGCCCCACACATGCATATGGGTCTGAAGAACTGCTGAAATGGCAAAGCTGGCAAAGCCAGGGCTAGTGCCCTGCAGTTACCAGCTCAAGTCCAGAAACTGCTCCCTACATCAGACTGGCACAGCAGCAACTCTGCCACAAGACAGGCTTTGTGGTGGAGTAACACAGCTAAAGAACACGCAGATCTCTGTGGACCAGCAGATATGTCAATTCAATGGTTTTATCTCAAACAGTCCATCCTTTGCTACACTGTTTCTGTTAGCGCACCGTTTTCTTGAGCAGGCAGACCCACTCCAGTACTTTCTGTTCTGATATTCCAGCTATTGCTCCCTTCTAACCTTATTTTCTATGCCTCTCAGCTGCTTAATGGGAGCTAAAAACATGCCCTGCAGTGAGGTGCCAAAAAAACTGTGGATACAGCTCTCGCTGTGTCCATGGAGAGGCAGGGAAGACAGCTTGGAAAGTTTTCCAGGAGCTGCTGGCAGTGGCAGCGTGGGTTCTACATGGATCTCCTCACCCCACTGCCACGCCAGGGCTCTCCCAGCATCTGTGCCAGCCTGGGCAGCAGACCACGCTGCTGCCCCCAGTGCAGAGCAGCCAGGGACACCTGGACAGCAGGGAGGAGGTCACTGGAGAAGGGGTGTAAAGCTCCAGTCATTTTGGTATGTATCCATTGGGCAGGCCTTATCTAAAGCCACTGCCTGTCCTTCCCTGGGGAAATGCCCGGAAAGAAATCAGGAGGTGCCCAAGAGATGTTCTTGCACAGGGTCCCCTGCAGGGACATCCATGGTGTGTAAAGAGGCCAGGTGACAGATTATCTTTCCCCCCAGCCTATGTCCCTCTGCAATGGTGACTGCCTGCCCAAGTTCATGGCATACATCTCTGTGCAGACACCCCCACCTTCTCCGGTCAGAAAAAGGCAGAGTTTACCCCAAAGTTCCATCTGTGCCAGATGGAACCACCACCAGCATTGCTCTGCCTCGAGACCTGTGATGGCTGCAAACTCCAGAACTCGCTTTCCAGGGAGGCAATGTGTTTCCATCCCACTGCCTGCCCCTGAGGCTTATTGAGGAATTCCCATCTCCTCTGAGAAAACTTGGCAGGAGATAAAGTCCAGTTTTAAAGACATACTGCCTTGTCTTACAAGCTCTGAAAAATCAATGAAACTTGTCCTCAGTCATTTAGACAGCCTGTGTATTCTTGTGATTTTTGTCTGAATGACATTCCTAAATTCCTCTCTGGGTGTAACTGACAGCAATTTGGGGTTTGCTATTTCACAGTCAGTATTTCCACATGGACTGGAACAGGGAGTGGTCTCCACCACTCCTTCAGGGGAGCAGTCAGGGTGTCAATTCTCGTGCCCAGCTCTCCCCCTCTCCCTCATCCTCCCCGCAAAGCCAGGAAGCTCCCAGGGGCGGCGGAGGCCAGGGTGAACACTCCAGCCAGAGGAGTGGGCTGTGGACCCGCAGGCCCCAGGCACAGTGCTGCTCAGCTGGGGCGGCGGCAGCTGCCTGGCTTCTCTCTCCGGAGTTCAGAGCAGTGTCCGAGGAAAGCACGCCACAGCAGCGGCTGACACTGCAGCGACGGTCTCCAGCACTGCCTCCATCGCTCCCTGTTGGAGCTGGCAGCTGGAGCCCAGCTGTCTCGCTCTGACCCCGAAAACAGGCAGCGCAGTAAGCGCCGAGCTTCTTTTTAGACCACACAGGCAGTAATCTGGAAATGACTCATCTTTTTCTGGACAAAGCCCTTCAGCAGAAGAGAGAAAATCCCTCTCCTTGTCCAGGCTCATCCTCGACCTGGTCTCTGGCTTCACTGCATTCAGCAAGATAACAAACATCTGGCTGAATTTCTCTGCCCATCTGGGTTGTTCCTGTGGCTTCCCTGCCCCAGCTGACATTTCCTTCCTCTCCTGCTTTACAAGGAATTCTTATAATCCTTTCTACATGTTTTTTCGGAATGAACAAGAATTAACGAGCACCTGTCTCCATACTCTGCCTGTAGCTATCTTTCAGCTTAATAGGCCTGGTGCTTCCGGTACCCGATTTAGGGGGAAATTAAACAGAAACATGACATACCAGAATCTTGAGGTATCACACAGAAATTACAAATGCTAGATGGGTGGGGAAATCTGACTTTCCTATGGGGAAGGCAAAGCATGTTCTCTTTACTAATGCTTGGGGGATTATTTGAGCCTGTTAACCTTTAGGAAGCACTAAAGGTATAATATTTAAATTTTTTTCTTCTCTCTAAATGAGAGCTCTGCTTTTCTAGACTGTATATTAAAAACAGAGGATGAACTATTTATTTTAAGATGGCTTTGGAAGAATATTTCAGTAATACAACTGAGAATATAGGATGTAATATTTAGGGTTTTTGCTGGAATGTTACATATTCTGAGCATCTGGAAGTTATATTTAGGGAACTGAGTGATATATGAAAATAAAGGAAAATGTATGCAACATGGCATCAGGGAACAGCCAAAGACTAGAAAGGCTTCAAGAATTCAGCACAGAAAAGAAAGGTGACTGTGGTTTCTAACCTGCAAGATTAGCAATAAGGATTTAGTGATCTGGATGCTCTTGAGACCATTATATGAGCACACAGACAAAATGAAAGATACTTTGATCTACAGTTCCCAATTAGGAAACCCTAAAATTAGCTACAGTATACCTGAGGTGCTAAGTGTATCTCATAGACCACTGAGCAGGTCTGTAATTAACTTTGGTTCTTTGAGTGCTAAAGGACATGTGATTGATTATCATTCAGACAACAGGTCTAGAAAATGCAGCTCTGTCATGGATATATGAATATATACTGCTCCCTGCTAATTCTAGTTCAGCTATGTGGTTAATATTTGGATTGCTCAATTTTGGAAAACACTATTTTTAATTTCAGATTTTAATATTAGGATACACTGGATAAAAGTGCTCTGGAGAATGAAAGCTAGCAGCAAGTGCTGCAGACACAAGGCAAAGCTCAGGGATTTCCATTCACAATCCTGACTCCAATCAAAGAATACTTTTGGGAATCCTCTCAAACCAGATCTGGCTAAGGGCCAGAAAGTGGTATGGCCCAAGGTTGCCTGACTCTCCACCCAGGCTTGTCTCCAAGGCAAAAGAGGCAATGGGCTGGGGTGAGGGAGGCACTAAATGCACCCTTCTGCCACACCTCCAAAGCATCGCTTGAACACCTGGTGAGTTAGAAAGACCCCAGAAAGGCTCGCAGAGCTGACAGTGGCTTGAAACAACTTCGGCAGAGTCCTGGAGCAGCCCATTGACAGGAAAAATCTGAGGGAATGTTTTAACTCCTTGTTGTTAGACAGCATGGAAAGTTTTACTGTATTTCTAACAAAAAAAAAAAAAAAAAAGTTCTCTAGCAAAAGGGAAAAAATATTGAGGTTTCAATTCACTTTACTGAGCTTAGTCCCATTGAATTAGAAATAGTTGCTGAGAAAGGTTTACAGCTCTTCAGCACAGAAATCGTATCTCATTTATATTACCACTAGGTGGCTCAAAATGAAAGCAAAAAAATACACCACTGCTCAATCCATGACCAGAATGAACACACACAAAGACTACTACAAGCTGTCTCATAATTCTCATGCTTCAAAATTTTCTATAAATCATCAAGTTCCCCAGGTTACTGATAAGTAGTCACTTGAGAGAGCAGAGCTGTTATAGCCTCAGACGTGTTACAGCTCTTAAAGACAGATGTTGCTTGTGAATGTGTGGGAGAGCAACTTCCAAAAGAATAATTTGTATTTTTCTCCTTCTTAAAATCTATTGCTATTGAATGAAGTTACCAAGTGACAGAGAGTGATAGAAGACGTTCAAATGCGTCTAAAGAACAGCACTATCACGTTACTATATTTTAATTTATTTTAACAAAAGCCCGGGGGTGACGTTCTGAGGCCGCTTCATTCCTCCACCGCCCGCTCACTGCCCGAGGGCGCTGTGCCTTTAAGGTGGGCCCGGGGGCCGGGCCGGGGCCACGGACCCTGAGGGGGCAGCTCCACGTCTCAGCCCGAGGGCTCGGCGGCTCTGGGGGCTCGGCAGGGAGTGCGCCGGGAGCGCTGTGCCGGTTTGGGGGTTTCTTTTGTGTTCCGGTTAGCGGGAGAAAGGTTCTGTTGGGGTTTTTTGTTCTTTTTCCCGTCCCTTGCCTCCGTGCCTCCCTTCCCTCCTCGCCGGTCCGGGGAGCCTGCGGGGGGTGGCCCCGGCTGGTCCGAGCCCGCGTGTCTGTTCCCTCTCCGGGCATTAGTTGTATTTTGAGTTTGGTTGTTGTTTTTTTTTTTTTCCCTGTTTTACCCTGTTTGGTTTTGTGTTAATAAACTGTTTTGGTTTTTTCTACTTTCACTTCTTGTGACCCGTTTGTCTCATTGGTGGAGGGAAAGGGGAGGCCCTTCCCCCTTCGGAGGAGGCACTCATCCCGGAGCGTTTCCCCCTGAAGTTTTGTCTCCGAAACCGAGACAACAAATCATCTGAACAAGTAACTTGTTTTGTTTCACAGTGATTGCCTTTATTTATAACAGCACCTTATGACTTGAGGTTTAGCTTTCCAGTACACACTGGTTTAGATTAAGGACGAAGCTTGCAAATCAAACTATCCTTACTTGAAAGTAACTTACTGATAGGCGAGACTCCTGGGTATAGATATATATCTGCAATCAATCAAACCTGCTGGCTTAACAGCACTTTGCTCTTTCCAGGTCAAGTAAAATAAATAGAAAGGACAGTTTCTGTAGAACTTCAAGAGGCAGATTATGTTATCTGCTACCTTACAGCCAGCCATTATCCTACCACTGACATATGAATTGCCTCCTATTGAAGATAATGGGACTTGTTAAATAGGAGGGTGTCAGAGAGAGTGAGAGAGGGACATAGAAAGGATTTCTATTTTCTCATGACTCAAATACAGTTAATGTTGCATATGAATCTCCCATTTCTTACACGAGGCAAGACGGTATGAGCCACGAGTATCTCCTCACAACCATCCTCACATTTCCCATGCAAATAAAACACTCACAGAAGCTGTAGTCTGGGCAGTTAAAATACTCTTGGACAATAAGCATGCTTTCATGTGGTGGCTTACTGAGGAAGATTTTGGTCACCCACATGTGATCATCAGGGCTGTAACTGAGAACTACTAAAAGATGTCTCCAAGGGCACAGGCTGATAACAGATTCCCACCTACACATCTCTAGAAAAATACAGCATGTGCTTGTTTTGTTCGTCTTTCCTGTTTGACCAGGCACATTCAGACCTAGGGCACCCTTGTGTCAGAAGCAGAGATGAAGCTGAGGGCCCTAAAACCTGCATC
Organism: Struthidea cinerea; assembly: GCA_013397865.1. Lineage (NCBI taxonomy): Eukaryota > Metazoa > Chordata > Aves > Passeriformes > Corcoracidae > Struthidea > Struthidea cinerea. Next base: position 531,325 of record VZTI01003210.1, read on the forward strand.
AGCCTGCAGGACCTCAACTGGATGTTTTCTTGGGCAAGGGAAGCTCTCTGAAGCACACACCAACACACCTCCAGCCCGGGAAGGAAAAGAACTCTGCCTGTCCTACTAAAATAATGGAAGGAGCTTGTCTTTTCCCTCCTACGGAGAAAGACATTCAGAGAACAGCAATGCCAACATGAAGGAAACACACAGAATAACACCCCTCCCTTACAACAGACCCCTCGATTGGAGGCATCAGTCTGTTAAATCAGATGCACCTTCAAAATCTTCACAAGTGCTTTGCAAGTTGCCCTCTGGGGACAACACCCCACTTTCTACCTGAGTTGTCCTCACAGTGCGCACCAGCTTCATCCCCCAGGCTCAGAGACACAGCATGGTCACATACTCTGGGTCCTGGAACAAAGACCCTGCCCAAAGTTACCCCAGGTGGCTCTGAACACGACACCCTGCTCCACAGCAGAAGTCAGAGGCAAGAAGGTAGGAATGACTCTTCCTTATGGGATGCTGGGCTATCCACATTACTTTATTTACCCTGCCAAAGTATTTCCTTGGCATTTTTCCTTCAGAGTGAAATTTAGCACTGGCAAAATGCAACAGAGCTTAACTTCCATGGCACAAACCTTGTAGTAACGTCATATGAGGCAAGTGCAGACCTTGTGCAAACCTGTTACAACAGATAATAAACTACAAGATGTAGCAACTTGCTACAAGAAATAACAAGTTCCCCATGATACTTGTTTTTACTAGCTCTTAAATGCCTTTCATAGCTCTCATGTTTGTGAAACCTCTCCCAAGAGTCCTTGCTGGGGATGTCACTGGCTGTCCCCAGATCCATAGAGGCAGGCATGAGGTGTCCTGGGCTGCACACCAAAGCAGCATGCAGGAAAACTATATATCCTCCACACAGTGACTGTGTTTTCTGGCTTCCAGCATACACACCTAAAACCTCTCATCTCTTCAGTAGTATCTTGATAACAAATAACATATGCTGATCTTGTTTTGTATGCTGTTGTTTTCTTGAACTTCCATTGTGCTATGTGTGTATGTGCACACACTCAGGTTTGCTGTACTTTTTTGTTGTCCACCAGCTCACCAGTGCTGGAGCTGCTGTTGATTGAAGATCTGTCTCATTTTGATGCGCCGCATGCTGGGGCACTGCCCAGCACCCTGCTCCTGATGCAGAGCCCACTTCAAGGTTCCTTTTCTGATTTTCAAAGCCTCCATGCCTACTTATGCCTACAATGACAAATGATTTGTCCTTCTCATGAAAACAAAACAAGACAATAAATCCCACACTAATTTGCTGAACTATAGGAGCAAAGTTGTTACTAGAAAAGGCTGAACCTTCAGACAAGGTCCAAAACAAAGTAGAAATAAACGCTAACTGCACCAAATCCAAACAAAATCTGAAACCCATCCCTGTGCTCTCACTGCTGGAGCTGGTCCCCAGACCAGGTCACATTGCTGCTTCCCAACATGAGTCTGGTTCTTGTGGCTGAGTGAGAAGGCAGATCCCTGTCTTAAAAAGCTGTGCCCTTCTAGTGAATAGCACTATGGTAGATGCAGATGCTGGTTGTAACCCACAAGGTTCCTTCTGAAATGTGTGCATCTGGCCCGTAATATTTGCAAAATTAAGCCTTTACTCTGCAGTTAAGGGGTATAGAGGCTGTGCAGACATTCAGGGTATTGTACTTGCTGCATGTCCCCAAAGCAGGTGCTGGATGCCTCTGGAGCTCTAGGCCATAATTTCTGAAACTATAAACCTCTCTGCAACATAACCATGACTTCTCATAGCATGAAGGAGCTGCTCTTGAAAGGTCTTCCTGCCCAGAGGCCAGCAGGGCCACCACCTACTGCAGCAGGAGAACAAAGGGGCAAAGGAAAGGATGGAGGATTATTTTAGGCAAAGATAGTCTGAAGGTTTGACTGGAGTTAAGAGTTGCAGGGCTGAGTAATAACCCTCAGCATTTTGTGTAAAGACTGGTTGGTTTGGATGTGTCTCTCTCTGTGCCCTTCTAGTGAGCGTTAGGGGTAGATCTGTGGAAAGTAAATATCCTGCCACAGGCCTGACCTATCTGGGACAGACTTGATGGCTCCTCAGCCTGGTACCAAACTGGCTGGCCTTCCCCACATCCAGCTGACTGCCCTGCTCGTGGTGTGCAGAGTCTGCCCACTGTGGGCAGACGTGTGTCTGCTCTGCTGGAAAGGACATGGAATGCCCTGGTGCTTTCCTCAAAGCCCTCCCACTCTGAGGAAGGAGGATGAATAGCAAAACGAGAGAAAATATATGGGAAAATAAGGTTCGTGGCTTACAACCTTATCTTTTTTTTTTCCTTTTTATTTTTCTTTTCCTTTCTCTTTTTTTTCCTTTTTCTTGTTTCAAAGAGAAAGAGTAAGCAAGCATTTACCATCACTCTTTTCTAAAAAGGGGAATATCTGTTCCTACAGTGCCACCTTCAGTCCTCTTTTGCTTATAGTCTTAATTTTACCTAGACCGTTTAATTTTCTGAAGTTCTATTACTTCTGTTAGTGAAGGTCCAAACAAAAGCATTTCTGTGTGTTTCTCTTTGACAGTAGCTCATACTGCTAAAACACAGTACTCTTCAGATCCAGGAGGTAATATCTGAACATTTCTGAACAGTGGTAATTGAGTCTCTTGCATTGGAACACTTTCTGGTCTTACAAGGCAGAGTTGTAAGTTTTTTGCTTCTCAGTTATTTGCTGAGAAGGTAATGGGTAAGTAGGAGTAGGGGCGTACCAGTGTATTGCCAAGAAGGTGGGGTTTTACCCAGACAAATGTGATAGGTTCAGTGTATGGTGTATGTAAGATATGGACCTATGGATATGGATATGGTGATAATAAGAATTAACACAAGTAATAACAAATACGGGTGCTTCTGCCAGAGGATCAAACAATGGAGTTATCAAATTATGGCAAACATACACTGGCAAGGTCATGTGCAACTTCACACTTTGCTGAACATGCTTATCCTCAGAATTAATAAATTTTATACCCAGACCATTCAGTGCAACTATAGCAACTGTTTTGTCAACAAATGCATGAATAGAAGCTACAAGGGGATATCTAGTCAATAGCTATACTTAAGTCAAAGAAGTACTGCGTTAATGTTTCCAGGATATAAAGCTTGGTGTCACAGTCTTCTCCACGCTACATGCTGACAAAGAGGATCTGTGGTTATCTTCTCAGAAAACAGAATTTTTTGAAGTTCATTAAGTAGGAATGTTCATGTAGCTGTACAGCACATGTCAGCACTTGTGCTGTACTCATAGGGTCTTGTTCCCAGGCATTGCAGGTGATGTTGCATGTTCAGAGTCTGCATCAAAGACCATGGCTGACAGTGACGACATGGCCTTCAAGAGGCCACAACATAAGGAAAGCAGAAGTTCCCACTTCGTAGCAGAGCCTCACTGGAAGGTTTTGTGCCCAGTGCTGACCATTGCCAGAGCCTCTGTCTTCCCTAGTGTGATGAAAGGAGCCACTTCTTCAACACCCTGGGCTCTCAGAGGCAGCACAAATATTCTCTCATAGTCCTGTGCCAGTATGAGGGGCTGATGCCAGGGCTGTCAGACTCCCCCAGCCAAGCACCAAGGGTGAGGGTGGAAAGGGGCTGTTGTTCACTCACCTGTGAAGAAAGGAGGTGGCAGGAGCTTTCCAAGGAAGCTGGAAAGGGAAAAGGCTGCAGCCCCACGCCTTGGGCATTCCTAAGAACAGAGAAGAGAGAAGTCGGGGGGATGCTGGTTTGGTAGTTGGCTGCAAGAACTGTCTTTGTTTTATGTTGTGTGTGTGTGAGTGTATTATGGATGTAAATTTATTCAGAGTGCAAAAATGGCTCCTGGTTCTTGCCAGAAACAAAGGTGGGATTCAGTCAGAGATTGAGTATCTAAATTTAAGCACCTAATCTCAAACCTTTAATTGTGAGCTGGGCATCTCAGTTCCTACTGTAGTCAGTAGAGATCAACCTTGATTCAGCTGCAAAACATCGGTGTCTGATAAGATTAAGATGCCCTGGAGTTTTTTGGCTGGCCTCCAGCTGCTGCTCCAGAGGACCTAATGTCTCCTGTAGGTCCTGTGTCACATCTGCAAGCCCCATCTTGATGTCTAAGGTAGCCTCAGGCATCTCAGAGCTACCACTTATCACTGTTAGTAAGAGGGCAACCGAACGGAACTTCTCAGTGTCTACCTCACTCTGGGCAGACTCAGCCTCCAGACCCCACCATCTCTGCTGAATATCCCTCCCCTGAGATTTGAAGACTGGATCTTCACCATCAATAGTGGGAGCTTAGAAATCTCGTCTACAAATACATTGCATGACTAGTTTTAGTGTCCCAGGCTGAGTCCTGCCCAAAGTGTTTGTCACTTGGCAACGCACAATCTAGCTCATGACTCAGTTCCATGAGGAAGCTGTAAAAATCCAGTTGCAGCAGGAACAGGGGAAGGGTCTCACCTTCCCCATCTCCCAAGGGATCTATGCTGCCAAATGTGGGTGCTGGGGACCACTGTGCAACTAAGGTGCAGGGAGAGAATGAGCCTGAGATGAGCAGAGTGAGAGGGAAGGCACAGGCTGCTGCCTGCCCTGGCGTCAGGGAACCCTCTGGGGCTCAGCCAGCAGGGCTTTGTTTGCTTCCAGCTCTAGACAAGCTCTGGGAAAGCAGTGGGACCACCTGGGAATCCAGAGGTCCAGGCAAATAAAAAAGGCTCTTTACCTGTCTTTGCTACTGGCAATCACGAACAGAGGCAAGAGGGGCGTCTTGGTTTGAAAGACAGGTGTCTGCCAAGGCAGGCAGGAGCTCCCTTGAAATGAAAAATGCAACCCCATTCCCTCCAAATTATTATAATTTTGAAATTAAGGGGCTTTCAGGCAAAGATATGAGGGATAGGAATAACAGTTCTTTACTTATATATATATAACAAGGCAAACAAACACCAATAACTGCGGCAGTAACAGCAAACAGAACCACAAACCCAGTGCCAGCCTCTCTCGGCTGTCGGGCCCTTTCCCCGTGGGTGCAGTTCCGCTCACAGCCGGCAGGGGCGCTGGCGGCTCCCGGTGAGCGGGGCGGGTGCGATGGTTCCCCCGCGGCTGCAGGGGGCGCTCCGGAGCGGGCTCGGGGAGCAGGCGGTGATGGCGGCTCGGCCGAGCCGGGAAGGGATGGAACAAAGGCTGCACAAACCCCCTGGGCAGCTGATCCCGGTGCCCGGCCGGATCCTCGGGAACAGCAGGCTGGGACAGCAGAGATGAGCAGATCCCGGGTGGCAGACGAGATGTATCAAGACCCAGAGCGGCAGCAGGAACCCGGGGCGGTCTCGGCAGACAGGGCGTGCGGAGCTACGATGTAGTGAAGGCTCAAAGCAAGGACAGGGGCAGGGAAAGGTGGGCTTGGAAATCCTGGGGTTTCTCCCTGAGGCACCCAAGCAGATGGTGAACAGGTCCCTCTTTTAGCAAGGTGTGGTGGCAGGGTCCCAGGGCAACAGGCGCCCCAGTGAGCAAGCTCCACTCATGGTAAAAGGAAGGCAGCCGGAAGCAGAAGCCTGCAGTGCTGATGAATTCCCTCCACAACAATGGCAGCCTCTCTCCATCGGAACGACGAGAACACCAGCCCACAAGCCCAGGTGAAAGAGACTAGCCCCTTGGACCCCTCTCCCTGTGGCCAGGTCTTTTGTTTCTCCCAAGCACCCAGCAAATTGTCATCCCAGCAACATATATGGGAAAAATTCCTCAAGAGAAAAAAGAAAACAGAAGGGGAACTCCCAAAACCCCAGCAAGGGGCCAGTTAGGCAGAGATAATGGTAGGTCACATAGATAGCACCTCTCTTGCTGACAGTGCCTAAAGCACTGCAGGATAGGACATCCCAAGGACACTCAGTGCTGCTTTGTGTGGACAATCTGGGGCATGTGGGAAGTGCGGTAAACACCCAAATGTGGATGTGAACTCCAGCTTGGTATGCCTTCCTGGGTCTGTCTCCTGGAGCAATCTGATAAAGCAGTACACACATGGCCAGTGAGACTGTGACTTCAAATCTCATGCATGCGGGTTTGTTCTAGGTAATAAATTCATGCCTTACTTGTCTCCTGCCTTGAAGCTAACATAGCTGTGTTCATGTTCAAATGAATGTGACATACTGGGATTTATATTTACTAGCATTTTATGCCCACACTACCCAGCATAAGCGGTTGAAAACGGTTTCTGGCACTGTTAGTTCAGACCTTAATGTAACTGCATCAAAGCTGACTTCTAATGGACTGAAACACTGAAGTACTTATTTTAATTTAAATAATTTAGAAAATTAACCTAGAAATGGAATCTCTTCACCCAAATGCAGCACATATTGCCAGAAGAGCTGCCGAGGCTCAGTTGTTTCCTCCTGACAGCGAGAGTCAATGCACCAGGGGATATGGCCCCAGATGTGTGTCCGTAACCCATGGATTTCAGTCCCCATCACAGCTTCCCAAACACAATTTTATGTTTTATCCCATCGTGTTGTAAGGAAATTACTTCACATGGATTCTACCAATGATTACATGAAGAAGCTAAGATTTTTTGCCTGCCAGTAAAAAAGGAGTTTCCCACAGTATATTACTACCAATATTCCACACTTAGGGTGGGGCTCCTAAAAAGTGCATCTAACTATCATCAGCTTCCAGAGGAGCGACCTTTCTCTTTGTTTGCTTCTCTGTACCATAAAAAAAAAAGTAGAACAGATTATTGTTTGTTTCTGTCTCCAAAATACATCATCAAAATATCCACATATTTGCTATGAAAGTGAAGCTCTGTTCTAATATTTTTATCTAAAACATGAAAATAACAAAGTGTCATTCATAGATGGCATCTGGTGCAAACTATTTTAAGACCATATTTAGAAAAGGGACTGAAATGTCTCTATCTACTGCTTTAAGGCTCTCTCATTGATAAAAGGTTTATTTGCATTTATTCTGCCAAGTACATTCTGAACTCCACAGTACAAAACCCCTGCCTGTTAATTGACGTGGTATTTGAGCTTCAGATTAATATCCTCCTGATTGTTCTCCTGACAGGACTTTAATGAACCAAACAGAACAGATCTGCCTGGGAGGAAACTCATAAAACATGAATTGGAGAGCCAGTTCATAAATAGAAGTAGCTCAGATTGTATATCCAGTCCATCACAGTATTAATGAAGTTCTCATCCAGGAAAAATGAGCGCACCCACTTCCTGCTGGAGACATTCATCCACCTTCAGCTCAGCCCACTTGCTTCTTGGAACTGACATTAGTTCTAAACCAAACTGATGATCTGAAGCAGGCTGATTGCTTGAGTTTCATTTGATTTTGGGGTTTTTTTTCAAGGAGGGGAATAACTACATGGTGGGAGAACATAAGCCAAAAAGTTATTTCCTTAATTTCTCAGTAAAAAGTAAAATGAGTAGAGTAAACACAGGCAAATCCATTTAAGCACAAAAGCAAGGCATCCCAGGAGAGCACAAACGAGAGCTTATATAAGAGACATTACACACCTCGTTATGGAATTCAAAATATTTGACAAGGCAAAGCCTGTTGAGATCTGTAAATAAAGTATGAATGTTGGTGCTTCAAGGCAAAAAACGAGAACAAGCAGATACCAAAGGATACAAAGGTGAGTTTAAGCTCCTCCATCTAAAATCTTTTAAAACACTCTAGAGGTTCCCAAGTTTTTCAGTGACATCCTGTTCATTCAGTGCAGCAAATGCTGAGCAAGTAAGAAGCAAACCTGATTGCTCAGAGTGGAGAAACACTGCAGTAAAACAATTACCTTGGTATGTTAAGTGTCACTGTAGAACATAAAGCTATTCGGCTGGTGCTTAAATGAGTGCAAGAGGAATTTATTAACATTTTTATGAACAATAAATATATTCTTGCTTATAACTTAGCAGCAAGGTGATATTGATAAAGGTCTAATGGATGGAAGTGTCGCATCACTGAACCTTGTTTGTGCAAGGTTGCTAAAACAGGCTGTGCAGTCCTTAGTCCTGCAAGCATATCTGCTCACTTTGGTGGGATAACAAAGGTCTGCATCCCTTCCACTTTTATACACATTCAAAGCTTAGAAAACCCAGCTATCTCGGCAAGGAGAGACAGCAGTACACTCAAGAATAGCACACTTAACACCCCTGCTACAGCCTGGTGTTGTCATTCCCAAAGACACCACAAACAGCTCCTAATCTCTCAAAATGTAATCAAAGCTGAGTTTCAAGAGAGATTAGCTGAAAGCTCAGCTCAAGGGCACTTTTTGAAGGTGAAGGGCTCAACAAAACTCCCTTGCTTGCAAAATTCAAACCTGCTGCACTGGTAATATGAGCAACAATTTTAAAGCACGGACAAAGGACAAACTGATGAAACTGCCTGTTTCAATATTAGTAGAAAAAACCAGGCCATGTCTTTACTTGTAACAGAGTTTTTGCTTTTGATTTTTTAAAAGTACATGTTTGTCTAGCAGAACATAACTTAGTATTTTATTTCTGTACCAATCACAGTACCAGACAACAGAGCACTAACAGTAAATCAGCACTTTATCAGATACTATACAGATTTACCTTAATGTAAGAACTTTACATTACACTCACAGAGTTAATCCATTTGGACTAATAGCAATCTAGTATTTCTCGATTCATAGTGCTTTTACAAGAGGTTACCACTGATTCTAATGCCAAAATTAAGCACAGTCACAGCCCTCTAGATAAAAGAAAATAATCTAATATTCTCATAATATAAATACTAAAATAATATAATCAAACAATATCTAAATAAAAAAATTTTGGTGTTATATTGGGTATACAGTACAGACTTACTTTGTCTATCTTCTGTGCAATAGCAACCAAAGAAACATTCCCTGCAAAGCCTGTTATATAAAGACAAATATAGAATGATATATGCACTGGGCAGCAGAATAAATAGAGAAAACAATTTTGCTGCAGGAAGTCTGTGAGAGAAGTGCTTGAGTGGCATTGCTAACTTGGATTTGGAAGCCCAGCTCATGCCTCTTGACATAGGTCAAACAGCTCAGGACTTTGATGGGAAAAGGAAATGAGTATAGAAAGAGCAGGTTGCTTTGTCCTCCTTCTTTCCCTCCCCAAGGCAAGACAAACATCAGAAAAAGTTTCATCCTATCATGAGATCAGAAGACCACACACGGAGGAAAGTTTCACCAAAAAGCCACTTTCTTTGGTCTCAGCAGCAATTGCATGTCAAAGGCTTTACTGTGGTTTGGGTCTGTAACTGAGCTGTCGATTCAGAAGGGGGACGATCTCTGTATTCCCTCCTGTAACAGTACCTACAGTTAAACTGGTCACAGGACTTTGCACACAGTATTTCTCCTAAGACAGAGCCTCACACATATCCACTCCACAAATTTTAACAATTTCAGGAATCAGCCCCATATGCAGGGTTTGATACAAGAGATCAAAGGCATAAGTTTAAAACCAAACCTTCAAGTCATTCCCTGCAGGCAGCCTGGCACCCTCCTCCTGGTTTGGCTTTAGTCTCCTCCAGGTTTGGCAGACAGGACTGTCAGTCCTGGGGCCTCATCCACAGCACTCCAGTGCCAATTCATCACAGTTTTGCTCTAGAGGATAATCATATGCTCTGGTTTGTTGAGTTCCTTTCCTAAAAGCTTGTCTGATTCAATTTGCCTTTGACTCTGAACAACCATTGAACTGATGCCTTTAGAAAACTATCCACATTAACTCTTCTGCCTCCTTTCTGAGTGGTACTAGGGAATTAATCCCTTACTGACTAGGTTTGTACTTATTTTTTCATGTATGCATTACCTCATAATTATTGACATTGAATTTCACGTGCCATTTCATTAATCAGTCATCTCTGCAAATCTGCTCAGATAACTTCAGGTCGGACTACTCTGAGAAAATATTCTGGTTTAACATCTGCATTGCTGTCCCTCATTTCATCTTTCAAATCTTCTTACCATATCCTTTATGTCTTAAATGGCGTAGTCATAAGCCCAGATCAGGTGATAACCCACAAATAACCTCCTGTTTTCTCCAACATACAGCCATGGAACACCTGAACATGAAGCAGGCTCAGAGTCCTCCTCCAAAAGCCTGTGCCCTACTCGCTCCTCCCCACTGTGCAGTGTCCCTGCCCTTTGCAATGTGCCCTCTCACAGGCTGAGACCCTCCTTTCTCCTGGGTGCCACGGGGTGCAAACCAGGGGGACACAGCAGGGCGAGCTGCAGCCCAGACCCCTCACCAACACATTAAAACTACACCCATGACCTTTCCAACCAGCAGCATGAGGTGACAGTGGCAAAGCTGGCCCAGGCCAGCCACACATCATCTTTGAAAGAGGGAGGAGCACTTCACTCTGACTGTCCCTATGTCTCTGTCCTTAGAGATATCTTTGGTATCACGTCCTTGGTTTTTTGTCTTGGGCCATCGATGAAGAGAAGGATCCATAGAAAGAGCCTCCTCATGAGTGAGAAAGTTGCTCCTTCCATCTCCCACTGTCTTTTCAATTCTACCAGCTGTCTTGGTATGGATATCAGACTTCTTAATCCATAGTCTTTCAGATTGTTCTTCAATCCCTTTTTTGAAGACTGGTGTCCCATTTGCAGCCTTCCATTATTTTGTCTTTAAGTGCTTGAATCTGTGCCTCAGACAGGACAATTGCAGTTACCTAAAGCTCCTGCAAGAATTTGTTCTGGTCCTGGGAATAGGTTAGATTCCGTTTGCTGGTTTATTCCAATCAGTTTCTCATACTCATCTCCTGCAAAGAATGACTCCAGTAGGAGCCTAGCTGACCTCTCCTGTAACCACCACTAATAGAAACACATCATTTAGCTCTGCTGCAAGGTCCTATCTTCACAGGGTGCCTTTTCTACACCTTCATCATGCACTGGTCCAGTTGACTTTCTGGTCAACTTTCTCCTTTGATGTTTTTGATGCAGATTTATAGCAGCTTTCACACCTTTATACTAGCTCCCCCTCAAAAATCCTCTCTGGCCTACTTTGCTGCAGAGGGACACTCAGTGTGGTAGGTTTATGACCTTTTCCATTTTTCTTGTTCAGATAAGGCTTCCACCTTTTAAAAAATGCCTTGTTTCCACTGCCTTGATGTTTGATCATGACAACATTTTGTTTTCCTTTCAGTCCTTTAAAATCTCTTCCCTGGTAGGTGGTACACATTCACCCCTTCTTCTAAAATGGTGTTCTGGAGCAGTCTCCACACACATTTTCCTGGTTTATTTAATCCCCTGATTTCCTAAGTGCTATCCTACTGATTCATTGCAGTTCTGCTTTCCAAAATTCCTAAGTCAGCTGTAAATATCATCTCAGATTTTTGTTGTTTAAGGACAGAAAAGCTACACTAATTTGAAAACCTGTCTTCTTATGGGAATGACCCCAGCAGCATGGACTCTTATCAGAGGATCCTGGTGAAGTCAGTGGACTAGCATGAGATAGGGCATTGAGGAGCAGAACCCTGAACATTTTTTCCCTTAAAAATTTTAAGATTCTTTTCATGTTGTCTTTTGTGCCTTCATTGTCTGCCTACCTCCCACTTGATTTTGGATGTTTGCACACCATAATAATCATTTGAATTTAAATGGCGTAAATTAGGCACAGCCTTTTTATTCTAACTTATGGGATATTTATTCTCAAGTAATTTTAATGAAAAAATTGTTATAGAAAAGAAAGACACACAATTAAGAATGAAATTTAATCTCTTTCTAAAGAGTAAATCTGTTTTCCATACACTACTGAAAGTTGTGTCCACTACACACAACCTGAATTGCTTCTCTCAAGTAATTATTTAAAGAGCTCATTAATTGTCATCTCCTCTGCATACAAAAGATTGTGTGGATGCTGAAAAGCTTTGGTAGAGAAATTTTTCAGCTTTCTGCAGCATTCTGTGAGAACTTTGCAGTTCTCACAGAGGCTATGAAAAACACTGCTATGGGTTTTTGTAAACTAACTCTTTATCTTGCACCTGAGTTTGTTATGCAAGATTATTATAGTTCTAGCTTTCTGATATTTTAGAATAAGTGTCTTAAAGCTTAACCAATCCCCTCAAGGGGTGGATGGCCGAGCACCCAATTGTTTAATGCCATTCAACACACTCTTTGCGAACCCTGTTATAAAAAGGTAATTACAATTAAATAAACTACTGCTACTGCTTTCCTCCTGAACTTGTCATGCCATTCCTCGCCGTTAGTGCCGCTCACAGCGACAAGATTGCTGTGGACTGAAAGAGAAAAAAGGTTTGATGAGGCCTGCCTTTCACTCCTGTGACTCATTCCCTAACGTGCATGAAGGCAATGGCCACCTGAGCTGTTGTACAAATAGAGGGTAGCAACATCCTACAGCAGAATGTGAACTGTTGAGGTGTTCAGTTTTGCCTCTTGGGGTTCTGACTTTAAGAACTGTGCCTGTGTAAGATAAGAGGCAATTCTTATCTCCCGAGTCTGGAGGGAGCACAGGATTGAGGTTGTGTCTGAACCCCAATGCACTCCTGTCCCAGGTGACTCCAGTGGGAAGAGGGTGAGTTGTAGCTCCGGTCCCCTTTGGCCCACAGGCTCCAATCACCTTCCTGCAGAAATTCAGACCCTGCAGAGGGACAGTGCACACTTGGATCTTCATTCAGTGGAACATTGGGACACACTAGGGCATATAGGTAGTCCCAGATTATGCAAGACATTCTCAGGTACTGTGCTTGTGACCTAACATGAGCACAGGATCAAAGATAGGTTGGGGCTGCTCTACTTCACATCACACTGCTACAGCACAGCCTGGAACATCACCCACCCAGCACACAGGAAAAGGAGCCCAAATCTGATCCACCATCCTGCCCCCAGGCATGAGGCACCTGTCCCTGCAGGGAGAGCAGAGTCCTCCCAGAAGCTCAAGGACACACAGGGAGCTTGTGCTGAAAGTGGTCCTGAGTGAGGAGACACTGGTTTTGTGACTCCTCCAGGTCAATAAATCCTGCATGCACGACCCACTCTCCTGATTTTCTTACCACATTGGTGCAACTATGAAGTGATTTGTCTGAACTCAGTGAAAGCTGAAACAGACAAGCCAGAAGAACTGAAAAGTGACTTTTCCTTCGTAAGCCTTAATTGACCCTTCCTCGATGCAGCTACTGGCTCCCACGGGCTTTGAAGTGTGTTGTTGGTTGTAGTTTTTCTGTGAGCTGTCCTTGGTGGTCTCTGCCTTCTCCTATTGTTTCAACAGAAGCAGAGTCAAGTTCTATGTGCTGGTTTCTGCCTTTCTTTGGAAAATAAAATCTGAAACAGCAGCCAATGACCCAGTGACCTTGTGCAGCAACCAGCAAATTTCAACTCCTATTTCAAAATTAACATTGAAACCAGAACAACCACCTCAAGAGCAGGCATGTAGATCCAGCTGCATAGGAGAGGTTTGCTTCTTTTTTCACAGATGTGTAAAGGCGGCTCACATCAACCAGGTGTGTGACCCCCATCAACTGTGACACAGTAGATTTTCAGGTGTACGGTCAGATTCCCAAGAGTCCCCACAAATCTGGCCTTCAGTTTGCAATGACACCTGCTATTCAAAAATGAAGTGGTTTCAGCTGCTCACACAAGGCAGTATTAAAAGTTTGCCAAAAAGGATTACAGAAAATGTCACTGCAATCCTGCACTTCCCTCAGGTCCCTCTCAAGTAGGTTTTGTTTGTTTCTTTTGAAATTTATCTCAGTCTTCTACAGAGATAAGAATGGGAGACAACATTACCAGGAGCTGGTGATTTTGTTCAGTTTAAGATCTAAGTAGAGAGGAAAATAAAAGTAAATTATTTGTCAGCTCAACCTTTAGTGCTTAAATTCCTAATACAGCACTAAAATGACTCTATTATCACAGAATTGAAGGTTTGATCTCTCCCAATGTACATGCAGCAGAACTTTAAACCTGGATGCATTTCAAACAAGGATGAAGAACAGAAGTAACCCAACAAAGCTTTTAAAACAAGGCTGAGTAAGAAGTCTAGCAACCACGACAGATTACTTAATGTTTATCCTGAAAATTCCTTCAGTAATTTTATTCCCCACAAATAGAAGCTGAGAAGGTACTTTTAGTTTTCAGTCACATTTTCATGATCATGCTGCAGGTAGATTGTCAGGTGGTTTTAGGATTAAGCTGCTTTTGAATGCCAAATCTATGTCACTTACAGGAATGACAAATGCTACAGGTTTCGACACTTCGGCTCGAACTTTTCCAGAACAAAATAAAATTGCACAACAGGTCATATGTTCAAAGATCTGTAAGTATTAAGTCTCAGTAAGCAAATCGCACAATTCAAGTTTCAGTGGAAAAGAACCACCTTGTTCTCAAAACTTACAGGCATATTCCAATGAGTTAAAATAAAATATCTCTCCTCAGAAATTACAACCAACTTTTGCTTTCTATGGCCATCCTGTGCTTCACTAGCTCCGGCAGGAGTTTTGAATACAAAATATTAGTCACAAACTGTATCAGAAAAGTCAACAGAAGAAAATGAAATTATAAAATTCTCTACCATATGTTTCTTCATTATCTACAATAGGAAAAGCAGTCCTTTAACACCTCAACCAATTATTTGATCATGATGTTTTATAGAGCTGGTTTATGAAAAGAATTACTCAGTATTTATGTTTCTTTCCACTCTGGCATTTTCTGGAATATTTGCAACACTTCTGGAGAATAAGGACATTTATTGCAAATACATGTCTGTGATCATATTATTTTGAAATCTTATACGGCTCTCCTACATGCATCTTTCTCATCCAGCTTACTCCCCACTAAATGGATGAGGGAAGAGAAAGATACGAGTTTTATTCTAAAGATATCTTCACAAAGGAGATCTTACATATGTTTCTTCAACTAGCTGAGTACAGATTTTTCTGCTGATGAAAGATCCCTTAATTGACTTCATTCAAATCACTCCAGGTGGGTGATTAAAAGATTGATTAGGGATTTGTCCCCTGCCTGTCATGTCTGACTGCAGCTCACTTAGATTAATAGTGTATCTCTCCTTGAGCTTGAAATCATAATGCACTGCTTGATTGACGGAAGTGTCCCTGGGTCAAATCAAATAGGACAAACTGATGCCACAGAACATCTCCTTGGCTGGCATACAATATTAGCTACTTTCCAATGCACAATATATTTATCTTCCATTGCCCTACAGCATTACATGACCACTGAATCAGAGAAAGAAAATCTCTTTAGAGGTGGGGAAATGAGAGGGGAGAAAAGAAAGTAATCGACAAAAAAAGATGGTTTTATTAACACTTGCTTACCCACCAAGAACCAATTTTCCCCTGGAAAGATTTTTCTCTAAACACCCACTGGGTTTCTGCTCTCCTCACAGAAGTTTGGCATCTTTAACTAGCAGTTTCTGTCAGGACCACAAGAAAGGTCATCACCTTGCATGCCCTAGTGTTCATCTAAACCTTTCTGGGAATAAAACATTTGAAACTAATGTTGTTCCTTTATTGCCTAGAATCCAAAACAGGATATTGCAACAGCAGGGAAGGTGGGAGGTTGGCACGATTAATTTGAACACAGTAAATCAAAGACTTTCTCCCAGGAGGAGATTCCCACCTATCAGTTACCTGCCTTCTGGGGTAAGGCAATATGATGACTGTTCCCCAAATGGAAAACTAGGAAATGATGAGGAAATACTTCTATTAAATGGAGGCAATCAAAAAGTGGAATAAAAATACTCCTCAACAGGAGACATCTCTCAAGTGAGATTCTGATTTCAGTTGGTGAAACAGGGTCAGTGTTAGCAAGGATGGGTGCAGCAGTCTTTATGGCTGGTACCATGAGCTTTGGTATCAGAGATGACTGCATAGAGAGTTCCATATTCCAGTGAAACAAAGTCCCTAAAAGTTGAAAATATGGATTGAGATGAGGGTGTTTGTTTGGAAGAGAAAATTTATTAACAGCATCAGACCAAACTCAGAGTGAATTGTAACCAACTCAAAGTGGAGAGCACTCAGTTTGCTGGTGGCCAAGGGGTGAAGCAGACCTGGACTGAAGCAGTGTTTGCAGAGACAGAGGTGGGGATGAAGGGCCACTGCAGTGGCTGGTGCTCAGGAGTAGCTGAAGAGTAATGATCATTAGAGAAAATCCTGTGCTGAATCTCAGACTCTAAACAAAGCTTTTTCCTTTTCTCCACAGACAGGAGGCCTGGCTGACTGGTTTGTAGAAAGCCACAGCTCAGTTTTCAGAAATCCCTGTTACAGTCTGAGCTATCTTGATCCCCTGGGCAGCTGAACTGACCTCTCTTGTGCTGGGATCATTGCTCATCTGCAGCTCTGTCAAGAGACAAGCTGAGTTCTTTCTCATAGGAATTTCTGAAATACAGCCAGCCATCACTGACCTTTCTATTAAAAACAACATTAAACTGATTTCTCAGGCTCAGTACTCCTTGAGAAAGAAATGCAAACTGCACATTTCTCAGGGAAGTGGCCACAAATAAAAACATGTATTTTAACATTTGTCATTTGCGGATCCATCTCCCAGAGTGGAACAGTATTCAAACCACTGCCTAAATACTCAGGCAGAGATTATTGCACAAGTTTTCTAGTATTGACTCGTTACTGAAATATGAAACAAGGCAAAATAAATGACTACTCTAACAAGTAATATGACAGAATACCACTGGACATCACAGGCTGCCCTCTCACATTGGCAAGCAGTAGAAAGCAGCAGCCACCAGAAGAGCAGGACAAAGAGCACCCAGTACTCCTGGATGAGAAAGTCCACTCACCCCATCATACCCCATCATATCCCATCCTACCCCATCCCAACTCACTCTATACCATCCCACCGAGTAGAGCCCACTGCATTCTTGGGGAATACTAATCGGGAGGCAGGCTGCCAAATCAAGGCACTCTAAAGAACAAATAGTCACTAACAACAAGAAGAGATTTATTTCCCATCATTCATTTCCTACCAAAAACTTTGCTCTGCTTTCTACAGCAGTCATTGTCTGCACGTAAGCTGGCAAAGCACAGCTCCACTGCTGGGAGAGGAATTAAAAGACAGGCATGAAAGGACAGGACTTGGGATGGGATCCTGTAATTAGATCCCGATAACACTTTGATATGCATACCGTGCTACACACAGCAGTCCTTGAAGTAACAGGGGTTGCGTTGGAAAATCTCACAGTCCTGAATCTGTCTGTGTTAAAACCTCCATGTTTTCTACCATCTGCAGTGAGCTAAAGCCACTATATTAGCTTGGGAAGCCTCAGGTATTTTAGCAGTTGAGGAGAAACACTGCAGCTGCTTTTTTTTGGTTGGTTGGTTGGTCGGTTTTGGGGGGTGGTTTTTTTTTTTTTATTTTTTGTTTTTGTGTTTTTCTTTCTTTGTAAGGAGGACAAATGGTTTCGGTTTTTAAACCTTGTAGTATTTTTTTTTTTAGTGCCACCTTGTTTGTTTTAAGCAAGTTTTCTTTAAATGTTGTGCAAGTTTAACCCCAGCTGGCAAATAAGTACCACCCAGGGGGGAGGAGAATTGATCAGCTGATCATCAGGAAGCCTTAAGAATAGTAGCTTTAGAGGGGTCCTTCTGAAACAAATTGTCTTAATGCCCTGTTACTCTAAGTTCACCAGAGACCAGGTAAAACACCTCTCTTTCAATGTGAAGCTATGGCTTTATCTCTCTCTTCCAATTAAAGCGCACTTAATGCCCAGTACATTCTGCCCATGCTTATGTAAAGGCAGATATGAAAAGTAAAATGATTAATGACTCATGATTGACATTTCCCCCTTTTCTCCCAGTTAACAACATTTCCAATCATTTGTTCAATTTAGCCTAATGGTAGCAAGACCTAAAACCATTAAGTATTACAGATGAAAGCAGGAGTCACAATGTGCAGCAGCTTCTTTGCATTACTCTAAAAGCTTGTAACTTTAATAGACCTTGAATGTTCCATTAAAAAATTAACTCAAATAGTCTTTTTTTGTCCTGTGAGTTTTATATACAGTGCTTAATGATTTATTCAGCTTAAGAATGTCCATAAATAAAGTTTCTGTGGTACCTGAATAATCCTAGAAGCAGGATTCTTAAAAATTATGATAATGCAGTGATGAACAGCTAATAAGGGTGGAAATGTAACAATTTACCTTCTTTGCAGATGGGATTGTTTCTTTGTGAAAAAAAAGGTTCCTCTTCTATCTTCCTCAATTTGAGCTCTCTGTTTACTGATTTTTTTTGATTCTTGTTTTGATGCATGTTTTTGTTTAAAGGGGGAAAGCAGGTAGCTGAATCTGAGACAGATCTTAGTTTTCTTAATACTAATTCATTATGCAGCACTTGTGTGTGTCTGTGGTGGCCTTTTGTTCAAACAGCTAAGTTAGAGAGACCTTTAATGTTAATATGAATTTATTTGTGTTGTTTTGGTAGTGCCTTAAATTATAATGCTATTGCATTCAAAATGACATTTTATAAAGAATGTCTATTCTATTTCAATTTTACTTCTGCTTTATCCAGCATTGCCTCCAGGCTGAGAGAGACCTTCAAGCTAAAGGTTAATGCTGACATTTATGGTTCAAGATTTTTGTTTATACCCATAACCACATAAAAACAAATGAATCTCATTTCCATATACACTTGGTAGCAGCAATTTTCACCACCACTTTGTATGTAACAGACAAATATTTTATTGCTATTACTCAAAAAATGGTGATGATAATGAGTTGAGGAACCTTTTGAGCAGAGGCCAATTGCAGAGCTCTCGCTGCATTATGCAAACTTTGAAAATGTAATTTGGTTACCAAAAATCACATTAAGCTGTCATACATATTATTTCTCCTCACAGTATAGTCGATTATTCAAATATTTTGCAAGGATATGATCTTTTATGACTCACTTTTTCAATTTCCTCATATACTTATTGACTTTAAACTTCAAATCATAACTTTGGTAGTTAGTGATGCCCAAATGTTGAAATACACTTGACCACGTTGAAGAGAACAACCTGAAACCATTCTCTGTCAAATTAAGATTCAAATACAATATGCTTTGTGTATTTTCTGGTTCCCGTTCAAAATCCACTAAATAGAACAACCTGCTTCTTTATTTTAAATCATACATTACCTTAATATTTTTCCTTTCTGTATCAGACCTTTACTATGACCCTTGTGTGCAAGTTAGAATAAGAGGCTTTATTACCAGATTAGTATTTCATCCTTGTTCAGTCTGCAAATATGTGCAGGCTTCAATTCAGAGTCCTCTAAATTGAACAGACGTGCCACAAACTCACTTATCCCATTAGGATTAGCCTCCCTTGATATGTAAATGCAATAAAGAAAATAATGAAACTATTTTTTTTTATGGTTAGCTTATGTCCAACTCTTTTTGGATGGTAAATATGATTCATTCCCTTCTCGCAGCATTAAGAAAAACTTGAAAAGGAGCAAGTTTAATTCATGAATCAGTTACTATTGCATCCTCATTGCACAGTGGCCAGCTGCTGGATGTGGCTGATCTGCTCAGTCTAACATATGGCTTCAGTCAGTCAAGGATTTCCCAGGAGCAATGTCAATCACAGAGGCAGAAGAGAGCAGTAAAAGGAGAGTAGAGGCTGTATCATTTTCCTGACTTTGCTGCTGCTCTTCTTTCTTTCCTTTCCCTCACCTCAACGACAGTGCTTGTATTGACTGCCTGCCTGCTATGCAAGGGGCAGCCATACAGGGGGATACCATGCTCAGCTACTCCTCCCAAACACTTTGCACTGTCCACGGTCACCCCGGTTGGTATTCAGTAGGGTTTGGGTGACTGCACTGGGCACTGGACCTGGAGAATCCATTTCTCTTTCCCACTGCCCTGCCCAGAGCCACTGTGGTTGTACTTCTGCAGCTGTTCCAGGCACTTGTACTGTTTGCAAACCCCTGCTTGGAAAATATAAAGCTGACATTACATTAGGGAAGAATTAGAGCTGATAGGTGTCATTTCTCAATTCAGAGAGATGAAGATTTAAAAAATTTATTTTGCAAGAGAAAAGTATGACAATCTAAATGAGTCTGGACTTCCTCACTGTGTGATGGAAGAAAATCACACACCTCTTTGCCCTGTGTGCTTCTCTTCTGTTAGAGTGAAGCATTGCACTACTTAGAGATTACAAGTCACTGCAAGAGGAGTCATCCAAAGAGTAAACAAGACTGCCATGATAACACTTTATTTCCCTAGTGATATGCAGAGCCACCTAGTAAGAAGCAGAGTCTGTCCAAGCAACACCACCACTACTTAGGTTTATTCATTACCTTACCTCCCTAGCTGCTTCAAATCCTCTTGGAAACCTCACCTAGTCTGTTCAGAATGACCACCATGCTTCTTATTTTTCACATAAAGGAGTGACAGCATTTAACACATATAACTTTCTTACCGTTTTCTTTTAATGGAAGAAAAAATTTCCTTTAAAACATTTTTTTTCCTCAAAAAGTTCTAAATGGAAGCATAAGAGGAGCTTTCAGAAGAGAAGCAAAAGGCCCCAACCCCAACTTTTGAAGCAAAGACAGCACAAAGGAGACGGAAGCCCTGAGCCCACCCCAGTTCGATGCACATTTGGAGTTCATGTTGCAAACTTACAAGCCTAACTGGAAACATACCAGCCTCTTGCATAACCTCAGAGGCAATGGTTAGCTGGCTAAAACACTTTTCATTGCTGAACCCTTTATACGCCATAGGGTATGAAAAATTCAGGTGAAACATGCCTTACTAGTCATGCAGGATACATTTCAATTCATGACAAAGTAGCAGACAAAAAATTTTTAAGATGAAGTTTTAGAAAAATGTCAGCTCTGCTGAAAAGAAATATCATATAAAGCTTTTACTTCATTTTGCTCATGGCTCTACTAAGTTAAAGAAGTGCAATGTTATTTCTGAACCTGTAATTACTGTCACAAACGTATTTTGACCTGTGATAATAAACTGACTGTTTGTGCATATGTGTTTGTGTGTGTGTGTGTGTGTGTATGCATTACTTAAATGCTTTGTTTTCAAAAGGATGGATGCCACAACATTAACTATAAAGTGTACCCCCAAGCAGCAAACTGGTACTTTGACTAAACTATTCAATTCATAATTCTGATCTTCTCAAAATATGGAAAAATCATCTATCTTACTTTATTCATCTGCAACAACTTATTTTGCATTTTTGCAAGCTTTCTGACAGACAGAATGGACTTGTTTATCCATTTATAAAGTGCTTAAAACAATCTTTGTCAGGGCTCCTGGCATAATATGTATAGGCACGTAAACCACCAATTTATTTGAGGTCATGTTTAGGCATACACCTACCCTGTAGGTCCTGATCACCCCTGCAGAGTTTGTATTTATCTTCTCAAAGAGAAAGATACATTTCCAAAATAAAAGGAAGACCAGTGGTTTGAATGGTTTTTTTACTTGGAAATATTTTCCCTTTGAGAACTGGATGAACCCCACAGTTTCTGGTTTGTGAAAAGGAGAAAAAAAAGAAGAGGAACCTTCCAATGAAATCAAACCAGTATATGCAGTTTTGGTTTTCAGGTTGAAGACCAACACCTTTTATGGTTCTAGGAAACCTCAGAGGCTGTTAACAAGATCAGATGTAGATATGCAGCATTCCATAGCTCGATAATTTAAAATCAAAGGACCCCCTCACAATCCAATTAGGGCAGCAGGAAGAGAAGTTGATACATGATGAACACGGATGAACGCAAAAGCTGGCATACATCAGCCAGCTCTGAGACCAATATTCAAGCTGTAAGTTCTTCAGGCAGGAATCTCAGGGACAAGGATACAGCCTTTGTTACTGACATTTCTGATTTTAATTTCTAGCATTATGTGATCAGAAAAAGAAAATATCAGCAATAGCAAGAAAGCAGAATATACAGCTGTGATGTGTTCTCTGGTGGCTCCCTTCATGGCAAAGCTGCGCCCTTTTTTGTCATTGTCAGTACACTTCCAACCCACATGTCTGTGGTTCTTTGCATTTACATGCTCCATCAGGAAACAGTGACACTTACAGAAGAACATCTTCCACTTTGAGACAAGGTACAGGAAAGACTTAGGAGAATTATTAGCCTATGGATGGTCTGACTTGCATCCTGCTTGGAAGCAGATAGTCTATTCTACATAGGCTGGCCTAGACACAAAGTCACCCAGACTTCAATACTAGGAGGAGATGGAGTGAAAAGCCCAAGAGATAGAAAACCTAGAAATAGTAGAAGACAAGACATTGAAAGAAAGCCAAGAACTACATTTCACCTGGAATTTCTTCAGTGCTGAGCATGGTCTGTGTGCAAATATAAATTATATATGCACTAAACTGCTAACTGTGTCTTTTTCTTTAAAATCCCTTTTTAGTCATGTCAGCTGCAGGATGTTTCAGCTTGAATGTATTGTTGGTTAAGCTTTTCATATATTTCCATTTGATTAATTTCAGTTTTGGGCTTTCAGTGCTCACTCTATCAGTATCACTCATTGTATAATATTCCACTTTACTAACACCAGTTACTTCATCCTTTTCACATAAAAAAACAGTGGTCCCTCCCCACTGCTATAATTTAATTTTAACTTCTGTGATTGCAACAGTATTTAAAAGGGTATTGCTGCTTCTCATAATTTGTCCTAAGAATATGATCACTGGCAAAATATAGAACAGAGAACTCAAGCAGGATAACTTTGGCCATTTATTGCTGCTACTAATTATCCTAACCTTCTTATCATAATTACTTATTGGCCTACTTACCCAGTTATCCTAACCTCACAGCCCTGACTTCCGCTATCCTCAAGATTCAGTGCTAGAAATCTTAAGTCTTTGTTACTGACACTAAACACAACCTGAAAATGGAACACAGCGAGCAGTAATTCAAACAATACCATTCCTTCAATAGCCGTTTTCTTAGCAGTAACTGTGACCACCATGAACGCCCAATGGCACAAGAAAGGGAGAGTTTGTGGGAAGAGGAAGGTCTTTGATAGACCAGCCGGTACAAAGGGAAAAAAAAGCTTGCAGACAGTCAATCCTTTCTTCAAACAGGGCAGTGATATTCAAAGCTGAATGCAAGTTGAAGAAATCCCTTCAATTTTAGTCTGGTATGCTAATCATCTGAGAGAAAAGGTAACTGGAGTCTCCAGTACAGTGCTAATGAGGCCAGAAGGTGAGATGTTTATCTCCTACAGGGAAACAGGAACTCCAGGTCATTACTGCCTGTGGAACTTGATAGAAAGCCTTTTTCTCTATTTACACTGACAGTTGTAGTTCTCCTGAAGGTTCAGCTTCATCTTTTTAACAGGTTTGCTTGCTCAGGAATGAGAGGTCTGAGAGGGCAGTAGCTGATGGTGAGAAATGCTAGTAGCAGACAGCCAGGAATTCCTGCCTGAGTGCAGGAGTGATTCTGCTTAATCTGTGCAGTTTCCCTGAGGATGTGGTGTGTGGGGTGAGATGCAAGGCATGGAAGGGTGCCCTGTACAGCCAAAGGAAGCTGTAGATGCGAGGGTACTCATGGGAGACTGCCCATTGCTTGGGACACCTTGCAAGAGAAAGGGTTACAAAACAGACCAACCCAATAGACAATCCCCGTAGCTGTGAGCAATCATGTGTGGGGAAAATTTTAGGGGGAATATCACATATGCTTGGCCTGTCCTTAGTCCTCCATCCAGGTGGCTACTTATAGTTACTACAGGAAAGAGAAGACCAGGTGCTGCTGACCCCTCTGAATCAATAAAGCTACTCCTGTGTTCCCCTGCAGAATGCCAGTGTAGGATCCTGACTGTCACACCTGTGTGCTGTTTTCTTTGCTGCTGAGGCACAATTGGATCTGTTCCCTGCAGATATTTCTTTTTTTCCTAATGGCAAGTTAAGTGACACAGGGGTGTTTGAAGCTGAAAGGGCAATTCTTGGAAGGACTGGAAAAATCCTGGAATGGATTTTTTTCTGATATAGGTTATAAAACTTAAATTACTTTCTGAACAGATTTCAAGCTACCAAGAATGTACAATTATTAGAGGTATAGTTTGGTATTGAATTCATAGCTCTGAAAAATACAATCATTTCAAAGGAGTGTTGTTACTGGGATAAAACTTTTTTACATTGTAGAACTGAATATTGAAAAAGTTAAGCTCAGATATCACTCATTGGGTCTAAGGGCTCAGCTGTTTCCTGCAAACCTGTCAGGTTTCCTTGAAGTGATTGCTGTTGCAGTAACTATTTTGCAGGCACTGCCACATTGATTGCCATTATCCAAACACATTTATCCATCACGAGAGGATGGAGTTGCTTGGTCTTAACTAAATGAATGAGAAGTTTAAAAACATTACCAGTTTTACATTACAATGTCATTTTAACAACACAAACATTACAAGAAGCACACTTTCATATAGCTTTGAGCAAATCCATGACCTTTAAGAGCCATGCCATACATATGGCATTAAAAGCACACTGCTCAGTAAAAGTCAATTGCCTTCTTTAATTAACATATGATTGAAAATAACTTCAAAAATGTTTTCCATGTAAATTCCAATTTTTGTGGAAATTAACTCTGTACGTAAAAATCACCACATCCGTGGTTTTTTCAGTGTTGTAAATCTAAACTTTGATTCTCCCCCTCTATAGCAGTAATAGTAGGTGCTCTCGGGGTGTTTATAATACATGTTCTGGGAGTGTTTAGGAATTCTGGCACCAATAATGCTTTCCACATCACCCAAAACCACATCTACTCATAAGGTTAGAAAGTGCACACCCACATACCTATATCTTTGCAAATCAAGCAATGTAACACCTTAGACTGCTTGTGCTTTTAGTTGTTAAGAGAGGTTTCTAATCCTTTAATAATGCTCCCCTCAAACTGTAATGTAATCTCTTAATCACTTTAAGAAGCTACTGAATTCCTCTATCATAAGCATCTGTTTGTAATGACACAAGTAACAAATGAAGATGGTGTCTAAGATTGTGGATTTTTGTGGCATACTAACTGAAGGCCACAAACATGGAAGGTAACGAAGATGAGCCAAAAGCACACTCAGCTCACACGGCCTGTTAGGACTGAGCTGCAGTTCTGCTTGACTACAAAACCTGTGAGGAGCTCCAAAGAGTAATGAAACACAAGACACTTCACGAACAACATAACTATTATTCTCATTCCCATTATTTAGGTGTCTGATTCATTTATTTACAGGCTCAGCACTGTAAGGAACGGGAGTTCTGAACATGAGAGAACTAAGCAGGAATTGTTATTACAATGATACGCAGCCCTATGCGTGACACTTATTTACAGGGGATCAGTTTTTCCACAGGGTTGAAATAGCACAGCAGCACAGTATTTTGATATATATCAGTACTGGTAGAACTAAAAGTCACAGGTACACAGTACAACTCACCCTTCCTATTTTTAAAGGTATTTGTGTTGAAGATTATGCACCTGCTGCTTGAGAGAACAACATATGATGGTATTGCTGTTTTCCTACAAAATTGTTTACACGGTCATGTGACATAAAAAAGATTCTATCTCATCTGTCAGTGGAATCTAACATACTGAGGGGGTTTAATCTTGTATTTTTCAGAGGCATTAAAGAGATGCTACAATAAACAACACAAGTTTAGGGACAAAAACATTTGTGAACATGTTTCTATCTCTAATAATATTTGGGAGATAGAATCTTCCATGCAGAAAAGTAAAACAAATTAGTGATATGAAATAGCCTGAGAGGAGGGAATTTATTTTGCAAATTATTATTAATCAAAGAGCTGGCACATTTTTCTGCCTTGGCCAAAGTACAAACAGCATTACTGGACCTACCAGAAATGGATGGCAAGTCTCTGTCTTTTTGAAAGTTGAGAACTTCACTGGAACAAATGTGGGTTTAATGATAATTATATGAATTAATTTTAATGTAAATTGAGTTAAAGACACTGTTCTGTTCAAATGCAAGACTATTGTTATGGTATTATGTTCATTAAGGCATTTTATTTGTTACATGTATGAACATAATATACTTCTTTTGGCTTTTATAAAGTGTTTTCATCATCCAATTAGTGACTGGATCTATTCTGTATGTTTTCTCTGTAATCTGCAAAGATCTAGGAGTAAATGCTATATTTCTCTGTTATTAAATTGTTGAAAATGAATGCTATATTTTAGTATATAAATAGACAAATGCATAAGTATCTACTCAAAAACAAATGCAAAGCAAGTTTGACAGAAAAGGGTTACAGCCTAAAGGAAAACAGCAAAAGGAACCTAACAGAATGAAAAACTAGAAATGCCAAATGTTTCATTCGCATCTATCATGAGTTAGCAATTTACAAGCACAGAAAAATAAGGAAAAATAAAGTGCATTTATCATATCTACCATGACTCATAGCAACTCTATTGTACTTTCTGCTGTTTATAAAGCCTGTTAGTTGTAACTCATAGAATGATTTGGGTTGGAAGGAACCTTAAAGATCACCTAGTTCCAAACCTCCCACCCGAAGGGCAAGGACACCTTCCACTAGGCCAGGTTTCTCAAAGACCCATCCAGCCTGGCCTTGCAGGGATGGGGCATCCACAACTTCTCTGGGCAGCCTGTTCCAGTGTCTCACCACCCTCATAAGAATTTATTCCTTATATTTAATCTAAACCTACTCTCTTTCAGTTTCAAGCCATTGCCCCTTGCCCTGTCACTACATCCCTTGTGAAAAGTTCCTCTTCATCTTTCTCGCGGGCCCCCTTTAGGTACTGGGAGGCTGCTATACAATCTCCCAGGAGCCTTCTCTTCTCCAGACTGAACAGCCCCAACTCTCTCAGCCTGCTATTTGGAGCTGTTTGCTGTGGGAGCTATTCCAGCCCTCTGATCACCTTTGTCACCATCTTCCAGATTTGTTCCAGCAGGCCCACATCCTTCTTATGTTGGGCACCCCAGAGCTGGAGGCAGTACCTGAGATGGGGTCTCATGAGCGCAGAGTAGAGGGGCAGAACCCCCTCCCCCAACCTGCTAGACATGCAGGTCCTTTTGATACAGCCCAGGACTCATTGGGCTTTCTGGGCTGCGAGTGCCCATTGCTGTCTTATGCCCAGCCTCTCATCCACCAACACCCCCAAGTCCTTCCCAGGGCTGCTTTGTCCAGCCTGTGTTTGTGCTCGGGATTGCTCCGACCCAGGTGCAGGACCTTGCATGTGGCCTTGTTGCACTTCATGAGGTTCTCACCTCATGTAAGCTAATTCTGTGAGAGAGTTGTTCCTTGCTTTTCTGATATGCATTAATTGAGCAAGAGCAGCTGCATGACTGTCACAGCCATGAGCCACTGATGAAGCTGTGGATAAAGCTGTGATACTGCAGGAATCTTAAGTTACAGTTCCCAGTCAGGATGACAATTTTATAAGGTGCCATGTAGTCTACAAAATTATTCAAATGAAGAAGAATTTTCAGTGTAACACAGCTTTTCAAAACCATAAAATGATATGCACCTCACAAAATGCCACATTTGCAAAGGGTGGAGAGGCATCATAGCCTGTCAGACCTCATGTTTCCAGGGAGCGATAACTAAGACACAGGTAAGCTCGCCAACTGCTCAACTCACTCCGGTGTCTCACTCACCTCCTTCCAGATCAAGCTGCAGGCTCTGGACCATCAGGATAGCTGGTGGGCTGATTTGTCTGCAGTGTCTGCAGCTCTGATCTCTCCAGCAACGCAAGCAAAGCAGAACGTGATGCTAAAATCACCTTTGTAACAGCTTTTGGCAGTTACCAGTGACTATGCAATGAACTGAAGTAATTTACAACTGTAGAGTTTTAGAAAAAGCAGATCTTAAAATAATAAAAAAGTCATCAGAACTTTGTGCTGCTGCCTAAGCCTCCTTGGCCCTGAGTCAGGATCGAGCTGAGTTTGCCAGGCCTGTGCAGAACCAGCCCTGCCACAGCAGCTTCTCTGCTCTACCTACTCTCTGCCTTACACTACAGCCTTTCTGCCAACAGCACCGGGATTTGTAATGCTGTGAAGGTTTGTGGTTGCATTCAAACTCGTAATTTGTTTAACCTGCTCATGAAAACAAGAGGAAGACAACTTTGTTCCAAATGACCACTAGATCCCATCGCTAATAAGGAATCTACTTCCTACTAGGATATCACCAGTAAAAACAAGCCTTGCTGTTAATAAGATGTGTTGCTATATCCTCTTGAAAAACAGCAGTCGCTCTGTGATTCAGGGGCTTTAGATCCAACATTACTGGGACACATGCTGTGAAAAGTGGTAATTGCCACTGGGAGTGATGCATGCTGCAAGGGAGAGGGAAGAGGCATTGGGATCAGAGGACAGTGACAGGTTGGCAGAAGGACAGGGAAAAGGGGCTGAGAGGGTGTTGTGGTTTAACACCAGCCAGCAATAAAGTACCACACAGCCATTCGCTCACTCCCCCACCAGCAGGATGTGGGAGAGAATCGGAAGAGTAAAAGTGAGAAAACTCGTGGGTTGAGATAAAGACAGTTTTATAGGAAAAGCAGAAGCCGTACATGCAAGCAAAGCAAAACAGGGGATTAATTCACTGCTTCCCATGGGCAGGTAGCTGTGTTCAGCCATCTCCAGGAGATTCTCAGCGCTCCACCACATGCAACAGTGACTTGGGAAGTCAAATGTCCTCCCCTTCGTCCTCCTTCCCCCCACTTTATATACTGAGCATGATGTTCTATAGTATGGGATATTCCTGTGGTCAGTTGGGGTCACTTGTCCTGGCTGTGTCTCCTCCCAGCTTTCCAAGCACCCCCAGCCCCCTCCCTGGTATGGCAAGAAGTACAAAAGGCCTTGATGCTGTGGAAGCACTGCTGTCCAGTAACAAATATCTCTATATTATCAACACTGTTTTCAGTACAAACCTAAAACACAGCCCCATATTAGTCACTGTGAAGAAAATTAACTCTACCCCAGCCAGAAGCAGTACAGACAGTAAGAGCAAAGTTAAAGGTAATGCAGCAGAGAGAGGTGGGAATACCGGTGGGACAGTGACAGCCCTGCCTGGGACAATGGGGAGTGAAAGTCACATTTTTCAAATAGCCAGAGAAAAAAAACATTTTTTGCATGTGCATTAGGGCTGCATTTTGACCTTAGAGTTTACACGTGATTTTGAGAACAGTCAAATTCCTCTTAAACTTTCAGGGGGGAAAGGGGTGGGGGGGGGGAGGAACCACCCAAAAAAACCCCCACACCCCAACAGAACCAAGTTTGCATGTTTCACAGAAATATGACTGTAGAACATCCATTATTTTAATCCACCTTTCTGAGCTCAGCAGTTGTAGTGTAGGTGGGAAGTGACGATTCAGATCTCTGAGTCCCAAGAACTGGCAAAGCGGGCAAGTCATATTAGCTTGGGGCTGGAAAGCAGCTGTTATGTAATTCCCTCTCATCTCCACCAGAACTGCTGAGAAGTGGTTTATGTTATTTACAACTGCTATAACATTTTCCTGCTTGTAGTCACCATGGCTTCCTATTAAAAAGTAATTTGGTTATATATGGAAGTTTTATATGTAATACAGTATCTTTAACTCTCTCCCGGGGTTACATTCTCCTCATCCAATTATTGCAGCTTGATATTGCAAGATTTTTGCATGGCAGCTATGCACAGAGTAATACCTTCAAACCAAGTCTATAGAGGTAAATCCCTAAAACCTGACCTATGCTCCCAAGTGTTCACAATGAACCTTGTCAGAGTGCCCAGGACCCTGTGCATGCACTGGGGAGACAGCAAAACAGCCCTGGGACTCAGGATCCTACGCACCTGCTTCAGAGACCTTCCTTTTCCTTCTACCTAAGGAGCACCAGTCTATGATGCTGCTGCCCCTGCTGAGCTCTGCACAGCACCTCTGCACAGCACTGTGTTCTGCAGAGCAAACATTCCCCAAAGGACTAGTACATTCATTTTCTTCCTTCATCTCACTGGGAAGCATAGAAGGAAGACAAGTCAAAAATGGCATTTCAAACACTGTACAGGTGATGATTGACCTTCCATCCAGCTGTAGCTATTACATTCTCCCTTTCAAAGATTTTCTTTCAGGAATCTGTGTAAACAGACTCTGCATTTAATTCCTCATCTGCAATAACTAGAGGCAAGGGATGATCTTTCAGGAAGGTGATAAAGTTCAGGGTTTTGCTGGGATGAGCTTGCCCAGCAGCGCAGCAGTAAAGAGCTCAAATAAGCTCCATTGTCAATTTTTTTCGCCCGAAGAAAATAAATCTGGAAATTTACAATAAAGCATATAAGAACAAGAAATGTTGTATTTTTATAACATCCTACTCACATATTTCCCATTCAGAATTCCCTTACTATTTATCAAATTTAACCCAACTGTAAACACTTACTTTAAAAGACTATAAAGGTGAAATTAATACTCCTTTACAAACATACTTTTCACAGCTCTATGCTTGAATTACACCATAAAGGTTCTGAAATTGAAAACAACACATAAATCATGTTTTATCAAATGAAAATTTCTAAAATGTATTTTGGACTTGACTCCCAAGAAACAAGATCTCTCTTCATATCTAATCTCTAGGTGGGAAATGTGTTGCAAAAACATATAAAATGCATTTTTTAAGCCAATGAAACAAAGGCAAAGTTGTAAGGGAGATATAAAACCCACGGGTCAGGCCAATGGAAAGCAAAGCTGCCTCACATGCTGCACTTTCATCTCAGAGACAGACACATCACTTCCACTTTTGTTGGCACATTTTTGTTGGCCCTCTCTTCAGCACATTTAGCAAATGCATCAGCATGTACTCAATGCAAGAAATACTTAACCAGAATAAGGCTCTCTGAAGAAGGCTTTCAGTCTGAAACTATTTTTTCCAAGTGATAGTCCTTTTAGTAGTGAGAGAACCAGAAATCCATTCCTAACCTTTTTGGTGTGTATACAAACATTTTTGTCTATTTATTTTATTGATTTCTTTTCTTTCTCATCCACAATCCCTACAGATACCTATATGCAAAAAAAAAAAAAAAAAAATTTTTAAAAAAAGGGCGGGGCTTAAAAAAAAACCTCCCCTAAAAAAAAAAAAAAAAAAATCTATATAAACAGGCCGGGGATTAAATTAAAGCGTCCCTTAAAAAAAAAAAAAAAAGAAAAAAAAAAAAAGGAAGTTAAAATGTCCATATCAAGACCAAATTTCAGGTGTTTTTTTCTTGGTTTTAAGCAGTCGTGGAACATTCCCTACCATAAGGCGCTACTCGCCTTTCCCTTCTAGCTTTAACACGAAACAATTCCCAATATTTCCTCCCTATGCTATGGGAATAAACACTCAAAGTTTATGAGGGGATTAGTACATAATGGTGACAGTAAACAGACTGAAATAAATATTCAAGCAGAAGATAAATCTGAATCCAGAACTGAATTTGGTAGAAAACCTGTGGCGTCCCACTGAAAATTTCCATGTGACCAAATGTCTGTAGCATTTTCAGAGCTGTGAAATGCCTCAGTGGCTAGTTATAAACTCCTTGTGATATATTTATAGTTCATAGAAAAAAATAAATCAGTTTTAAAAAGTAAGTATAACTGACTTGGCAGAGATTTGTACTTTTTTCTTTGAGAACTTCTGAGTGAACAGAGAGATAGAACTGATTCTATGTTCCAGTGGTGTACAATTTCTTTTTCCTCACACTTCACGCTAGACAGGAGTGATATAAGACACCAATGGGATATGCTGGAGCACAGGTTTCTCTGCACAGACAGTTCCTGCCTCGTCTATCAATATCAAGTGACCCAAAGAGAAATGATACAGGTGCTGCCGGGCAAGAGCTTAATCCAGAGAGCAGAGATAAAGCTCAAAGGCTTGAGGAAGCACCAAAAGTCTTAGCAGAGATTAACTCAATCCCTGGACTGAAGTAGAGCATCTACTATTACCTACTTGGTCTCCCAGGGCAGAAGCCTGGTTGGCAGAACGATTTCCTGTAGATATTAGAGCTGAGGCCACTGCCAAGGTTCATGTTATATAACCTGTCTCTGTGACAAAGGTTCCTCACACACACAGCCTATTCAGAGCAGCTTCCCTTGGGGTTTTGGTTGTAAAAGTTTACATTCTTTTGGGGTTTTGTTTGCCATTTTTGTTTGGGGTTTTTTTAGATTTTGTTTGGTTGAAATTGTCACAATTTCAGTGTAACAAAAAAGTGTTTTGAAGAACATAGGTACTACTGTATCCCAACAGCCCCCTTTGCAATAACGTTTGGTGAAGCTTTCCACAGTTATTATGTCTCTGCAAAAGCTTCTTTAGTTTACCTAACAGAGCCCAAGATAAGAGTTGTCTTATTTATCCATTTTGGAACATGTTTGTCTCTGGCCAGAGCTAGACAAGAGAAAGAATCTGATTACATAAATGCTATGAAATAACTGAATTTTTTACTGTTTGGTATAATTTCTAGCAATTTCAGATATTACATAGCCTCTTCAGGGCAATCACTGTAAAATATTAACTGAAAATGGAAATCTACCAGGAATCACATTCATGTGAATGGTTCACTTGAATTATCATTAGTATATCCAAAAGGACAGCTACCTAATTGACAAAACATCCATAAATATTTACTTCCTGATAAGTAAGACAACGTGCATGCAAAAAAAATTAAAAACTAAAAGCAAAATAAATAAATGGAGATTAAGTTTTCAAACACCTGTAAAGCATGTGCTGTTACAATGCTGCTTCTCATCCAAGTCTCAGTGGGACTGCAGCTTTGCTGAGCCAAATGCTCTACAGCGTAACAGGTAGTTTTTTAGCCAACTGTTTATTCACCACTTTTATGGGTATAAATCTGAAGTAAAGAAACTTATGCTATATGTATTCAACTTATCACTTCAGGAAGAACACAGGCCACATGCACAAACATTCCTTACCTAAATCCAAAGCTCTCTTTCACTGGCTATTACAGTGGTGGGAGATAAATGGAAAAAAAAGCAATTACTTCTAAAAGCAAAACATTATTTTATTTTTAATCTACCGGTATTGCTCTCTTGTGTCTCCATCCTGAGTGTAGCAAAAATGTAACTTGTTGTGAGATAACATTATTACTTCATTAAGAAATAAAAAATTCAAGTGCATTAAAGCTTTTACATCAGCAGTCACAATGCTGACCTATAAGCTGGCATAACCATCTTTCAGAGCAAAACAAGTCCTTTCACAACCACTTCATTTTGGGCACCACCTTTCCCTCGATTATACATATATAGCAAAACAGCTGTCAACTTCTAAACTCACTCAAATGTCCTATTTAATTAGGTTTGGGTTTACAGCATAACTACTTTCTAAGGTTAATCCTGAATAGGCATATGATTGACAATCAACAAAAATTACCATGAAAAGAAATTTAAAAATTGCAGATAGAGTTTGCAGAAGTAATAGGAATGGTGTTAGTAATTATTGAGACAATAATTTTATAATAGCTCCTACCTTAAACCACAAAAGGCAAGGTCAGTCCCTGTGAGTAAGCCAATCCAGTGGAGCTGAAGTTTGTCAGGAAAGCAAACAAATCATATAAACATGTTAGTTAGCTGCTTAATTACTTAGTCATATCTAAATCTTTAAGTCATATGGAAGACAGGCAATTTAGATATAAAACATACTGGTTTTTTTATTTACAAAGGGCGTACATTTTGACCACAGGCTCTCCCTAAAAAATATCAAAAGAAGCTCAGCTGGACTTTCAAAGATCATGTCATTTCTAAAAGCAGACTTCTAAACTTGAGTACAGCATCAGCAATGGGAAGAAGTATTGCACTTAGCGATATTGGGTTAAATTGACAGAGTTTACCAAATTCCAAATCCCACCCAGAGATCTGAAATCATTATTTTCTTGCCCAGAAACGTTGGTTAGTTAAACAGCTGGAAAATGAAGTTTTGCCGTCAGCAAAAATAGAAGTTTTTTGCAGGAAAAATGCTGGATCCTTGTACCTGTGAAAATAATATGGGTTTGCTAATGTAATTATGGATTATTTTTTTAAAAAAAAGGTATTTCAGCATATTTCAGCATTATTTGAATCTCAAAAATCTGTTAACATGCTTTATGTGATTTTTAAAATTACACTGATCTTTGCAAACCATTTTGATATTCAACCATGCTTTAAGTATTTGAAATTCAGTAATAGAAGTTCACAGGCAAGAAAAACATCATGTCTTTGTCTATGAAATCCTTCCCATTTTTTAATGAGTGTTGCATCCCTTCCTTCATTCGCAGCCCCCAAAATCTTGTCAGTACAAGAGCTCCATAACTAGACCCCAAGGAGGAGCAGCAGCAGCAATCCTGAAGTTGTCACCAGACCAAGTGCACAGCGAGTCAGGTTCACCCTGCTAGAGATGTGGGTGAACACAGGAGATGAAAGGATAGAAAGCAATCTGGGCCCCTTCCCAACCAGATCCCAGTTCCAACTTTCCTCCTACAGTTGTCTTCTTCCCTGCAGATGCCACTCTGTACACAGCTTAACTGTGCTACAGTGCTACATATTAACCATGCCTCGTAAGAAGAACTCAGTAGGTTTTTTTTCTACAAGTTCCAGTGAAAACCTATGAAGTAAAACAAGGACTAAAAGCATAACGGTTTAAAAATGCACACTAAAAATGCAGGAAATGCTGTTTTTTAAGACCACACAAGAAAGATGAGTTCTACCCATCCATGTGTACATGCATCATGCTACTACAACTGCACACTCACCTTTTCTCCAGAGAAGCCTGATCTTAGTCAGTAATTAGGACAAATTTATGAGAAGATGGAATAATAACCACTCGTGCCACAGAAACCTGGAACTTGACAGTGGTTTATTTCCATTCATTTGCAGTCTGAATAGCATGTATGGGTTTCCTTGTATTAACAGATTTTAAATACTAACTCCAGAAAAAAATGGCTGAAGTACAATATATTACTGTATTGCTGTATCTTTTTATCCATTAATACTATAAACTTGCTATAAAAAAGACAAATTATAAATTAAAACTGAACAGGAAATATGAAAGCCACTTTTTATCAATTGAAACACCTACATGTTACAAATCAGCCTGTATGTTAGTAAAAATTCAAAGTTTAAAATTTTCTGCTTCTTTTAAAAAGTTCTGATGACTTCACAATTGCATTTGGCAGAGCTGATGTCCTTTCAGTTACTCACCATCTCACTGTATGCTGCATGTTTTCACACAACCGTGCAATTCTGAAACGGGACAATCTTTTTAACACTGAGGCTCAGGAATTTTTTCATTTCACACCATTTTGCACCAACATCCTAGGAACCCTTATCACTGCATATCAATAAACTGCTGAATAAATATAAAAGTGTATAAGCAAATTATAGGCAAAAAACAGTTAATGACAGATACTTGTCTCTGTTGTGAAATATCTGTCATTTTCTGCTTGGATTTAGAATCTATGCATGAGCACACTGACAAATCACTAAAACAAAATTGAAATTTTATCCTCAAAAATCCTATCAACTAATTCCGACATCATAAAAGCAAAAGTGGACAGAAGAAGTGCTTGTATTCAGGTGATTTTGTACACGTATAAGGAGTACTGAAATACACCTTTATTTACAAGTGGCATTAATGTAACAGATTTATTCTGCACACATGTAATGTACCAGCCAAAGACAACAGGACAGATAAAACCCCGTTGCTGGCATGAGACAACTTCTGTGTGTCCTAAGAAAGTTGCTAGGCACAAAGCGTCATCCCTTTCTGAAGAGCAAGCCCTTGACTGAGATGGAAAACAACGATACTTGCAAAAATCTTCCCTCTCCTACTTGCCCACCACCCTTATTTTGGGATTCATTCATTGCAAACCAATTAAGCTTCTGCAAATGTTGCTTTGTGTAACAAAGTCTGTTCAAAACACAGGAGAATGTTAACATAACCCTTGCACATTTAGTGACAGAATGTCATAGTCTTGGCAACCTAAGGAACTCCTGAAATGAAGCATCCAACATGCCCACTAATTCACAATTGTGTTATAAAATACAGGCAAAGATGGCATCACGAAGCTTCTGTTCCCACAGACCAAAGTTCACATTTGCTCGGTTTTGAATTAAAGCATTTTCTACCTGACTTACAGAACCACACAAGTGGCATATTGAAAATCAAGCTCCTCTTCTGACTTACTGTCAATAATAAAAAGCCTGTTGACCAAAGTCCCCGAACAGGTCTAAGGATTAGCTGGGTTATGCAAGTGATTAGCCAAGGTTAAAATAATGAGGCACTGAAATTATGATCCAGGACAGTATTTGTCCTTCCCTTGTTACTGGAATTGTTGAACAGAGGACAGTAGGGGAAAACTTGCATCTACCTCTGCTTTTGCTGGCGGCAAGTGACAATGTTACAAGCAGTTTTGTAAAGCTCTGACCACATTAGGATCCCTGCTTCCATAAAATTATTCCATGAAACTGCCTCTACTCCTGTTCAAGCAAGACACCACTAGCTTGCATCTGAACCCAGTGTCTCAGCTGAACTTTAAACACCACAGATATTAAAAAAAAAAAAAAATCACTTTCATTGTGCCCAAAACATCTGAAGTGCCATTTCTGTAATTTCCTTTTAGACACACTACGTAATGCAAGCTGCAAAAACAAGTGCCTTGTTACACGCTTCAGCAATACACCCTCAATGTCTTTGCAAACTAGTTCAACAAGTAACCCAGTTTTTTCAAATTCCTGAAAGTTATCTGCATGTCCCTGTGACTCATGCAGTAGATAAATTGCTGAGGAACTCCGTGGGAACCCATCCCAGGGTCCTGCACAGTTCATTTTTAACACTACTTTATTTATTTGTGATATTTTAATATCATTTTTACCACACAGAGTGAACACTATGCTGTACCAATCCTTTTCACTTAGCTTACTGAGCATTTCTAAGGTTTGCGCTGCAGAACACAACAAAATTTGTGATCACAATTCATTATAACTGAAAATGGTAACTTTAGAAGACCTAAAATAAGTATGTTTGGGGTTTTTTTGGAAGTTTGGGATATTCACAACTTTGAATGAATTAATCATACCCAACCCAAAACCTAAACAGCCTGGATGCAATGTTTTTAATCAGCAACCCATCACCGGTAGTTACTGATGCTGTATCAAGAGTTTCATGTTTAGAGTCACATGAGTAGCCATTTTCCCCATAAACTACCTCTGTTCCTTCTGAACCCATCCACGACTGCATCTTTGCCTTGCTATCACCTCAAAACTCAGCTTTCCAAAGATTCAGTGGTTAAGCAGTAGTGGACTAGAAAGACTGGGGGGTTTCCACCACTGTTTGCACTTCAAAGAAAAAGCACAGCTCTGCGTAAAGAAAATGGGCAAAAATATTATATTTACCAGTATTTTGAAAAAAACATAGTATTTAAATCTACTCTTTGTACCACATAAACCAGTAACAAATACATACAAAATCAGTCCTGCAGCTCTTTATCACACGTGCTCAATTAAGACTGATGCATTTCAGCTATGTAGTTACTTTTTAATCCTGACTTCAACAAGTACCCCTTCTGTTAAGGATGGGGCTTTCTACTATTCTGAGATCAGGGACTGATTTGTAAACACGTTTTAACAACTTGCAAGGGATTTCCATCTTGCGAGGGGAGTAAAAAGCTGTGTTTCCTTACGACATTACTTCTATTCATGTAACAAGAAGGTGCCAAGGTATCACCAGTGACAGAACAAATCTCCAGCACATTTGGGGCTAACTGCCGAATGGAGGTTCCCAAAGACCAATGTCCAAGCCCAAGTGTGCACAGTCCAGCAGAGAGCTGGCTTGCCACCAACCCTGGTGTCACCAGCTCATGCACTGTGCTTGAGAACACCTCTTCTAAGGCATGTTAATATGCAAAATTGTTTCTCATTGGCAAACAAGATATACTAAGATCTTTTACAGTAAGATTATAATTACAGATACTCAATTATCTTTAAATGCTTTCATTTCTGTCTTTCACATATTGACAGACACCAGAAATATCAGTGGTTCACATTTGTGAAGTACTACGCCCCTTCTTCCCACATTGTAATAGGGGAGACTAAAGCAGAGAAGCTAAACAAAAGGTCCTGTGAACCCACTCGCAATTCCTCCCCACACCAGGAATGCACAGGATAGCAAAAAAGGGCACAAGTAAAATTATACTCTTTATTCATTCCATTTTAGCTGTGAATATTCCTATTATACAAATACAGTATAAATTCCAAAATCACAATATATTACAAAATAAAAAAAAGTACAAACTGCATTACTTAATAAATATATCTAACAAGTTAATCAGAAAGTAGAAGAGACAGAATTCAGATTGGAAACATTTAAATGTTTGACCCAGCAAACCATACAAACCTCAATTTAAGTATTTTTTTCTTTTCAACCATAATGTAGAATACCATTCCAGATTTCTTGATTAGAAAATAAAGTCAAGTGAATAAAATGTTGTGATCAGATAATGATTTGTTGGTGAAACACCAGTGCCAAAAAAAGAAGCAGGGCTTATACAAAAGACACCAAAACCCCAGAAACAAGAACACAAACACTGAGGTGCAGCCAAGGCAATTACTGCCAAAGCAGGAGACTATTATCTAGTCACAACATTCTATTGCAAGTTAATGTTCTGTTATTATAGATAAATAATATAAATGGAGCAGAAGGTGAGCCAACCAGGCAACAAGAGGCCAGTTTACTCAAAACAGTAATTAAATACAGAAGAGTCAATTGCTCCCTGCACTGTTCACGTGTAGCTGTAAGCTGCATTCCAACTGGCTCAAAGGACCTGTTCTGTGCTCCAGGCAGAGAAAGCAACTGTTCCTAAAAGCAGTCTGTTCTTACTTTGCTGCACTTTTACAAAAGCCATTCTTTTACTTTTGCAAGAAAATACCCACAGTAGTTTCATCAGCTAGGGGGGTCAGTTTGACATCAACCTCATTTGGTAAAAATATAAGGTTTATGGATAAAAAACACAGCAAAAAGTAGCTGTTACATCATAAGCCGTATTTACAAAAACTGTTTACAAACGTTTTTGGCTGTACAGCTGAAAGCCAGATACTAATGTAAGATGTAGAAGATGGAGGTAACAGTTTAAAAATAGTGTGCAAAAAATACATTCTTATAGAAAATAGACAGTGGGGAGGGGAGACACAAACATACACAGAGAAATCTGCTTGCAAATAACCCGAGGCTAAGTTTTTACACCAGAATATTACAAATGCGTCTGTATTTATCCCCCACAATCTACAGTCCTTCTCAGTCTGGGGTGCTGCTGCTTCATTAAGGATTAAGGCATCACCATCACAGCCAGCACACCTTCTCTCTGTCAGTCCCTGCAACAAAGCTCCCAGCCTGCGGCCCAGGCGGTCTCACGAGCAGGCGTTCTGCTCAATGTACATCTTGGACAAGGACACTGCCATGGACTTGGCCAACTCCTCATCCCGTCTGCGCTGTACCTGAGTCTGTCTGCACCACGCCTCGTACTCTGGGTTGGGGCACATGCGGTCCAGCACAGCATCGTAGTGCCCATTGCTAAGCCAGCTCAGCCAGATACTGGGCCGTGTCGGGTCCTCGGGCCCCAGGTAGTGAACCATGGTGGAAACGGTGGGGCTCTCGGGCCGGCCCCCCGTGGTGAGGTGGATGTTCACGTTCAGCATCTGCCCCATGGCCAGCAGCTCCGGGTAGCCGGCCCAGGCCCCGTCCTGGGCGGCGCCGATGAGGAACTCTCCCACGTCGCCCTCGATGATGGGGTTGAAGTGGTCCAGGTGATCGGCGATGTAGTGCACGGTCTGCTCGCGGAGCTCGCCGTGCAGCCGCTGGTCCCCGTACACCGCCTTGCAGACGGCGCGGTACAGGCAGTTCCCGTCGGGGATGATGTGGAAGCGGAACCGGCCCTTCTGCCGCAGGTACTTGTCCTGCTTCTCCACCTCGGCCAGGTACAGCGCCAGCTTCTCGCTGCGCTCCGCTCTGCCGCCGGGCCCCCGCCGCACGTCGGGCCCCGCCGCCTCCTCCTCCTCCTCGCCGGGCGCGGGGCCGCCGGGCTGCGCGGGGCACCCGCTCCGCTCCGCGGGGCCGTAGCCGGGGGCCGGCCCGGG
>VZTI01003210.1:582068-632656 GCA_013397865.1 Struthidea cinerea
CCGGCCCGAGCCCAGCGCCGCCCCGGCACCGGGCCCGCGTCACTTCCTGCGCTGCCGGGTCGGGGTGTGCGGGTTCGGCTGCGCTGCGGGGCCGTCCCACCGGGCTCTACAGCTCCAGGGCCGAGGGCGGCTCCCGGCCCCTCCTCCCGTGACACGGGTGACGCTCTTAACGGGACTCGGCCTTCTTTTCCTGACTCTGGTCACAGCCTTCTCTCAGGCCTCCGCCTGCTCCGGCGTGGGGCTCCTCCAGGGGCTGCAGGTGAATCTCTGCATCCCCGTGTTTCTCCGTGGGCTGCAGGGGAATCTCCGCTCTGGCTGGAGCATCTCCTCCCCCTCCTTCAACACTGACCTTGCTGTCTGCAGAGTTGTTGCTCTCACATATTCTCACTCCTGTCTGAGCACAATCACATTTGCACAATAACTGTTTTTCCTTCTTAAATCTCTTACCAGAGAGGTGCTGCCACCGTTACTGATGGGCTCAGCCCTGGCCAGCGTTGGGTCAGTCCTGCAGCTGGCTGGAATTGGCTCTGCTGGACATGGAGGAAGTCTCTGGCAGCTTCTCACAGCAGACCGCTTGCAGCCCCCCTGCTGCCAAAACCTGGCCATGCAAACCCAATACTGCCGTCTATCTTTAAAAAGTGATTCAAGTGAAATGATACAAGAAATACAGGCGCTGCCTCTGAATTTCCATTACTAACAGAAGATAGATTAATAATGCAAGTACTGTAATATTGCAAGTGGGTTTTTTTCCAAATCTTTTAGGTTTTGTATCCCTTGCATTTCAGGTGACTGAAAAATAGGATATTACAGCACTGATCGTGCTACACAAACAGGTGTCAGAGAAATACCAGAATAAAGGAGCTACCTCTTGCTATGCAAGCTTTAGTCAAGGTAAATCAGGAAAATGTCAGCGTTTTCCTTATGGTATAAAAAATACTTCTGTCACTGTCATCTCTGTATTGTGTAATCCTTAAGGAATCTGTTTTGGCTTTTCTTCTGTTTTCATATACCTATTTCAGCTAAATTATATAGATTTCTGTTTTC
The DNA here is from genome assembly GCA_013397865.1 of Struthidea cinerea. Classification (NCBI taxonomy): domain Eukaryota; kingdom Metazoa; phylum Chordata; class Aves; order Passeriformes; family Corcoracidae; genus Struthidea; species Struthidea cinerea. Next base: position 583,113 of record VZTI01003210.1, read on the forward strand.
AAAATAGATTAATATGCAAGTATTAATAGCTTAATTAGAGGCTGGATTGCTTGGCTATCTGAATCAGAAAAAATTACACAGGGGTTAACATGGCTTTAGGTATAAAAAAGATAAGTGAAAATTCTGAAAGTTTAGAATAGCGGCTAAGAACATGGAAATAAATGCGGGCCTGGCAGTTCCATTGACACTTGCCCAGTGTGAGTTACAAGTTGGGCTTAGCTGATCTCACACATCTAAGGAGATTAAATGAAATAGTGCAACACTTTGGCAAATCACATACAAAAGCAAACTGGAAAGAAGATCCAAATAATATAATCGACTCTTGTCTTGCGCAGTTATGTGTATCCTAAGCAGTGTGTCACTGGAATGTAATGCTTAGACTTGGGAGGGAGGGTGCAGTCCTGAAGGAGGCACAGTGCAGTCTGCTTAACGTAAGTGCCTTAGCAAATTGTGCGGGAAGACGGTGCCTCTAGAGACCTGCAGAGGGAGATGTGTTCCTCCGAAATGAGGGCTTTCTGGCTGTCCCTTTTCTGTGTAGGAAAATTTCAGAGGAAGGTGCTTAGGGATATAAAATAATTATGCACACAAAATTCTTAGAAAGAATAAGCTTGTCTTTTTAGTTCTCAGTGGCATACAGAGGTAAGTACTGAAATTAAATGCTTTGGGTACTATTTTTAGAAGCAGTATCTCATTCTGCCTCTAATCCCTGAAAGACTTCAGCGTATTTTGCTCATCTGAGCCAGGGACAAGCAGAATGTATTTCCTTTAACCCTTCGCCTGTTACTTGCTAAAATGCTGATATTTCAATTCTTTTTATCAAAAAAATACTTTGCGGGGTGTTGAATTAGGATTTATAGACAAGCTGTGGCCACTTACTGGGCTTACATTTTGATGTCTGTATTAATATATATGTGTGGGTCTCATTTGCAGAATCTGACTAGTTACCATCTGGTAGATCCTTGAGTGTTCCTAAGTTAGTTACTTTCTGAGAAAGCTGAATACCCTTCCTGCATGAATATTCTCTGCCTGTCAGATAGTGAGTCCAAGTATCTTCCAAATATGCAGTACTGAAGGTTTGCAGGGGGAGTCTTTAGTTTAACAGAGAACACTTTGTACACCAGTATACAAAGCGTATTTATATTGAGGGTCGGGTCTCATGCTTTCCTTGCATGGGACTAATGAGATATGTTCAATTTTGTATATTCAGATCTTCCATTTCATGAGTTACGGTTTTCCTAATGTTAGTGTTAGTTTTAAATTTTATCATCCCCAGGAGCGATGCAATGGAGCAATGCTTGCAACAAGCATTAAAAAGGTGTCATTGATACTTTTGGCTTGGAAATATATGTTAATTCGGGCACATTTTTACTATTTATTCTGCAATATCAAATTAGAATTTTCTTCATGTAATTACTTCTTTATTTTATCAAACAACATTGCAGAGCAATATTTCTTATTTTCTTTACAGAAGGCTCCCTGATACTTTATTTAACAGTCAAATTTGTTAGTTTGGGTTGATAATCAGATCACAGGTTAAGAAACATACATTTAGGTGTCTTATGAGAGTGTCTTCCCAAACAGTCAATGCAGATCTGTCTTTCTGTTCAGTGGAGATGTCTAAAGGTATTCGGCCTGGCCTCTGCCTTTGGTTTCAGAAAGGGAGATGTTTCCTTCAGCCCCGTGCCTTGTCAGCCAGCCCTGCATGAGATGTCTTTCATACTTCACTTCTTCTGACACTAAACCATGTGTTCATGAGTCGGGTTTCATTTGCCTTATTGCCTGTGGCAGAAACTTACTTCCCAAGTTCTTAGGTAGACACTTAAATTTAGGTCTTTTGCTCTGCAGATGACGCTCCAGCTGGCAGCCTGAGATGTCCAAAGCGTTCATATGAAGCTGTGAGCTCTGACAGGTGTAGAGACCCTGCCCAGGTGAACAGTAGGACATAGAAATGTGTTTAAGTGACTGAATCTGGTCATCAGCATCTTGAACAGAGTAATGGAATAGACATACTTTTCTTTCGACTAGCTTGCCTTCTATATAAAAATAAGTAATTCTAAGATTTTGATTTTTAGCTCATTTGCTCCCTCTAGCCAGATTTGTTCATCTGCAAAAGCATCAGTCAAACACAATATGAAGAAAATTTTGGAGAGCAGGCACCAAACCTTTGTAAATACCTAAATGACCCACTGACAGACATTGACTTTTTACATAAATGGCTAAAGAAAAAATTCTTTTTTACTTATATGTTCATCTTAACTAGATACCGGGATTCATTCATATATCCTTTTTGTGCAGATTAAAACAATACTTTACTTAATGAAAAGTAATCCATGGAAGTACTGGAAATAAGGAAGCGAAGAAGAGTACTAATATAAATTCGAAAATTACTCTGTAAGGTGCCTTTTGCAAATTTGCCTGAGCAGAACATGAATTACAATGTACTTGGCATATTAACAACCATATTTAGAAAAATATTCTTAAATTGTCTTGTGGTGTTTCTGGTAAAATATTTTATAGCAGTATTTTAATAGGCAAGAAAAGTAGCACACTCCCTGTGTGTATAATTTATTTACAGTTCTTTTCCCACATACTTATTTGATAAAATACCGTCAGTGACTGTTAGGTAGGAAATCACAGCCCGTGACAGCATTAACACTCCTTGGCTATCATGTTGCAATCAGTGAGCTCTCATTACAAGAGAGAAATATACATAAAGCCTCAGATTGAAGTTTCTGATATGAACATTAATAAAAAATATTTTAATAGTCAATGCAAAAAAAATTACAGAAAAGGAACATGAGCTTATTGTTTAAGTAGAAGAGCTTGGATTTAATTTTCTTAAACAAGAAAGAAGAACGAATAAAAGTAGTTGGTTCAGTTTTGTAATTGTTCCTGTCCTTTTACTGTACCTCAAAATTCTCAGTAATGTATTACATATTGAATTACAGAAAGAGGTCCAAATTCAAAAAAACCACCAACAACAGGTATGTGATGTACTGGCTATTCTCAGGGCCATTTTTAAGGTGGGGTTTAGTCATTAGTGTGGTAGTAGACTGCTGATCTGAGTATTAATGTGTTGTAAACTAGTTAGAGTATAACTTTGCTCTTCAAAACCTGGAGAAGGTATTTGAATTTTTTGTGGGGACTGGGCATTTAAACTATATTTAATAGAAAAAAAAATCAACACAAAATTTCTTTTTACAAGTATTGTTTTTTCTTAGGCAGTTTAGCATTCTCAAATATAGTTTTAGGTGAGTAAAAGCATAGTTAATACAACAGGAATGAGGTATGTTAGTAGATACCAGTGGAAGAATGCAAAAAGTGCAGTTTTTAGTTTCTTGACTGGTGAAGACTGACCACAAAATACTCAAGCAGTGTAGGATTAGACCCAAATATGCAGTCATTGCTTACTTTTCCATGTTACTCAGGATAGTCAAATCATGAAGGGATGAGCATGCTTTAATTCACAGCAAATGAAGGGAACCTGCTTTATTGCCAGTCTGTGACTGGGTCTGTTAGGAGGCAGAAACACAGTAATCCTATAAAATGGAGACTGGTTCAATTACAAAAAAAACCCCAAATATTGTGGTGAATTTGGTAGTTGAACTCTTAGGCTCCCAAGTAGCCCTTGATGACTAATTGTGGGCACTCCAGGTGGCTTCCTAGTGCCCTCTAGGGTCCGTGCCACAAACCTTCATGGTGACTAATTTCAGCATATAAAAAAGAATCCACATTAGGAAGTATGGAATCCAAATTTCATCTTTCTTCCCCTACATGCAAACAGAGCATGCACAGCTGTACTTCTTGACAAAACAAAGTCAGTATTAAATAAAAGTATTATTAAATTACTTTGCTTATGTGGGTAGTTGGGAAAAGTGGTGGGTAAAATATTTAGCTAAAATTACTCTCCTGTTTGTACATAGCACAGTCAAGCGGAGATATATAGTGGGAAGTGTGTCCAGTATATTAACAGCATCTACTGTGCAATACAGTATATTAAAAAAATCATGGAGAATCCTGGAAGGAGAAAAGAGTGTGTTTTTACAGCATGAATGATCTCCTAGACATGTGCAGGGACAGGAGAACAGGTGCACTTCTGAATGGGTTTAAGCCCGCATTAATCATGTGGCTGTTTCACAGAATAGGATAGAGAAATGTGAAGCAAAGGAGAAAAGTTCACAGAAAAGATACAGGGAGCTGTGAGGCTGAGGAATTTTAAAAAGATGTGAGAGGAAATCAGAATGTGGAAAACACTGACCAAGTGACAGAAGATGATATGCAGTTCAAGAATGTTGCATAGCTTAAAGTGGGTGATTAGAAAGCAAAACCAAGGCTTTAGCGCTGAAGGAAATGATAGCTTGTGTAAAGAAAGAAACTGCAGGATTTTTTTAAGCTTCACAGGGGGTAAAGATGTTAATTTTTTTCTTTTGTTTTTCATGCCTGGATAATAGTCTGTAGCACCATCAGTTGAAGAAAGACGTTCTGCTCCAAAACCAAGTTTAAAATAGGGGATTTTGTGAGCATTGAGGAATCTTCTAGCAATTACTTTTAATGTTTTAGGCAGAGATAATCTAGAAGAGCTGTAGAGTAGACAGACAGTTTGAAGAATAGTCTATCTTCCCTTTTACAATTATGTAGTGAAACACTGCTTCTGGGAATTCTAAAATAAATATTTTCTTTTTGCATTCAGAATTGGATTGTTAATCATTTAAATCAGCATTTCAAATATACAGTGAAGATATAACTTCATTTGAAATACAAAGATGTAATACAAAATCCCTCGTTTGAATTTTCTTAACACCTGCAGTAGGAGTTCATGGTGTATAACAGCTACTTGGGTACAACCATTAATAGATATGAGAAGCTCTTTTCAATTATTAGTCTTTTTCCCCTTGCAAATGCAGACATAAATAGGTAGTTATAAAGGCAAAGAACTCTCCTGCTTATTCAGTCTGTAGTCTTCAAATGGAAGACATGATTGTCTCATTTGCCCATACATCTTTGCATCCCTTCTGCAATGTAAACATGTCCTTCTATCCAAATTCGCTGTATTCATCTGGAGTTCACTGAAATGTGACAAATCTGTAACCCTTTTTCAAAACTTCACATATGCTTTAGGCTGGTAAAAGCAGTCTCAGGCTCTAAAGAGGTTCCACAATGCCAGCTAAGCCTGGAACTCTACTGCTTTTTCATCCCTGCTCTCTATGTATCATTGAGATGTGTAGTACTAATGAGACCTGAAAATGCCATCTAACTTATGGCAGCCCCCTAAGGTAGAGGGTATGTGAAATTCTAGGGGTACAAAATCATCTCCTCACTATCTTTTAGAAGTTCTGAGTTGGTGGGAGTACTATTAGAACACCCAGTTGGATCAGAAAGCAGCCTGTAGAGATGTTTGTAACTTCACTGGAATTCAGATGTTAAACCTTTCATTGCTGTTATGGTTCAAAATAGTTTGGCAGCAATACTTGGAACTCCCTCACAGCTTTTAGTGGTACTAGGTCAGTTAGGTGTAGATTTTTGTGCTGTAATGCTGCATTATTTAGTGGATCATCAGGGATTTTGATACAGTTTTTGGACTCTGCCTCTTAACCCAAGGGTACTTGTATTACCACTGTCATACCTGTGAACCCGCTGTAATGACACAGGCTGGGGGCATTGACTGCCTCTCTAGGAAACCTCTTCAGGTGTATGACTGCACTCTCAGTAAAGAAATGTTTCTTAATGACCAATCTAAACCTCCCTGGCACAACCTTGAAGCATGCCCATGTGTCCTAACACTGGATGCCAAGGAGAAGAGATCAGTGCCTTCCTCTCCACTCCTCTCTTTGGGAAGCTGTAGAGAGCAATGTATAGCTTATGAGCACCCCTCATACTCCTTTTCTCCAAAGCAGATGAGCCTGAAGTCCTCACTACTCCTCATAGGACTTTCCCAGCCCTTTCATCAGCTTTGTTGCCCTCCTCTGGACATGCTGAAGGATCTTCACATCCTTCTGAAATTGTGGGGCCCAGAACCAGACACAGGGCTCAAGGTGAGGCCAAGGTGAATGAGAAGCTAATATATATTTATGCCATAAATATATGAACACATCTGTGTATGCTAGTGGGTTTTGGTGCACATACATGCAATATTTCCAAAGCTTGATATATATTGGTGAGAAAAACTGACTAACAGTTAAAATCTGAACACAATGATATGAACAAAAAAACTGAAATTGCTAAAAAAAGAAGTATTATGTGGCCAAAAAGGCATAGGCTCATAACTAAAGAAGAGAACTGCTTTTACTAAAGACCTGTCCATAAAATGGACAATGTATCAATGAAAGAACTATAAATGACACCATTAAGGACAAAATAATCAATTTATCGGAAGCAAGGGAAGTGAGTGCAATTGTATGGCTTTGCTCTTAAGTAAAAATTGTAGAATCGTTAATAAAGTGAAAATCCTTGAGACAAGCACAGTACAGACAGCTGGCCATGGAGGAGATTGTCCTGCTCTATTCTGTGCAGCCTCACCTCGAGTCCTGTGTGCAGTTTTGGGTGTCACAATATAAGAAAGACAGAAAGCTATTGGAGAATGTCGAAAGGAGGACTACGAGAATGGTGAAGGGCCTGGAGGGGAGCCATGTGAGGAGCAACTGAGGTCACTTGGTCTGCTCAGTCTGGAGGAGACTGAGGGGAAGTCTGCAGCTTCCTTGTGAGGGAAAGTGGAGTGGCAGGCACTGATCTCTTCTCTCTAGTGACCAGTGACAGGGAATGGCCTAAAGCAGCATCAGAGAAGGTTTTGGCTGGATATTAGAAGAAAGTGCTTCACTCAGAGGCTGGTTGGGTACTGGAACAAGCTCCAGATAAGTGTAAAGAGGTACTAGATCTCTGAAGTCTTTGAGTACTAGTACTAGTTCTAGCTTGCATAGATAGGGAAGTGAACAAGAAAAAGCCAAAGCATTTCTCCAGTCAAAACTGGAGAAAGTGCCCTAAGTTGAAAAACTCATCTTAAATCTGTTTATCATATAGTTTGAGATTTCTTGATTAGAGAATCTGAATACCTTGCCAAAGAGAAGACCTGGAGATATTTGCACAGTGTTTGGAATCTCTCTCTTGAGAGAATGCTTAATCTCTCTCCAGGTCACAATGCAGTATTCTAACAACAGTTTACAAAACTTTGCTAATTGATTTTCTGCCTCACCCACAATTTTCATCCCAAACAAGCTTCTGAATGGATGAAAACGGTTGCAATAAACGTTTAGTGTCAAATTGGCTCGCCAACCCTTCATCCTTAGGCAGTGCTGCCGGGATTACTTCAGGATCTATGCAATCTTTAGCAAATCCATACAGCAAAAGTTTGTGATCACCAGCTTCTCTGAGAATTCTGCATTCTCATACAAAACAGGAACAAGAAAAGTTCACTGTTTTCTTCTGTCAAAGAATTGGCAATTAAAAGCCTATTTTCCCTCCCAAGCTATGCTGTCTTTAATATTTCCAGCTCTGACATGACATTAGAGGGTAAATAGAGCTATCTGGGCCAGTAGCCACTTGTTAGTCCCTCCCTGAGCAGTGTCTGTGATTTGTTTCATTTAAAAGGCCTCCTTAGATGACAGAATGCAGTGGCTACAAGATGAACCACTATGAGAATGGTTGCTGATTAGAGCATGTTGTCAAAGGAATTATGACATCTTGATCTCCTTCAAGACCTTGGAAGCCCTAATAAAATATATCCATTAGCTGAAATGAAGATACGGGTTTAATAACTGGGTGGCTGACTGTAAAGTAAAAGGCTTGTATCTAGCCAATGCCCATACTGCAGGTTCCCATGTTGAACCTTGAACTGCATTTATTTGAAATGTACAGTTATAAATTGTGAAAGATTTAAAATTATAATCATGGGAATGTAAGATGTTATGGATAATAAAAATAAATAAAAATTAATATTGAAATTATCATTTCCCTTGCAACTCAGAACTGGGTGTGTTTGTAAATGAGTGTTTTTAATGACAGCCTGGGCAATTGCACCCTCTGGTGTGCACACAGCATGGCCTGTAAATACCTAAAGTCGAGCTTCAAACAGAGGTCATTTGGGTGACAGAGTCTTGAGAATGGATTTGTTTTCAAGAAAAATTACCAATATATCTACAACAGTAACAACTTCAGTTTATAATTTTAGCTGGAATATACTCAAATACATTCTCCTTTCATGTCATAGGATAACATCAGTAATTTGCATCATATTTCTTTGCAATAAGAGTGCAAAAGTCATAGCAGTTATTCAAAAGGCCGAATTGTTGTTTTGAATGTACATTAAATACTGCCATGCACCAAAACTGAAGTGCGTATTTCTCAACTGCATAGTGAATAGCTATGTTCTCTCACCTTTACCTGGAGATAGTTTGGCTGTAATACTATGAGTATAGGTGAATGAATCTAGCTGAAGCTCGTTGTGCTCCAAAACTATGTGTGCATATCTGTCTAGTGTTATTAGAAAAGCTTTTGTAAGTTTACTGTACAAAACCTTAGCAATTACAGAGCAGAATTATTAAGGCTGAAATATGCTGCTTTTCTTTTTTTTTTTTTTTTTAATTTAAAGTAATAAATTGTTAGAATGAAGGCAGTACATCAGAAAAGGTGAGAAATCTAGAAAGTCTCCTGTCCGAGCCATGTTGTATAAGCCATGCAACCTCTAGCCCATTTTTCTTACAACTTAAAAGTTCCCCAGTTTAAGCAAGCCAAACGCTACCGCTGTGGGCAGATGGTAGGGAGAACATTGCTACAAAACCTGCCACTCAAAGTGTAACAGATGACTGTAGCTACAGAAAATTGTCCCTTTGTTCATTTTGCTAATGAGTGTCCTCATTGCAGCAGGAGACGGAATAGTTAATGAGCTGCAGTTCTGGGCCGCGGCAGCCGGTGGCGCTCGAGCTAAAGGCTGTCCGGGAGGGGCAAAGGGCAGCTCGGCCAGGAAAGCCTTTCCTGTCCGTTCTTTAAAAACAGGACGAGATCATGATTACACTGAGATACCATTTCAGACTTATTCATAGGAGTCATCTAAATCTTTTTTTGTTTATTTTGTGTAAAGGTTCTTCTTCGAGCATCTGCTGTTGATGCTCAAACACAGCCAGAGCAGAGGAACAAATAGTTGAGCCTATTAAGAGCTGTAACAGTTACTTAAAGGGTCTTTTGAAATTCTGAGTTGTTTTGCGGTGGTTTAGAGCTGACCACTGCCAGAGTAGAGTGTCAGCTAATTACCTAAATGTCGCTTGTGCTGTTTTCTTAACACTGCTGCTTTCCCTGCAGGGTATTCGGCTGTCTACAAGTTCTGGTAAAAGTTTTCAGTAAAAGCATGCACTCTCACCGTTATCTCAGAGGAATAATTTTAAATCTGATACTGCATAAACACTGTTTAAAATGAAATATTGGTGAAATATTTCACTAGAATTTATTTAAAATATTACATTATTAAAAATAACATTCTTGTTACTCACACGTGATCTTTATGTAAGCTGCTACTGTTTCTTCACTACAGGAAGGGAAACCACAAACTAATATGAGTTAATTTGCAAAGCACTTGACATTTTATTTACACAATTTCTTTTAAAATCAATGAAAACTTTTCAGACAAAACTTTATGTACATTGGTAATTTCTTCTGGTAAATTGGAGACAAAAAATGTCTTTTTCAAAGAAAAAAAAATAGTTTTGAACTATATTTTATCACTCATTACACTAAGTTTACATGCCATTTCAAAACCTTGACATTTAATTTTTTAAGGTCTTTAAGATTTTTTGTTTGGAGTAATTTTTTTTTTAAAGTTCATATTTGTACCAAGCAATGCAAATAATATCCTGAATTTTTTTTAGCAAGCAAAAAAGCAAGCAACTGTTGTGTGAGTCTTCTCTTTTGTGTTAATATTTTAAATTATTTCAGGAGTTAGTTAATATTCTGGTATTACTATAAAGTTCTGTGCCAGCTCTGAAAGCTTTTCTATAATTTTAAAAGAAATATGTGGCAGTAAAAACTAGACAGCCATAAGACAATATATTCAAATGTTTTCAATAGCTTTGAAACCAACAAGAAAAAAAGAGTAGCTGTCCCAATAAGCTTCAGTTGCATAAGAAGTCTTTTCCATAATGGACGTGGCAAGATTTAAACAAAGGACACGCATAATAAAAATGTAAATGAGTTTGCTTTACTAAAACTATAACTTTAAAGTCTTTTGTTGCGTGTTATCCTGGAACCTTCTTACAAGGTAATCACTGTTTGCATAGAGATTTAAACCGTAGTCTTCAATAGCATTAAACCCCTGCACGGTCTATGTGTGACAGGCATGCAAAGCCATGTTAATGTTCAGAATATGAATTGCCTCTGGGTGGCTCCGACACCAAGTAGAAAACCAACTGTGTTGATATCAGAAGGCCTGATGGACTCCATGCGGCTCCCAGCCTGAAAACTTCACCGCTTTGACATGTGATGTGCTCCTCATGACACTGGCAGCACTGTCACTGAGAAATGACACAAAGGCAACAAGCCCCCCTCCTTAGCCATGCACTTTGCAACCCCCTGGTGTTGCCTGTCCACAGTCCCTCCTGCCTGCCTAGTTACGGACAGCACTTCATAAACACGGGGGGAAGTGTGGGTGGATAGGCCCCAGCTGCCTTCCTGGACACAGCCTCCATAATAAATTGACCTGAATGATGAGGGCACACAAACAGTATGATATGCATTATTCCTGTCAATAAAATGTCCCCATGTGTTATGGGCTTTGTATATAATGTACTGCAGCCTTTCTTCTAGCAGGGACCTATTTAGAGTCTCGACTTTTTTCTATTCATATTATGACTCTGTAATAGAATTCAGAAATTATATGATACTGTGTTGTATAATATTACATCAGTGCAGCATATTTAAATCCGTGATTCCTTCCTTATAAATTCAAGGCGTCACAATCTTTCAGGTTGTCTTTGAAGACGATGACCATGAAAAAAAATGCTTGAAAAAGAGAATGAGGCTTTTAAATTGCACAATGAGACTTCTCAACTCGAAAATGCTCTGGAAAATGCTGAAAAAGAAAAATATTTATTGGGTAAAACTTTAAACTTATATCAGATCTAGATGATTAGTTTAAAAACATGTAAGAAATGTCACTAAAGTTGGAATTGTTTATGCTTCAGAACTTGTTTTGGACTGTTGTCTTTTTCTGGTATCAAATGCTAATTTTGTATGTATTTGTAGCAAAATTCATACATACTTGTTCTAATTCTAATGCATATATTTACATATTTTTAGTTTATGACAAAGGAATATTTGTTGTGGTTTTTGAGACTTCTAATATTGCCTAGCAATGTGACTAGACTTCTTATTTTGTGACAGATATATACTGTGAAGTTACTGATATAAAGAAGTGTCATTTGTAGATAATTATGTTTTTAAATGATGGTCTGTTATTTTATCTTAAAAATATTAAAATCTACTCTCTCCCTAGAGTAGTTTTTGCGCTTCTGCAAAATGTACATTTCTTCATATAATTAGTTTTGTGGTCTTGGGAAAGTTTATAACAGAATCATTTTCTCTCAAATAAGCTGTCACTACTTTTGATACCTGTGCTTTATTATAGTTCTTTAAAAAAGGTGTTTTTCCAGATGCAATGTACAGTCCTTACCTGCAGGGTACTTCTCACATATTGCCAGAGTGAAACATTTAGTGGAGGACTAGAAACTATGGCAACAAAATCAAATTTGGCTGTTTAGCTTTGTTATGTCCATAGAGGTTAGACCCAGTATCACATTTAATAGTGGCAAGCTTTATTTGATACAGACTATATTTCTCATTCCTGTTTATCATCTGATCCTATGGAACCTCTTATCTTTTGGTAGTTTTGGATGAGACATAAAGAACCACCTGCTAAAACACTTTGTACTGGGTGTGACGAGCAGCAAGGATGTCCAGAACCAGTGTTAGCAGAAAGCTGTGGGCACTCATTCACACTTGAACTTACTTCTTCATATCTCTCTGCCCAGCCAGCAGAACAGCAGGGAGGAGACTGTGAATGTCAAGGGCGGCAGCGAAGGTCACAGTTCTGCCAGGACTCTCATCCCGGTGCATTCCGCTGGCTTCGGACACTGACCTGAAGCAAACATTTTGAATACATTAACGTAGGCATGTGATTTCATGGGTTTTCTCTTTCCCCTCTTGTTTTCAGATAAGCAAGTTCAAACAGTGCCATTAAAAATGGAAAGAGATGAGCAAGCACTTCAAAAGGTTCAAAGTAATTTTAATTTCTGTAAGTTACACTCTTGGCAGAACAGTAACAAGCTTGGAGTTTAGGCAATGTATAGTCCAAATAATGTTAGAAAGCTGACTTTAACTTATGTTACATTTTGGGTTATGGTAGTGTAACTCATTGTAGGGTAATAATGAATTGGTATTCCTTGAATGAAAATTGCTTGAAAAAACTATGAATATTCTAAGCCTCAATAAGCTACAGTAAAAGGATTGAGCACTTTATTTTAAAAGTAACACATTCGGTAAGTTTTTGAAGGCAAGGAAAGAAGATTTGTGTAGGTAAATAGCTAGAAACTTCAAAAAAGAAAATTAATAGTTTTTGTAAACCTGTGACTTGTTAAATATTCCACTATTCCTGACAAGAGCTATTAGTATATGTGAATTATTATTTATATGCTATCTGACCAAAAGACTATCTGAACAAAATGTAAAAGCCAGCTTTTAAAGAAAACCTTCAATGCCAATATTTATTAATTAACAATCGATCTCAGTAAAAGGTTGACAGCACTCAGCATTTTCCTGGTATAACATCTAGATATCTCCCCAGTGGACTTCCTATCTTGTGATGGTTCTCAAAGGACTTTTTTCTATAGTGTATAGTTCTCATTCTGAAAATTAAGAAATAGACACAGGACTTCTTCCTATAACAAACATTTCTTCTGTGACACATTTCCAAAATGTTTTGTAGATTACTCACTTCTCTGTGATGAAACATAAGGGAAATAGTGGTACTTCTATATTCGAATTCCACTATTACTAAATTCTCATACAAATTCATATTTTAAAAGTATAGATATATTTTTTTGGTGATCGAGGATCTGGATTTCTGAAATCATCCCTTTTGTTGCCTTTTATTGTACTTTGGATGAATATCCCTTCTGTGACCACATTTCCCGCTCCTATAATAGCGATACTTATTTATCTTTACAGGAGCATGGAAAGGATAAATTCATTAAGATTTTGTACATGAAATCCAAAATCAAAATTGGAGTATTAATTGGTCGGCCTAATGCAATAGTCTGTTAAGGGAGGGATGTGTCTACTGTTACTTTTTATCTTCTTTGTAGTTGTGCCAGTGCTCAGGAATCCTGCTTAGGTTTGAAGACTCATGCTCAAAAGAAAAGGCCACTCATCTATTCCTATATTGAATGTTCCTTCTTAGTTCATTTGCAAAGTTGAAAGAGTATTTTTAAACTACATTTTTTCACCCTTTCACTCAGAGAAAATTTTTCCTGAAACTTGCTCTATTTTCCTTCCCTTCCTTTCATGTCCATACAATGGAGGGCATTGTCTAATATTTAGTATCTTCCCATAGGTGTCACCTCAGTCTGTGAGTTTGAGCAGCAGCATAGGTATTCTTTTTTGTGTGCCACTCATATGATCTGCAAGCACATATCTATGTAAATTTGGACCACACACTTTCCTCCCAATTGCCTCCAGCACAGCTGCCTGTACAGGAGGCCCTTCAGAGTCATGGCACAGTCTGACAGGTGACAGGTAGGTAAAGTGCTGTGAGAAATCTTTGGGGCAGTCCTCATTATAATTCTGATAATTATTCTAATTATATTTCAACTCTCAAAAGGAAAACCACAATTCTTAAAGATGAACTACATATCCTTTGATAGATGTCCTCCAGATAACCAGAATGTGCATAAATTCTTCTTTGGTTAAGAAGCTTTGATCTTAAAAAAGAGGAGCTGGGCATGAAGGCACACACTGCTGTAGTACCCAGCAGTTGGACATTTTACTCCAGAAAGGGAATTCACAAAGTAGATACGGGCATCAGTATCCGGTATATACAGTATAAGGAAAAGATAAGACTTAAAGATGGGATCCAAGCGGACACAGCCAGTCATAAGCAGCAATGAAACCTGTTGGAAGCACTTGGACTAACTTGAAATTACTGAATTATTTCTTGTAGGTGGGACTTGGAGTCTTGATCTTCCTCCTGTGCCCAGGCAGCCAAGCTGTGCTCTGTCTGGTAGCACTGCGTCTCTCACTTCTCTCATCATAAGAGCATTGTAAGAAATGGCAAGGACTGAATTTCTCACAAGGACTGGAGCATTTGCCCAGGGCTCTGATCATTGAACTTGAGGACCTTTGAACCCATAGCTCCATATACCAATGAATTAACTCTAGTTTACACCATGTGCCTCATTAAAACTGGATACAGGGATAACAAGCACAGAAGAGCCATAATTTCTAGGATGCATGTTAAGATACTCAGCATAGAGGAAGAGACTTTTCTACAGATCTGTTTTTTCTTTCTTTGTATTTTTGCTGAGTAGTTTTGCTTGGGTTGGGTTGCAGAGTGGGGAAAGGGGCATGTTTTGTATATTGTCTTCTTGTAATTCATCGTCTAACATAAAATGCATAAATAATCTATCAAGCCAAAACACAGGGTTGTCCCTTTCTCATGCAGTCACAGCTTTGGTATGTCATCAAGCTCATGCATGAGTATTCTGTATCTAGTCTCATGAATTTCATATTCTTTGTGTCCAATGGCACAGCTTGAACAGAACTGGTGGCTTATTCTCATCATAGAGGGGTAGTTAGGCTACTTTTCCATGACTTGGGATATTGTAATCAAGCCCCATAAAACTCCCAGCGGCATACAATGTCGGCTGCCCTGATTTGTGGCCGAGCATTCTAGCTCCTAGGTTATTATGCTGAAGGGGAGCATTTCTCCATTTTTATGAAAGAAAATTAATGTCAGTGTTGTACTCAACATTGTCTAGTTTTAAATATGTTCAAAATGCAAATTCAGTAAGTAACAAACTCTGCTCCTGGTGACACTGGGAAATATAGATGTTTAACTCACGAGTCCCAAATGACAGTAGCTTTGACAGACAGCTCCAGCCCAGCAGAACAGAGGAAGCTTTGCCATGCAGTGTAACTGTTTAAAGGAGTTTGATTCTGGAACTTCTAAAGAATTCATAAAGAATTTTGCCTAAATTGCTCCTTAGGCACAGTCCTTTGTCCTGGGTGAGAAGAGATGTGTAATTTTCCTGACAATGTTTGTCTCTCAGGGACATGTTAGAACTTGCTGCAGATGATACAGACATCTGCTGATCTTTCTACACATGTACAACACAACAGTGGAATTGCTCCTGCAGCTCCAAACTGCGCCTGCTGTCTGGCTGGAACAGGTTTCCACAAATACCCACTTTTCTGAGGTCACTGAAGTCTCTGTTTCTTATGATTTCATCGTTTTCCTGCCTCCTGTGACATCACACTCTACTCTGCTTTGTATGTGTGACTCTTGTGACATTTTTAAACTTCACATTAAAGTATGTAGCCCTAAGTGAAGACATCTATCTGTTAGCAGTTATCACACAAATTATGTATGTGTGTCAAGGTTTAAACCCAGCCAGAAGCTAGGTACCTGTAGTCTCTTTATCAGGGAGACTGGCCTTTGAAAGGGTTTTCAGAAATTTATGCCTGTTTGTAGTATGAAATCCAACTCTATTTCTCCCTTATATGTATTTTAGTTGATCAAAATTCGAGGCAGAACTTGAGAATGAAAGACCATCAGCTGAAAATCTGGTAAGATACTGGTGTATACACTGTTGTTTGTAACCATCATTTATTATTGCAAGTCTAATAAAATATGCAAAAGTCCTTTGATAACCCATAGATTGAGTAATTTTATTTTAAAAGTAGGAAAGTTATTTTATATGTGAAAAAAGACAGCAAAAAAAACTTTACAGTTTTATTTTGTTCTTACCGTATTTTGAAAGGAACAGAGGTAAACATTGTTACTAGAAATATTTTTAAAAAAAAAACACTACTATTTTGGTTTAGGAGGACTTGGAAAATATTTAATAAATGCAACATTATTTGAAAGGATTTGCTGTTGCTGTTTGCAAATGTCATAGGCAATGATACAGGGTTTTGTCTTAAAATATTTTTGTATTCTGCATTAGTCTCATAAGAACACTGCCTTTTATTTTCTTTTTACATGATCCAGGAACTTTCCAGACGGCTGGTCCTTTATTTTGCCATTTGACTTTTTTTTTCCCCAGCCTGATTTCGTACTGGCTTTCACACTGATCACTGCTAGTACGTCTTTGTTACAGTAAACTGACTGGGTTTATTATAATAAAAAATAAAACACAGCTTGACTTGCAATCTAAATGTGCTGGAAAAGAATATGATACTGTTTAGAAGAGAAAAGGTTGTGAATAGAAAAACAGTACCACTTCAGTTATTTAAACATTTGCTTTTCTGCAGCTTGTCAAACTTTGTGCCAAGTCATAGCTGCTTTACTTTGTTTTGTTAATCTCAGCACCATGTGTCTTGGGCTTTTTTAATAGAGGACCAATCCTGCAGTACTTACTCAGTTTTCAGTTTCAGTGAGTCTGGGTAAGTATTGTAGGACTGCATTTTTTTTTAACTTAGGGGGGAAGAAAACAAAGTATAATGTTGTAGAGTAGGTCTTTCAAAACAGTTTGTGAAGTTTAAAAAATCCTACCAAGTAAGTTGCATATGAAATAAATTCTAATAAGCAGCTTCATAATGAAAATAGTTTATCATTCTCATCACATTTTAAGAAAATTTCTTTGACTTGAAGGTGTAAGCAGGACTGCATTAAATAGGAAACAATAAATAAAATATTTTAAAATTTGTTTGTCTAAAGTCAAGCCAGAGTATAGACTTTGCTCTTTCAGGGAAAATCTTGTGGGATAAGAATCTGCCCGCATAGCATCCTAGTTAGTGCTAAAAATTACAATCTGACTGGTATATTTACCAAAAGCATTTGAAGGTGTAAGATGCTGTAACTGAGGGCTGACTTGGCTTCATCATCTGTTTGGAAAGTGATATGTAACATGAAAATACCTGAGACACGTTTCTGAGTCATCTCTGAAGCAACTAGAAAAATAATTTTAAGTCACAAATTGATTTGTGATAATTCTAGAAATCCCAGTGGGACCTTTAACATCAAAGCTTAAGCAGTCAGATTTGATATAATCTAGATTTTAGGAAGCTTTTATTAATTCAGAAGAAAAATATGTTCTCAGAATAAAAATGGCTCTTAAAATACATATTTATTATTAGACACCTCTACTTCTAGTTTATTATTAATCCAGAGATAGTTCAAAATTTTATCTAGAAATGCTTCTTCTAAGGGGATGTTCTTGGATGAATTGGGCAAACCTTTCCCTGCGCAGGTGTAGTAATTGTCTGAGTACACAGAGATCCAGCCTTTGCAAAGAGCTTTGTGTGAGCTCTGGTCTCACTCTTTTCTCTCCTCCTAATTTTCTCTCTTCTCCTAATTCTAAAATCAAACACACAGTTGTCAAATATCTAGGACATACTTTGGAGTCTGCTTTTGAGGTCCCCAAAACACGGAGAGTGTTCACAACGGATAGTGAAAAGTGATGAAGATACCTTGACTGACTGCAACCCCTAACCATATTTAGCATGAAACTTTTTGAGACATCATCTTGTCATTGCATGTTATTAAACAGGTCAGTATTAAGCACAAAAGAAATACAGCAATAATGCAGCTAAATCAAGTAATTCAGAGCAGTAATGTGCACAGTGGATGGGAAATAACATTGAATGTGGAATGCTGCTCCTCTGGAAAGCAGCAAGGAGGGAGGAGGCTCAGTGAGAACTTAAAAGCTTTGCTCTCTGAGACTTCTTGTTGGTACTCTGAGTGCATACAAATGTGGAAATGAAAGATGGACAAGCAAGAGAATAAAAACACTCTCGGGGTACATAGTGCTTGTGTGGGATGAAGTTGGAACATAAAAATTAATATGTCAGTAAAGCTGAATCTGGAAATATAAATCCTAGAACGTGTGATTGGAATAAAGCATTTGTGCTCTCAAAAGATCTGCTCTCAATTTTATCATGTTCTTAAAGCAATTCCATAAAGATTATTACATAAATGCAATGTTTTCTTTATTACTATACAATTCTGCATATTTTTTACTTTAATAAATAAAAATGTTAGTGATAGAAAATGACATTTCCTAATGTCATTTAAATGACATTATCTTAAATCCTGGAAAATGTAACAATGTTAGATTAACATTAAAAAATGAACAATTACAAAATAGAATCAGGAACAAAGTACTGAATATTTAATCAATAGTAAAATCCTGGGAAAATCTTATGGAGAAAAATATCAATTGATTAAATGTTCCTCTTTTGTCATCTTTAATGATTCTATCAATATTCTGTTTCATTTAATTGCCTATAGACAATATTATTGGTTTCCCATCATCTGGGTAGTACAAATCCATGAGCAAGGCTGAGCAGTACACAGAAATACCTGGCTTTGTTACAACTCAGTACAAGCCAGGAGCTGCTGTCACTTTCTAATGTTGTTGACAGTCCCAGCTCATATTCAACAGCATTTTCAAAGAAAAAGAGTACATGTTTTCCCTGTAGTTATTATTATGTCCCCAGATGGTGAACTGAAAAACAGTTTTCCACTGGCATAAATCAAAGTGCTAATACAATTAGCTTTAAATATGAAAAAAAGTTCTATGCCTTTTGAATACACTATTCAGAGATTACTTCTTTGTTACTAATTTTAATATAATTATTAGATAAATCGTAATGCTGGTTAATATTAGATTTTATGCAAAGATTTCTGGCCATAGTTTTGTTCCTATTTCTTGGTGGTTTTTTTCAGCAGCAGCAGGAGAAGACGACAAGAGGAAAGTGTGAAGTGTCCTGGGTGTGGCACAGAAAGAAGAATGCCATAAACCCATAAGGAAAATACAGATTTTATTACTTAATATTGCGAAGTGCTGTTCCTGTGTTATACCTCTGTTTAAATTTGTCTTAGTCTAGTTTTTCTTTTTCCACCAGTTTCTCTTAAGCCTATGTTTGTGTTTTATAAGTATGTGAGTATGAGTGTTATGTAAGTAATTAAATACTTTCCTTACACCAAAAGAAAAGCAGTCTACTTTCTTTAAAGCAGTCTGCTTTCTTTTCAACTATACTTTTTTGAACAGCCTTTTTTCCATTTAATCTAAATGGAGTTGAGTAACATCACTACTAGACTAGGTCCTTACCTTCTACCTCTTTGAACAGGTACTCACTGATCCTTGCCCTTCAGTATAGAAAGAAGAGCGTGGCAGACCACAGGGTGATGGTCTGGTGGTGGTCATGATGTCTGACAGCTACAGTTATTGGATAAGTGTCACTCCGGGGTTGTTTGTCCAAAATCAGTTCAACTTACAAGGTAGGAGTCTGATGGAAGAAATCCCTTTATTACCACTGTACCTCACAGATAGATAAAAATACTGGAAAATATTAAACAGCCCTCAAATCCTAGGTTTTCCACCAGAAACAATGCTTTACCAAAAATACACAACTACATGAATCACAGAGACAGAACGTGGTGGCCAATTAGCCAGTGGTAAAAGAGACAGAGAGAGCTCTCGTAAGAGTCTTTGCTGCCAAAGACTTCGGTTATGGAGAGGGAAAGAAGCCTCTCCCAGGATGCCTGTTCGGTTATGGTAATGCATCCGAGTTCTAATGCCCTGGTTGGCTCCTGGTGTTAGCCACACCCCTGCATTTAAGATCAATCTGTCATGTGTTTGGGGTCATTTGCCTCTAGAAACGTTCACGAGTTGTGGCAATAAACTGCTGTTTGTGGAACTCCATGCAAGGACCCTTCTCAACTCCTTGCCGTCGGATTCATGTTACTGAAGCCATCCCTGTGTCTGTGCGTTCATGCACGTGAGCCACAGCACCAGAAGGGACTCAGCAATAGGCGGCGTCCCACATTGGGCGCCATTTTATACTGTTCCTTCCTGGCTCCGTGGCGTTCCGCATGCTCCCACAGAAGCCTGGGCAGGTTCAGTATTAAGTCAGAAGCAAAGAGTCAGGAAGGGTATTTGCTTGTGTTCCAGCAGGAGAGTTTATTGCATCTTCACTGTCGGGGGTCGCAGGGGCAAATACCAGAACAATGCCTAGCTTAGGGTTTTTCCCAGGGACGGGGAAAAGGCGGGATCAGGGAGCGGGGACCAATGGGAGAGCCCCGGGGAAGTGCCGAGGGGCCAAGGCCAGCAGCCAACCAGGAATTCAAACTGGAATAGATTAATTTAACAGAACCATGCACCCTAGGAAAAGCCTCCTGGTTGCCCCAACATAAAGGTATGTTCACCGGCCGCCACAACAGAAGACCAAGATGGTTGCTGTTTGCCATTACACCTACATGTTTCATAACCAAAAGCAGCACAAAACCTACCTTAATGCCATAGTATTGCAGAAGACCAACAGTTTACTGAGCTGCAGTAGTGCCTTCACACGGCAAGTTTTAGGAAAAGGTACTCCAGGCATTGAATAGTCTTTTCTTTCTGAATCTTAAGCTGAGAACCGTGTTTGTCCTCATGTGAAAAATATGTCCTCTACTTCATTGAGATTAACTGAGTAGGATCAGATCCTGTAGGGACCGTGGAGAAAGAAGCAGGATTTAAAATGCTGCTGGGGCATTTGGGTACAGCTGGCATCTGAGTGAGTAACTACCAGAAAAAAAACCTGTGTGGGCCCTAAGTGGTGCCAGGAGGGTCTTGAGGAATTACTGGTGCCTGTCATGGAGGTCCTCTGGTTCCTCTCTTTTCGTACCTGATGTGAGGTATGGTTCCTTACTCTTACACTTCACGTATTCTAGCCTTCAAGGCACAATAACACATATGTAATGCATATATACAGCTGAATGAAATCTGACAAACAGACATATATATATATATAAAGTGATCTTACTGTGTTGTGGCTGTCGGTATTCAGGATATTAAGAAATCATTGAACTCTCTTGAAAATAAAGATTATTGCAAACCAAGAAATATTACTGGAATATAGAAGAGTCTGCAAATAAACTATACATGAATACTTAATTAGTTTTTAAGGTGGTTGTAATGCTTAGTGTAATTTTCAAAAGCCTATAATAATCTATCACTGAAACACTTCAAAATATATCCACAGAGCAGTTCATTCAGGAAATTCATTTGTCCTCTATTACATTCTAGTTTCATTTAAAATGTCATGGAAGGGGATCCCAGCAGCAGTGGTCTAAAGGGTTTTATAATAAAATTATATGTCTTTGAGTTATTCTTGACATTTAGGGATTAAATCTCCATTTATGGTTTCCTTTTTTTCATTCTGAAAAATCAAAAACACTTCTTTGCTTTATTGAGAGAAAGTGTGGTCTGCTTTACATAAGTCATATTCCCTTTCTAAATCCTTACTCATCTAAGTCCTTCTGTACACTTCCCAACTTTGGAATCCTTCAAGTAAAGAACGTGTGAAAGAAATAAGGAAATATCTTTTACCATTTAAATAGCATTTGAATGTTTTCCTTTAAAAAATGCTCTTTCTTCCTTTGTAAAAATGGCATAATAATTAATAATTAACAATTAATTTCCATTAATTATTTCAGTTATTTAAAAACTCACTCTACTATGAGGTTTCTCAATGTGATCATAATCAAATAAAAATAGAATTTGCCATCTATTCATACTACTACATCCTGTCATTTGCCAAAGGTGTGGGGACAGTTTGGATTTCTCTTCTGCTATGAATTTTATGTTAATCATTTTAGAAAGTATTTGCCTGGAAATGTGTGTGTATATATACATACATATATACATATGTGTGTGTGTGTGTGTATGTATATAGATATATTTGTGGACTTTTTTGAACTGTTTCAGATTATTTTTATTATATCAGAATAAAAGTAGTGAACCACTATAAAAACAAAAGGTTTTTTAATTGTTTGTATTATCCTTAAAGTTACATTGAATTTATATTTCACAATGCCTTTATTTGAGTAAAGGGTTATTAATATCCCCAATCTTCCTGAAACTTCAAATAATAGGAAAAAAAACAACTAAGGCAACGCTTAGAAGTTGATATCTCAGTCAATGTGCTAATCAGCCTCACTTTTTGAGGCTGGATTTCCTTCAATAGTTATTTGACAAATCCTATTAATTACAGTTAGATTTGGAAATCTGTGGCATGTGGTGAGAACAAGCCATATGCTGAGATAAACTGAACTAGAGCACATCTAGGTTAGTTGAAGTATGTGTGATCTTGGAAAGTGGTACTTGATTGTATTAAAACAAAAAGTTTGTATACTGTTAGTAATTATCTACTTCTTACTTAGACTTGTGGCTCAAAACATTATAGGCACAGAGAAATACCCATTATTGAAAAAATTAATTCATGTTCTTATTCAACAGATTCAGTATCAATTAAGTACTGCTTTGACACTTACCCAGACCTCTACTTGTCCTAATGCTGTATTCATACAGTAAAATCACAGCAGAAACAACATAATGTTTCAATCTCAATAGAAACAACACAAAATTTTGACAAAAAATCAGCCCCCACACTACCTCTAAAATCTTTTTCAGTCTTTTTTAAGGACTGGTCTTAAGATGACCACTTTGATTCTAGTGCAATTTGATGAAGTAAGAATTACAGCTTTTCCAGTTTTCTGTTAGATATCATTTTTGTGGTTGCAGATGCTCTTTTTAAAGCTGTATGGCTTTGTGTTGACATTGAACAACACTGCAGTGATCCTGCAAGAGAGAAGATGAGTCCTCATCCTCCACACACCCTTTTAAAAGTACAAAGCATAATTATTCCCTTCAGGCTCTTAGCAAAGGATAAAGGGCCAGACCTGACCACTCCTGACTGGCCATCACACGGGGATGTGGGGGTGTCCATACCCCACTCCCTGCCCACAGCCCTGCAGTCCTGGGGGATGGTGCCTCTCAGACACCGGGTACACTTTGGCATGGCCTGAAGGGCTTTCAAGATACAATCTGCTGTTAATGGATAAAACACTAAATGATATGGTGAAGTTTTGCTGTGTAGTTCAGGCGTTTTAGTTTTTGAATGTGGGTTTGAAGGAGCACACAATAGCACATTCAATAATGTACAACTACTTTTCAATTACTATTCAATTACTATTAAGTACACATACAGTGTTAGCTGATCTTTTACACTGTGTTTGTACTGTTGCAGGTTTGGTTGTGTAATTTTTTTTGTAGATAGAGACACCTGCATTCACCTCTATACATTTTTATGTATCTAGATAGGGATTTTATTTACACTGGAAAATCCGTTTTGGTATAGATTAAGATTTTGCAAATAATAGGATATCTGTTTATCCTCTGTTTCAGTGGTAACTGATGACTGCATAATGCACTGTTGATAAAAAGGGAGATATAAGCAATAAGAAACAGTGTTTATTACAGAACCAGGAGACTAGAGATGGAAACATATCCTAGATCATTCTAGCTAGTCCCATCAAAGGGAAGGCTTTTCCTAGTGAGCAGTTTTCATTAGAGCAATCATTCACATCCAAGCAATATCGTGATGGGAAGAGTGTAAGAGTAGAACAGGCATAGTGTCACAAGTAATGAAATTGCCACATTTCTCCCAGAATCTGTTTCATAGCCTCACGTGTCTTATATGTAGTTCAATTTCTTGGTTTCATTCTATTTTCTAACTTCCTTAAATTCAACCCTCAGCTCCTAATATTTAGTACATACTGAATGGCTTCCTTCCTTAGTATTTACATTCTTCAAGGTTGTCTCTTTGTCATCACAAAACCTTATAATAATACAATAAGTAACAGAAAATAATATTTATTATTATTGAAATCTTGTCATAGTACTGTTGAGGCTCAGAGTTTGGCACAAGTTTGCCAATATTTCTGAACTTAAGTAGATTAAAAGGAGTGGATTTGAATTGCAAGTAGTGGAAACTGTAACTACTTCCAAAAAAGAGAACAGTGACCTATAAAAGTTCTCTTTTTTTTTTTTTTTCCAGTAGTTGTACTTTCAGGACTCTAGAGAGGAAAGAATATTCCTGAAATTTCCCAAAACAGAAGATTTACAGTAGGTTACTGTATCTGATATTTATGACACTCCTCTGCATTAGGTGTAAAGGGAAAGTCTATCTCTGATCTTGTCTATAAAGCCATGGTATCTTCATCCCTCTCCAGCCCTTGTGGCTTTTTAGAACTCTTCAGGCAATTGGAAGTCTTGTTGAGAAGGAAATCTAATATTTTTGAAATGCAGTAATGATATTTCTGTAACATAACTATGAGTAGCTTTTTGTGCTGAGTCAAGCAGCATATGTTGTTTTCCAAACTTTCACCTTTCAAGATGAAAATTAGTTTGGAAGGAGGGGGAGATGTTACCAAAAGGCTGGTTGCCAATGCCCTTTCCTACCCAGAAAGTTAAAGCTCCAGTGTCTGAATGGATGAAAAGCTTAGTGAACATGAAAAGCTCTGGTTATTAGATTCTGGCCATACTTATGTTGTCAAAAATTAATATTTTTTTGATCATATATGTGAAATATATTAAAGGTCTTCCCTGAAATATAACTCTTACAATCACCATGCCAATACAGAGCATCCTAACTTACGCTAGAGGAGCTCACCTTCCTTGCTTAAGTTTTGGAATCTGTTCAACAGGATTCATATTTTGGTTTCCAGGAAGCAAGGTTTAGATCAAGGTTCAGTTCTTTTACATTGCCTGAGGTGCTGAGGTGCTGTCACCATGCTGAAACACCATCTAAGCAATTGCTTCCTTTGCCAAAGAGGTGGGTAGGGCTCATCTGTACTGAGTGTATCAATGAATGAATTTATGTAATGAAATTTGGTATTTTTGCGAACTATTCATTTGCGAATAACATGCTCTCGTAATCCCTACTACATGAAACCTTCTATAAGGAGAAGAATATATAGTTATGTGCTGGAAACACTTCATTAATGACACAGAGAAAGGATTTCCTGTAGAACAGATGGCACTTGTAGTGTCAACCAAAGCATTCATCTAAACCAGCATTGTCTGGAACCAAATGCCCTCAGGCAAGGGTCCGACCCAGTTGTGGGGAGGCACCATGAAATCCTGACAGATGGCCATGTGTTGGGGCAGCCCAAAGACCATGCACATGTACCAAGGGTGGCTGCTGAGAGCTGAAGCTCACAGTGGAAAATAATCAGTAGGCTTGTGCTTGTGGGCTGTCCTACTCTGAGCAGCACTACGTAAAAAAAACAAAGGCATCAGAGCTTAAATCAAATGTAAGGAAGAAGGCAATAGTTTCATAGCCCTTCACCTAGGTTTGCTGATACATCAATAGTAGGCAGAAACCTGTTTTTTTAGCTTCAGTCAACTGCAGGAGTGCCTAAATTTTAGTTCATCATTCTGCACTGAGTAGATTGAGTGACAGTAATAAACACATTTAGAATGATACATTCCAAACTTTTGAAAAACAAAAAATTTGCATACTCTGATGGTTTTTACATTGATGTTTAGTGTTTCTTTTCACTTTTAAATATAAATCTGAATAAAATCTTATTTAGGCCTGACTATGGTTTTAAAGCTGAAGGATACAGTTTAAATAGCAAGGCCTTTTTGGATCAAGAGGTTGATCAAGGCTCCTTCTGTATTAAGAATACACTGGAGACACCCTTGAAAAGGGGCAGGAGTCTCACTTGTCTTCAAAAGTTTAATTTTAATCCAGTTTATACTTGCTTTCCACATCTGCAAAGATATTTGCTCTTCTTTTCAGGCAGGAAAAGCACAGTTTTGAGAGACAGATGTGATGACAGAAACTTCAGAGGAGTAAACAAAAGCAGAGTAGAAAGAATATCAAAATGCAGGAGTGACCGAAGTGATCTAATGAGAAACATGATAATGATTTGCAATGAGGAAAAGAAGTGAAATGAAAAAACATAATGGAGGGAATTTATATGTTTAAAACATTTATATGTTTAAATTTGATGTAGCTGCCCTTAGCATTAGTTTTAAAGTGGGGCTTTTCTACCATTTTTTCACAATAAATGTTATAGGAAGCACAAGTGCAACTGTCCTTCACTCCTATTGACTGTCACAGCGAGCTGGAGTTCGGAAGTGCCACTGCTTCCTCACAGAACCATCCCAAGAGATGAGGGTCTTCAAACGGCGCGAAGTCTCTAGACATGGTCTTTTCTACTCTGTTGTGTCTTAGCAGTCAGTGAGGATATCAGTAAGGGCTACAGAAGCCCTATTATGCTTCTATTTCAAGCAGGTGGGAATCAAATCTTGTGACTTTGGAGCTGCTTTGGACCATTATCGCACGGCTTGAATTCTAGCCCATTTTGTGTACAGCTGCAATAGGCCTGATTCTGCTTTTGCAAACTCTCCATTTACCCAGCTATATTGACACTGAAATCCAGGGTGCTACATCAGTATGAAATCCCTCTGTTGTAAGGAGAATTTGACCCTGTGATTGGTTTTGCAGTCATTTAGTAATAACGAATATTTACAGTGAATTTCATTTGCAGATTTCTTTTTTTTTATTTTAAAAGCCCTGATACTGCAAAGTATCTGCAATATTATCTGTTCTTTGAGTCTGGTGTTTACACCTCTGAATGAGCCACATAGCTACCAGCACGTGTATGTGAGAGAAAGTGGAATGCATCTGCAGCTGAAAAAACAAAATGAGGACCTGATCTGAATAGGGCTAGGGCTTCATACAAAACATGGCTGAAAACTTGGAAGTTCTGTTCAAACAGGTGGGTGCGTGGTGTATTTGATTTACCAGGTTCATGTCCATGTTCATGTGTGGAGACCTGTGGAAATGTAACAGGGGAAGGAATATGTGTTTGTGCGGGGTGTGAAGAAGGAGGTAGCTGGGGAGAGGACAGACCAAACATTTCATCTGTGTTTTTTTCGGATTTTATCTGTTCTGTATAGAATATAATTTTCAGTTGGAAAGTAATATATATGACACCCTGCAGAGAGAGAATGGAAGATTTGAGGTTGATTGGTTGCTTAAAGAGTTTTGATGCAGTGTGCCTCATCAATGGTCCTCTTTTTTCCCAAATAATAAAAATACTACAGGAAATTAAAACAGGTTTGAGTGCTCATTAGGCCTCATTTGCCAGTTTTCACCACTGCAAGTAAGTTATAATGACCAATTTGCCAAAGCAAAGTGAAACTGAAACTATAATACCCAAGGAGAAAAGAAAATTGGAAAAGAAACAACTTACGAGGCAGAAATATCTTAAAAATAGATGGAAGAACTTACTGTCAAGGTGATCTTCTAATTATTACAAGCTAAGATCAGCTGCCAAGAGGATGGAGCCAGGCTTTTCTCAGTGGTGCCCAGCAACAGGATAAGGGACAATGGGCACAAACTGAAACACAGAAAGTTCCATCTGAATGTGAGGAAAAACTGCTGTACTGTGAGGGTGGCAGAGCACAGGAACAGGTTGCCCAGAGAGGTTGTGGAGTCTTCCTTACTGGAGATATTCAAAACCTACCTGGATGCAATCCTGCGCAAACTGTTCTAGGTGAACCTGCTGTAGCTCCAGAGGTCGCTTCCAAGCCCAACCTTTCTGTGATTCTGTTTAGATATATACTTTGTATACATTTACATATGGACCTTTCTAGTCTAGGGATCTCACAGAACTATGGCATCTTTAACATTTTCATTGCTAAAGTAATAGTAGTCATTTACGTAGCAGCTTTATCCCAGGACCCTTCAGAAGTCCTCATGCCATTTTTCTGAAATAGGAATCAGCTTCCAGGAAAGGAGAGTGAAGTTCCAAAGTCACACAGGATGTGTGTAAGTTATATGGCAGGATGTTCTGTGGGCATCAGTCCATCCAACCACCCAGACTGGAAATGTGCCACAGCTCCCTTCTAGTCTGTGGACCTGGATTTTCCCAGTTCTGACTTGGGACTGATCTGAGTCAGAGTATCTCCACAAAACCAAGATTAGGAAGGATTCATGGCCTCCAAGTATAGACATAATTGTGAAAATCAGAGTTAGGTCTGAGTCAGGAGTTCATTTCTTTGTTCTGGTCACATGGCCATACACCTTCCTCAAAGTACTGGTTTTGCCAGGGGGATTGTATAACAATAGGTCTTCAGTTCTCATCCATTTAAAGCAATGGCAATCTTACCATTGATAGCAGCAACACGTTGGCATTTAATTATCCACAACGCTGTTTTTCTTATAGTTGCCAAAATGTTCCCTGTTGAAATCCTTAGAAACAAAACAAAGCAAAAAAAGAAAAGAAAACAAAAACAAAACAAAAAAAAAAATCCACTTCCAAACTGACTTAGGTTACAAAACCATTCATTTTTTAACAGGATATTGGAAAAATCTAACAACCCCAAAAAGGGAATACTTTTTCCAAGAGTAGCACTGTGTATGAACAAAATTTCCTATTTGTTTTTGTGTAGTTGGCAAAGAAAATAACCAGTGTTTTACTTACTTTCAGATAACATGCATGGTACCTGAGCAGCAAGCTGGTAAGACAAGCCTGACTGCTGAAACAAACTCAAGAAACATAAAGGTCAGGAAAGGCAAACCACAGAAAGTTAGTGGCCAAATCTTCTAAGCTGTGCTTCAAAGATATTTAAGAAGCCTCTGAGATGATTTAACTTCTTCTCTTTGCACTTTTCTATCTTAGAAAGGAATCTGAGCAAAATAACACAATATTAAAAAGAAATTCCAGATTTTATAGAACAGGTGTAGTATTGTTGCATAATTTCATTGATAAAATACTTCAAGCCTATATATTGTACAAATTATATTTGTGAAAATTACAGTAATTATATACATTATTCAGTTACCTAGTCATTTGAGGTATTGAGCTTTTGAGGATGTAATAGCTAGCTTTAAAAGATTGGAATTAAATGTTAATGGGCTGAATAGTATACTGTTAAACTGCTTGTAACAATGATAAGCACTTCAGACAGGTAATTTTTTAGACTATACTAATAGTACTCAGAGTTCTTAAAAACCGAACTTGTTTTGTGTGCTGTTAGACTGCATCTTTTTCATGTCTTTCTTATATCAGTCTTGAATGAGCTTTCAATCTGATTATACTTTTTTTACCCTATTTGTTTCTCTTTGTTTTTCCTTCTAATGGCTCTCTTTCATAGAATTCTTTTTCATCTCCCTTGTTCCATACGTCACCATTTTCTGTCACTACACTTTCTCTATCCCAGAGTCTCAGTGCTTTCTTCTGTTTTTCATGTGATGACTGTTCTCCTATTTGCATACGTGTTACTCAGCCACTTTTCTTCCCTGCTCTATCTAGCCTCTCTAAAATCTTCATCTTCACTCCCTATGTTGTGAAACATTTTGGCTGAAAATTGCTGATTGTCGAAACCCACAAATTCCCTCTAGTCATTTTAGAGATTGATTGAGAAATGCAATGCTTCTAGGTCACACAGCTCCAGCACAACCACTGAGGACACAGCTCTCTGATTTGCTGTGAAGACTGAAAACCTTGGACAGCTATGAATTCCCTTGGTCTAAAACTGGTCCCGGTATTAATCTTGCCTGTTGAAAAAGCTTTATGCCACTCCTTAGGCAAGTAGCACTTGGACAGTCAGGTGTGCTAGGACTACATCTATACCATGAATTTTTGATGGTTTGGATGCTTGCATGCATCCTTGGGTCTTTGTTCTCTGCCAGCCTCAGAGTGTCTCTATTGCTTCATTCATATTTTGTTTTCGAATAGATCAGCCAGATTCTCAAGGCAAAACCGTAGGGCTGGTTTGCTCCCTGTGGGCAGTACAGACGAGACACACCCCCATGTAACATCAGGCCACATCTCAGAACATACAAAAGATGTTGGCACCATGCTCTAGAAACACCTCTCTCACAGGACATGACTGAGCCCAGTGCAATCTTAGGTAGGAAACTACAGACTAAGAATACCTGAAATCCACACGTGTCCCATGGGACCCAACCTATCACGGTATGAATGCAACCAGGCCACTCTGGAGGTCATTGGTACTCATCAGTGTGGACACCAAGTCACATGGCATATCTTAGAGCTATGATTTCCTCCCTGCAGCAGAGCGTTTTAGTGGTGTATGTCTTACGTAATGCATGCAGCATCTTTATTGTCTGTGAAATGTGCAGGATTTACTAAGACAGAACTCCACAGCACAAAAATAGGGTGGAAAGGCTCAGGAGCCTCTATTCTAACAAGGGCTGTCAAAGCTTCTAAGGTCCCTACTATGAACTTAGGAACTAGAGTCTGAAAGCTCTGAGACAAGATGTGGAAGCTGTAGGGTTTACAACCAGAGGTAGTTTACATGTGAGTGGTGTCACGAATAGCAGAATAGAAGAACCTAAGTGAATACCAAATTAGTTAATTCAATATGTTCTTGGTGGTGTCTTTTCCACTGTTGTAGGGATGAGTCAGACAAATGTTAACTTCTGACTTACGGAGTCCTAAAACATCTATTTAATCATGTAAACATCACATTTTGTTCTTTCTGAGACTTTTTTTCCAAAAGTTCAAGTTCATTTCAAATTTACCTGGTCTGATACCGAACTTTACTGAACAATATTTCCCACCAACTGCACGTTCTGCTGTCTTTCAGACAATTCTTTTCCTGTATTTTTTTATCTCCACAACACAAATCAAAGGGGTGGAAATGCAGCAATTCCTGTCCTACAAATGATGAACTGCAATGAAGACATATCCATTGCACAGCAAACTCTCTGTATGGTACTTCATGCTTAGTTAGCTTGATCCAATATCTCTAAGATCAATGGATAGTTTCTCAGTAAGTTCAGTATTCATTGAAATCAGCCCCAAGTTATCGTCTCATCTGAAAATGGTGAGAATACACTATGTTGTTGATTATATAATGACAATGTTATCAGTGTTTTTAGTAACTATGCAGGCCTCTTTAGAAAAATAAAGTTCTATTATTCTTGCCAAGTCTGCTTTAATGAGTATACACTTACCTGAATAGGCAGGTGCTGGAGAATATTTTCTAACACAGACCATTAAAATTTTTGTTTAATTAAGAGATAAATGTGTCATTTTAACCGTAGCTAATGTGCAGTGTAATAGAAATAGAATAATTTTTATGAAAAGCCAATTAATAGACTAATAAATAGACTGTAGGAACAGCCTTATTTTTCCTTCACTTTTTTCCAATAGTTTGTTACAGAACCAGGCAAATTATTTTTTTCCTGACAGTGTGACTATCTGGGCAGCAGATATTCCCCTTGAATTTAGCCTGTGTATTGTTATAATTTTATTACACTTATTTAAAAAAACAAACAAACAAACAAACTATAAAATATGTGAGCCCTCTTGTGGCCAGAATATCTTCTATGTGTCTTATGAAATCATCAAAAACTATGTGGCCTGGTGAAGTAACTGCCAGAAGCTATCTAGAGAACACTAAGTGTACATTTGTTTAGTTAATACTTCTAACATCAGCTCTTTCATTTTTTATAACAATGAAATGCATTTAATTTTTCTTTTATATTTTTCTTAATTTACTATTTGTAGCTAAAATGTCCAGGAACTTCTGGTTTTGCAACAGATGTTTTTACTTGAGAGTCTTCATATATATCAATTATTTCAATCATATAGGACCAAATATGACCATCAGACACAGCTGTCTTTTAGTTATTACTGAACTGGAGCTGCTCTGAGGTGATTCTGAGATGGAAGAGAATTTATTTTGTTACCACTTATCACTCTTCCCTCGTGAATTCAAGAAAAAACATGCCAAACCATCCAAACGACACAGTGTTTTTAAGAAAAATTCCTATCACCTGATACAATATTTTTCATATTTTTGAGGGGGTTTCCCCCTTTCCTTTCATTAAAAAGACCTGTTTCTGCTGTGTCATGCATTTCTTTGAAAAGAAAGAGGAAAAACTTTACAGCTGTTCAAATTAACTCATGAGCTGGGCCTTGAGAAATTAGGTAGTAATTTTCATTGATTAGATAAAATATCAGCACTCTGTGATTAAAGTTATAGTAAATTTACAGAGATAAAAGGGATGGTATTTTAAATTCAAACTCTGTGTTCTACTCCTCACAGATTTTTCCACTGCATGAGGTCTGTTGCTGTACTCAGATATTTAATGCAATATAATAATGTCATTTTAATGTATATGTGTCTTGTGGATTGCTGAACGCTTACTGATTATTTGTTTTAATTCTGCTGATCAATAGCATTTGCTTAGTTATTTCCCCTGAGGCCTGAAAAGAGACCAAAACATTTTGTTGTAACTATCTATTTTAAAGTTCTACTAGAGAGTATTGGTTGCAATACCTTAATCTTCTTCTGTATCACAGTGTTTATGGTATTTGTGTACAATTATTTATTTATTACATAGGTATATTTATGTTCAAGAAATGCAAACAGTCAACACATCTGTTTGTATTTTTCTGGTTTATTCTGGCATTTAATTTCTAGTTTCCTATATTTTTGTTTGTTTCTATCACAGTCATTTTAGCAGTATGGAACCAGATTTAAAATTGAGTGTATTTTTTACTTCTTGCTCTGTTGCTCTGTATCTATTTTTTCCTAAGAAATGTAGCGTACATTTACATAGCAAAAGAAATACCATATTCACAAACATACCTGGTGTTCATTGCTATAATACATTACTATCACTGCATCCTTAGCATAAATTCTTAAGAAACTCTTTGCCAAGAGTCACTGTAGAATGAACAGAACTTAAGACTTCTGGTACCTGATACCCTATAGAAATTATATGCAGAGGAAATATGCAGGAGTCTGTAGAAAATATGTCAGGCAGGGAGGAGGCAAAGATTAGTGAATTAAGTGAGGAGGGGGAAAAGCCAAACCTCACACTCATTAATGATTAAATTAGGTAAGTTTCTCATTTTCAAAATTTTAATGAATGTAAATATTAATTAGGCAGAGCAATGGATAATAATTCACACACCGACTGATTTCTTTCGCTAAGAGAAATCCAGCTGCAGAATTTTTTGACCAGAGTCACTTCTCGTATTAGAGGTTGAAGCTACCCAGAACTGAGATGCTCCATCTATATTTGAAAGTCTCTTATATTTAGATCTCTCAAGAGAATATCAATCAAATGTCCATTTCATTACAGTTACTTTGATATTTTGGGAATTCTATTTCAGTATGGGTTTAATTATGTATTGTAATTCTTAGGAATGACAACAAGCTTATGTAGGTTACTTTAATATGAAAATCTTTTCTGTCTGCATTCATTAAGAGTGACTGGTTTCTTGGAAAAAACCTGCAGCACCAGTTACTAAGCACTTAAATGTGCATCTCTCAGTGAGACAGTAAGTAAAGACAAGGCAACTGGTTTATTTTATTTAATGCTTCATTTTTTCAAAAGAAACCTTTCTAATACATCAAGACATAGAAGCCTGCTCATGCCATGTGACAGTGGAAATTATGAAACAATAAGTCTAACAAAGGCAGATTGTCAAAGCTGGGTATGCTCAGCTGCATGCAGTAAAATATTGTGTACATCATTTGTGTGTACAAATAGTGTAGAGATTGTGCCTTGACTGGGTAAACAAGACATTCTTCTGCAGTATGTGGATGAATTCTAGAATCATAGAATGGTCTGTCTTGGAAGGGACTTTAGAGATCATCTAATTCCACCCACCCATCCTGTCATGGGCAAGGACACCTTCCACTAGCCCAGGTTGCCCAAAGACACATCCAACCTGGCCTTGAACATTTCCAGGAATAGGAGAGCCACAGGTTCTCTGGGCAGCCTGCTCCAGTGCCTCACCACTTTCTGAGTAAAGAGTTTCTTCCTAATATTTAATTTAACCTCCCCTGTTTTAGTTTAAAACCATTCCTTCCTTTTCTTATATCTGCCTGTGTAAATCTCCCTTTTTTAAAAGCCCCCTCTCTGTACTTGGAAGGCTGCAGTGAAGAAGGCCAGAGTCTTCTCTCCAGGCTGAACAACTCCACCTCTCTCAGCCAGTCATTGTAGGAGAGGAGCTCCAGCCCCCTGATCATCTTCATAGTCCTCCTCTGGGCCCCCTCTAACAGGGCCATGGTTCTCCTGTGCTGAGGAGCAGACCCTGCCCAGGTGGGGGTTCACAGTGAACCACAATGATAACTCTTTCAGCCACTTTCTGACCTCAGACTCAGACTGCAGGTTGCCCCTTGTAGCCACCGGACAGAAGGTAGGGAGATCAGAACTATGAGGTTTGGCATGTTACTCTCTGTTGGCTGCTCACATTTCAAGTCCTGACACAGCAGGGAGAGCCACCCCTAAAAAGCCATCTGTCCTTCTGTTTTGCAGGTGGGTACAGCAGACCAGATTGAAATTAGGGCCCTGTTTTTTTCCAGGAATGTTAAATATAGGATGATACTTTCTCAACTAGATGCAGGATTAGCACAGTCTGCTTCCTCTCAGGAACAGGGCAGAGGAGTCCATAATGACTGAGTGCTTTGGGCTTAGATTTAAATGCTCTAGAGCTCAGAAAGTTCCTCAGTCAATCCTTTGGATGGCCATGGGTTAGCACAAATCCATATTGTCCCTGTCTGTTCAGTTAGAAATACACTACACTGGCCTTGGAGGGATTTAAGAAAATTATTTTGGCAAAACAGAATTGGGAGGTATAAATGGATTAAAATTCATTTACTGCATGGCAGTCAGTCTTAAAATAATTACTTTCATATCCTTCATGCAGAGTTATATGTGTTTTGTCCCCCTTAGTGCTGTTCTGACATCATAGTAAGAATTTCAGGGAAAATGAACAAGGATGGAGCTTGTCAGATTGAAAACATTTTGAGTTTACCATCACCAGCATATGAATGTTCAAACACAGAGTTCCATTACAATAGTACTTGCTGTTGACTTTTTCCTTGATTAAAGTAATATTTAAAATTTGCTTGCAAATACATTCAACTCTTAATGGAAAAGATAAAGAATTCAATTTAACAGTTAAGTTAAAACATATTCCCTGATTTAAGAATGATTATACACTGACGATTCCGTATTCAATTAGAGTCAACAAAATGCTACATCCTTTTTAAAATCTTTTATGTATGGACATAAACGGAATTTCCCTTTTCTCTACAATATGAATTATTACTTGCAGTTATTTTGTGTTATTTTTTATTTTGTAAATATTTAACATACTCAGATTTTCTAAGGGTTTGGGATTTTTTTCAAATGTATACAATAACAATTAATTGCCAGCTTCTGTTTTGAATAAATGTGGCTGCAATTGTAGCCATCTGCATATGAACTGAAGTAGTATTGTCTCAGTGGGTAGCAAGGCCAGTGTGACCCTGATTCCTCCAGTTCTAAAATAAATGGGAAGACCAAAATTATTTAATGAGAAATGAGTGAGTTTCTAATGCTATGAACACCACCAGCTGCCAAACCAGTAAGAATTTAATTTGTCTTGCTACCTCACAAACCTCAATCTCCGTGGGTAGATTATGAGGGGATGGAAAATTCTAAACCCAGTTTGTGAACACAGGTAGAATCTTTATGAGAAATATATGTCACTCAATTGAGATCATTGTTTGAAATTCTGATATATAATGTGAACATAAAGACCTTTATGATATGATTATTTATGACAGAAGATGATGGGGATCCAGGGGTCAATATAGAGCCAGAAAATATTCAGGTAGGAAAAAATTACATTGATATAAGGGCTAGTGAAGAATAAGATACTGTTCAGGATGCTATAGGTAATTACAGAAAAGCTACAAAGTTACAAAAATAATGAGCTTTCCATTTTAACCATCAGTTCAGATAAAGTGAGAAAAGGACAATTTTCAGTGAAAAGCTTCCTGAAGTGCGTCTTTTTAATTCTCTAAACAAGTCTCTGAAAATAGCAATGGATTAATTGACTTTCAGTTGCTTCTCTCACAAGACAACATGAAAATATCCTAGCAATTCTTTAAGACAAGTGAAATTATTTAAAAGGAATATTAGTTGCTTAAGTGCTTAAAATTATGGCTATTAACAGACTACATGGTACACTGGTGTGTCTAACAGCAGTCTGATTCACTGCGCCCGTGAGTGTGTGACCTGCTTTAAATTACTGAACTGGATAAAGCTGGGTTCTTAATCAAGATGATGGAAATGTGCCTTATTCATGTAATAGCAAGATGTCAGACAGAAATAAATGTGAGTATAAATACAGATGAAACAGATATAGGTTACATAGCTACATATATAGATTCAGATATTTATACAGAAATGCTAATATTAAATTCTTCATGTTATAGCCTGGAAAAAAGGCATGTATGAAATAATTCCAGTTCTCATAACTCAGTGAAAGTATTTATGCTTATTTTAATGAGTTATGGCCTGAATAGTCCCTCAAAAATTAAATTTGGCTTAAATGCTTATAGTTCAAATATTTCTCAGGAGGTTTTCTTCAAGCATTCAGCTAAGTTACTAAGTTACATTACTAAGCTAAGCAGGAGAATTGTTTATATAAGTCTCATTCCTGTATTTTAAAGTGTTTTAGTCTTTTTCCTGAGTTTCAGATAAACTTTACTGTAACTTGGCTTTTTTTGTTATTTAGTCAACAATAGTTTCTAATCAACCTTGGTAAAGAAATATTTCTCCTCTAGCCATAGATCTACCATAGAGTAGCCAGACTACAGAAGAGCAGAAAAAAAGAAGACAAAGATTAACTTCTTAGACTTCCAAATGCAACAAAAATGGACAGTGTTTGAAGACGGTCAATCTGATATTTTTGATGCATAGTAACATACTCTGAAGTTTAAGTATTTTTAACTGCTTATCATGTTACAATCATACAATTTTGGAGTGCAAAAATAGCATGGGTATGATGTTTTTTACAAAGAAAATAGATGGTTACATTCAAAAGGACTCAAATCTATTATGTCTGGTGGCATTTGTGGTGTTAGTGACTATTTTATCTGACCCAAAATCTAAGCAAAGGAGAGATTTTGAGGAGCAAGCAAAAGAGTTCTTTGATCCCACATTTTGAGTTAAAGAATAGTTGTCTCAGAGGCCAAATTCTGTTCTTCAGGACATAGGATCAAAAGGTTTGGAGGTAGCCTCTCGGAGAACATTTTATTTTGGCTAGCTAAGAAGGGATGCTTGGGATGTGTGAGTGGGGTGGGTTCTGTTTATGATACACAAAACTCTGATTGCTTCAGTGACTGGAGGTTTCACACTAGTTTACTTCACTCTACGAAGACTGTCTGATAAATGCATCAGCCTTGCAAATACCTACTAAGCACAAACTAGTCCAGTTAGACACTTTTACTAGCATGTCTTGGTAATTGCTAATGGTTCTGGGAATTTGAGGCAAATGTATCATTTGTTCTCTCATCTATATGAAAGGATTTCTGAACTGTCGTCCTTCTTTTTCTCCCTTCTTCAACCTCTAATACATTTAGCAAGCTGCTCATCTTTTGCGACTGATCTGGATTGAGTCTTGACTGGCCATTGCCTTCTTTCTGCAGCCATGTTGTGGTGGGCTTTTGGAATAGCTGCTGTGGAGGCAGAGGGCGTTAAGCAATTGAACACCTTGCCTGGACTATCAGAGAACATCTGCAGTACTATCCCCCCCGCCCAGCACTTCCCTCCTTTTACCCAACTCGCACAAAGGATAACAGAACATGGGATTTTAGTCAGTGCTGCAGTTCTTGAAAAGTCTCTTTTGTGTGCTTGACGCTTAGCTGCATCAAACCACAACACATGTCTGCAGTAATTTCCACCTGAGTTTTTCACGGATGATGAACAGAACAAAAGCAGGCATAACACAGCCTATGATTCCTTGGTTTTCCAAGTGCAATCTGTGATTCCATCCCATATCTAGGTGCCAAATGTCATTTAGCATTCTTCAGAGTCCTGCTCACCAAAGTCTAAAGGGAAGAGCGAAGCTGTAGGGCTCGAAAAAAAGCATAGAGAAACTTAAATGCGACTGCATTTCACTATGATCAAAAATGCATGGAAGACGTTCCATTCTCTTTTAGCAAGCCAGAAGCACACTTCAGATTACAAAATAGTTGTATGGACTTGTTTTATTTCTTTAGAGTTATCACTCTTAATGAATACTGAATATTGGCTGAACTAAGAAAAAATTTGTGTTTGGGGGTTTTTTGTTTGTTTTGGTGTTTTTTAGATAATGAAACACTATTGGCTAGATTGTGTTAAAATAGAAAGAAACTACACTTTCAGCAACAAGGGTGTCATTTTTTTCTGATGATTTGAAAGAATTGTTACTACCTTCACTGGGGCAATGTGGAGCATGATGGAAAATAATGTGGGAATACTATTTCTGAAATACTTCAGCAGTCGTTTCCATAGAAAGATCAGCTTGTCTGGTACATAGTTGTATTATGTTTTGTTTTCAGAATTTTGGAAGGAAAAAAAAAGTATTAGTTAGGCAAAAAAGAATGTTCACTGCATTATCAGTTTAACTGAAAGGAAAATATTCTCTTAACTAGAGAAAATTCTCAGAAATAAATTCATTATTAATTTCCTTTAAAGCAAGCCTAACCTTGATACTTTAATATTACTGAAAAGCAGCTACAATAAATTCATCATTTCAGCTATGTGAAGGAATATATTGCAAACTGTGACTCAGCAAAAGACTCTTCCAACATATAGTGATGTTTTCGCTTCTGCACAAGGCTTGATAACATTCTCATGCATAGTTGATTAGGCTGTAGAGTGCAATGTCTGCATGCATAATTGAAGCTATACAGAAATAATTGATCAAATTACCAGTGCTATATAACGTCAGTCCGGTTAGGGACCTGTACCACTGGCTGATATCTGCCCTACAACTTCTCCTCAAAGAGCATATGGGATATTCTGAAGGAATCCTTGATGTTTTCAATTACTCTTTTGCCCTGCAAAGTCTCTTCTTAACTGCTGATAAACTGTGTTGAATATTCTGTAGTAACCAACCTCATCCCTTCTTCCGTATCCAAGTAAATTATGGGAAGGCATCCAATCTATCTGGACATACAGATTTTCTGTTTTGTACCCCTACATCCTCTCATCATGAATGGTGGAATGAAGAAAAAACACTAAGAAAATGAACAATTTTTAAAGAAGAAACAGCCCTCTTTCTCACCTCTTCCAAAGTTTAAGTATTGACCTACCTAGCATTAATCACAAGATACACTTGCAAAACACTCTGCCTTTCCCCACTCATGGGATTATTGCCACAGGCTTTCTGTGAAGATTTTGAACATTCAGCTGTAAGAGTATACATGGGTAGAATTCAAGTGCTCAGAGGGGTTTCTTTGCAAAATCTCTGATTTCCACCTCTGTGAATGCTGATGTCTTGTCACGTGATGCTGCATATGGGAACACAGTCCCAGAGTCCTTATTCAGTATTGACTGCAGGAGTTTTCCCTGGCGATATGGAGGTTTAGGAGTCACATACCAGATGAATGTATACATAAGCACACATTAAAAGATGAAAGTTATCAGGAACTGTGTGTGGTAAGTGTCAGCTGAGGATGAGGAAAAGGCTTCTCAACATTTCCAGTCTCGAATTCATGGGTTTGTGTACCTACAGTAACAGAGAGGCAACCTACCCTAAAAACCAGCAGTAATAAATAAGTACCAGACAGAAAATAGAGGTTATTAAAATAAGGTTTTTAAAGTACTAAGCACAGTAGATGGTCCAAAAACAGGCAAGGATTTATTATTCCAATAACAGAAGGAATTTTCTTCAAATCATCTGATCATATGTTCAGGGAGGAAAACTCTGAAAAGTTTCAAATTGAAAATGGCATGGTCAAGCTTTCCAGAGAAATATACTTAGAACACTGCCAGCCCAGTTTCAGAAAGGAATGGTACAAACATACTTGATCTTAAAATTATCAGTTTTATGTCAGGAATGACAAACTAGAATTTCTTTTCAAGATACCAAAGCCCTCATAACTGATGCAAACATAAAGAAATGCTTCAGGTTTATGATTCCTTTTTAAAATACACACGATTGATTTTATTGCAAGCTGTCAGCTTATGGAAATATTATTGACATCAGCTGAGAAATTTTCACTTAGTGAAATTAATGTGAATTTCCTTTCTAAAAGGGTGAAATGCATCACTTTGGTTATACTTGCAAACAGTATGGAAGTGAGAACAGTTTTGGTGCTCCATATCAAAGCACCAGTGAAATCATCTCTTGGTTGTATCCAGATAAATCCCATGGATAAATCCAGAGAATTCTGTATACCGAGGTAGAACTAATTGCAGTAAATTTCAGGTATGTTAATTGCTTATAATTTTTTTCAGCTTGGGAAACTATGCTTACAACAGGAAAATAACATAATGTTTTAATGCATAGTTTTTTTCTGTGAATGAGTTTGCTGATGTTTAATGAAATAAATAATTACTTAAGCAAAGACATGGAAAAACAGAGGCTGAGGAATGTATGGTAATATAAATCAAGTACATCTTAGGAAGTGAATCGTTTCTTTTATCTATTCTTGAAGTTCCTGCATTTAGGATTCGAGGGGTACATCACTTCCCCCAATTGTCCACCTCCACATACAAGTTTAATAACACAATAGGATTTGTAGTAAAGATAATTGTGACTTTATCAGCTTCAATATAGGTTCTTTATTCCCATACAAATATATTTTTATTTAAAATGTAGTATGTAGAACCTTAAACCTTTTAAAGGCAAAGGAGAAAATCATATGCTAGGTTAACATCCTGCAAAACAAAATAGTTTATAAATGCTTAGGAAACATATTAAACCCCTTTATCTTAGGTTCCAGCTTGTACACCTGCCCCCACTTCATCTATACTTTCCTTATTTTCAAATAGAACTTTCTCAATTCTTTGCTACTTTTGTAAAGCAGTTACAAATATAAGCTGTAAGCACAGCCTTGCTGGCCACACATATCCAGGTGTGAAGCTCTGCTGTGGAGGAGGCTCCTTCAGGGCTCCGGGCAGTCGCTGCTCGGTGTAGCACGTGAAGTGAAAAAGCACCATACGCCTGAGTGGGTAGTGCATGACAATAGTATAGGCAGGAAAAGTTAATTCAGCTGAATTAAATGAGGTGCCAACTGTAAAGCATCAGGCCTAGGCAGTTACACAAACTTAAAGTTTGTGTTTGTGTAACTTCTTAAAGTTTCCTACCTTCCTCCCGTCCCAAAGTTATCTTCGTGTGAGGGAAGATGCCGGGTCTGCCCTGCTGCTGGGCGAAACGGGAAGTGTTGGTTGCACCTAGGTCTGAAACTTAATTGCTCTTTCAACATGAAACAGTGAGTTGGCGTGAAGGTATCATGGGAGCCATTGGCAGCAGGGGGAAGGAGACACTCGTGGGCTGCAACTCACCTCCAACCCCGCTTCCAGGCGCCGCCCCCGCACTCCGGGCCGCAGCCCCGCGCCCCCGCCCGCGGGAGGTACCGCAGCCACAGGGCCGGGCGGGCAGCCGGCTCCTCTCCAGCAGTGCCCACTGCAGACCTCCTGGTACCCACAGGAAGCTTGGGAAATCACTTTGCTTTTTTGCCAGCTTTTAAAGATGACCCCAAACACTACTTGTAGATATTTGAAAGAGTGCTATTGACAGTAATATTCGATTATTAAAAGCCTGGCAAAATCCATCCGACAGTGTGCTTCAGCTTCCTCATAGATATTTTCCCCTTCATGTGGATTGGGTTGAAGCTGAGAGTTTTGTCTGTGGATATTTTTTACTTTAGTCTCATTTAAACATGCGAGCACAGAGGAGTATAAAGAACACACACATTGCAGCATTTAAAAAAAAAAAAAAAAGGTGCATCTAGTAACCTGGACTCAGTACTGTAGGAAATGCTGAAAATCTGCACCTCAAAGCACCTCTCAAGAACTGAAGGAGCCTGTCCATGGCCCAGGATCCTTCAGTCTTTTAATGATGTGAAAGAGCTCCACTAGGTTCAGTCATGCCTTTACAGGATAATCCATAAAAGTAGCTGTAAAGTCATCCCGTCCAGGTCCACCACCTGCTAGTTGGATTCATAATTAGCACGGTAGCTATGGGTAGAAAATTCAAAACAGTTGTAAACTGTCTTTCTACTAAACTTACATCTGCCATTTCGAAATGATGCTGCAGAGAGATCCACCTTTAGAAATGGCAGAAGGAAGTGTGCAACACTGGAAGGTGAAGTTTTGCCACAATATTTACTCTCCTTCTTGTTTAAAGATGATAAAACCGAACACCTACAAACATCTATGCTTTCCATTGTATAGCATCGAGTGCTGTTGATTTTTATGTACCCAGGGAGA
The DNA here is from genome assembly GCA_013397865.1 of Struthidea cinerea. Taxonomy (NCBI): domain Eukaryota; kingdom Metazoa; phylum Chordata; class Aves; order Passeriformes; family Corcoracidae; genus Struthidea; species Struthidea cinerea. Next base: position 625,398 of record VZTI01003210.1, read on the forward strand.
GTTTTCTCACAGTCTGGTGTTTGCATCTATTGACTTTGTAATCTATAGACAGACTCTTAATGAGCAGAAAAGACAAGAATCTCAAAGATAAAGCCTTGGAATAACAGTGGGCCTTTACAGCTTGTCAGTAGGAGAAAGCTCAAACATAAATATCTGATTTACAGAAGTAACACAACTTATTTTGATAGATTACATTGTTTCTGTTTCAAATTACTCTGTCAATCGAGGAGGAAGAGGTTAAGAGGTCATATTTTTAAGAAAATGCTTGAAAGGGCTCTTTCAAGGGATTTTTCATAAATTTCACCCCCATATTTAAATGCTTATTTGTGATATTGCGGAAGCTCTACTTTATCTGTCAAACATGCTGAGTTTGTGAAATGTTGCTTTACAAATCCCCTCAATCAGACAGGAACAGGACCAAACCCCCTACACGTAGACTGAAATGTAGTGATTTGCACCACACATTAGTTCCTGACATGTCTTCGTCACATCTTCATTTCAAGTTTGGTCTTTTTTCCCCTGCTGGGTGAGGCTGTGTTGTTGTTTTGACCTGTTCACTAGGGAATAGATGATGCAGAAAAAGACACGGGTTTTTTAAGCAGACGCGAGGTCAATGCTGAAAGTCGCCTGTGTTGAAAACTTTTAGACCAGTGATCAACCAGCAAGAGATGGGGAAGGAGAAAGGTTAGAGTGCTAAGTGTTGAAGCAAAGATCCCCTGTGCCACAGTGGTGCTTAACTTCACTTGAGTATCAACACAACGCCCTGGGTGAGCCAATATACTGGAGACGGAGCCTTTTGTTTCTCCCATGCCGTTTCCGTGTAACTGCCCCCTCGGTGGCACCCGCGGCCGGGAAGGACACCCGGCGGGAGACCCTCAGCACCCATGGGCATCCCGCCGCCCTCCCTGCCGCCACCGGGGCTGGGGTGCGCTCCGCGGGGATGCGGAGAGCCCCCGGTGAGCTCCGGCCGCCCACCCGTGCCGTGCCGTGGTTCGGGACACCCGAGCGCAGGCGGGGCGCAGGGAGGGCACTGCAGCCCTCGGCGTGCGACTCCTCCGGCGGCGTGGGCAGGGCCGGGGGACACTGACACCTCCGGCTTCAGGCAGAGGCGTTCGTGGGCCCGTGGGCAGTTTTGCCCAGAGAGGAGGCGCTGGAGGCCGTGGCGGGGCCCTCGTCCGCCCCGTCCAGAGCAGCGCGGGGAGGCGGCGGCGCTGGTGCCGCGACACGACGGCGATGAGTTTATCAGCAGCGTGTGACGCGAGGAGCGTCCTCGACACGCGTGGGGCGGCCGAGGCCTGCGAGGAGCGGCTGCTTGGCCCCGGAGCCGGCCCTGCCCGCTGCGCCTTCGCTTTTCCAAGGGCTCGATTCCCCGGCAGCCGGCAACAGGAATAAATTACAAAGCCGCACTTAATGTTAGTGACTCTTTAAATGGAATTTTTCATTCAAACTTTGTCATTAAAATAGAAAGGCCTTTTGGTTGTGACCATACAGGCATAATAAATTGTATATGTTTGCGATACTGAATGAATCTTGCCCATATGCTGCGCTGCAAGGCTACATGAATGAAGCATTTACCAAATCAGGCCCACCACATTAAACAGAAAAACAATCTTTATTCATGGTAACTTATCAGTTACAATTAATCAACCTCAACAATAGAAATTCTGATGTGTTCAAGCAACTTGAAAGCAATAGGTCATCTCCAGGGCAGCCATGTTGTGTCTTTGTGCCTATGGTTTCAAACAAAGCAACATCTCCAATAAATGTACATCCCCACACACAGATGTGTGACTATATCTGTATAAACATCCAGGCGCGCTGAAGGCCCTGGTGTACACGTACGGCTGTATGTAGAAGTGTTTAGCTTTTTGTCATACAAAAAGTAATTGTTTTCCAGTATTTTTCTTTTTTTTTTTTTGGAGCTCCACAAGTTTAAACAAAAGAAAAGAAATTTCCATTGGATGACCATCCTTTCAGTTTCTCTGCTGCTATGTGAATAGCATTGTGCAAACCATTCCAATGGTATTGAAAAGGGGTAACCATTGGTTTGATTTGGTTACACGGTTTCGTAAAGAGCTCCCTCCCACTGCCTTAGGGTCTGTGAAAGGTCTGTGACCTGTTTAGAACTGCCAAGTGAAATGTCATGTCGCCCCTCCCAAATGGGAGTATCTGCATTCATTTGATCAGTATAAAAAATGATTGGGGATGGCGAGATCAGGGCTTTTGAATTGCAATTTATAGCAGTTTACAAAAATGCACATTGTTGGAAAAGAAAACATGGAAGTGTTTCTTTCTAAATTGCATTACCTGTGAAATGTCATTAGTCTTTCTAAGATATTGCATCCTATTTTTTATCATCTCAGAGAGAAACTTAAATGAAGAAGTTGAGTGTTTGCTTGAGATACGAAGACATAGTGCACTACCTACAGCACCTGCTAAGTTTTGCCATCAGCTGCTGGAGGAAATGTTTCCCCATTCGTCTTCAGCTTGCCTCCATAGTTCTGCTGTCATCCCTTAGTGGTACCGTGTGTTTCATGAGATCTTGTCATTTTAGTGCAATGACACGAAGCTGCTGCTTTCTGGGAGGGTGGTTTGTTCACGTCCAGGGCTCAGCATCCTCCTACCTCCCGCCGAGCGCTTTGACCACCGCCGCCTTGTCCGGAGACGGCTCCGCCGAAAGCTTAATTTGTTCCTCTTGCGATTGCCCGCACCTGAAAAGAAACAAAACCAAAGCAAACCAACAACAACAGCAACGCAAAAGGAAGGATCGGTTACACTGATTTTAAGCTATCCTTCCTTCAGTGTGTCGTCTCTTACGCCATACACCCCGAGGGCTGCGCCCTTAATGCATCCAGCCCTGTGGTTGGCGGTGCCGGCGGCGCGGGTCCGGAGGAGCGCCGTGGCCTGGGGCTGGGCACCTTCCCTTCCCCGCTCCGTGCCCGTCATAGGCCCCCCACCCTCAGCACTGCTTTGGGAATGTCAGCGCTGCTCGTCACCGGGGGCACAGAAGGGACCAGACGGGGGGCAGCGGCGGGGCTGCTCTGCGGACGGTGCGGGACAGAGAAAGGTGCAGGGGAGAGAATAGCGGAGGGATACGGCTGTCTGAGAGGCAAAAGCGAAGGGTGAAGAGGCCCCGGGTCTGCCCGGGACGGCGGGTGCCCTTGACTGTGGTCGAGCCAGGCCCCGAGGGCGGGGGCGGGCAGGGATGCTGGCGGCAGGGCCGACAAACAGGACAGGGAGCCGGGGGCTGCTCCTTCTCCTGCAGGTGCCGAGTCGAAGGATGAAGTTCCTCCTCATGACCTCTCCCCCTCACCTTGCAGGTGCCCTGCTGCCAGCAGCGCAAGGGGTGGCGGCTTGCTCTGAAAAGAGCACCCCGCCCTCCGGGCCAGCTCACAGCAGTCTCTGCCAGCGGCCGGGTCACCCCGGGATTTCTCTTCCCTCTCCCAGACCGAGCTAAGCGTTGCTCGCCTAAAGGTGATACCTCAGTACCACTGAGAGCCTTGGAGCGGCACCGCCGGGACGCCACGTTGCAGTGAGAAGCCCTGGCGGGTCCTCGCAGGCACAGAGTACTGCGAGGGGAGAGGGTGTCCCTGTGTCTTCTCGGGCTGATACGGACCCTGGGACGAGGGGAGATGGAGGGTCCTCGCCAACGCCACGCAAACGTTGGACGTCAAGTTCCGCAACCAAGGAAGTGGTCACGGCACCAAACCTGACAGAGTTCAAGAAGCGTTTGGACAATGGTCTCAGGCACATGGTGTGATTCTTAGGGTTGCCCTGTTCAGAGACATGAGCTGGACTTCTATGACCCTTGTGGGTCCCTTCCAGTACAGTATTTTCTATGATTCTGTGACCATGTTCTCTGGGTCCGGCACACATGCTCTTCGTAGCTGTCACCCAAGGCTGAAACGTTAGAACGGGACAGATAAATTATTACGAGTAAAAGCCTTGAGCGGCTTAATTGGGAAAAGCAGTCCTGGTTCCAACCAATGTCCGTACAATTGCACACTGCAGTCCACCATTATTCGAGCTTCATCTACTATGCACTATATACCACCGTCTCCAAAGGATTGTTGCCCTAGAAACTTGTTTTAAATCTCCAGCTATATATCAACACCTTGTTTTAGCAGTCCTTGGCTGAATTACAGTTACACAGTTTGGCGCTTCTTTCAAATTTCCTCCCATCAGTTTGGCCAAAGAAAGGAATTTTTCTCCTTTAGAAATGAATTGGCTTAATTAGTAAGTAGATTAATGGCAATTGCTGGTGAGTTGGTTTCCAGCAGAGTTTCACCAGAGAGGGTTAATCGGAGTCAGGTCTGGAATCTTTCCCAGAACTGGCTGCCAGCCATTTCCGTCAACCAATCAACCCCGTAAACAAACGCGCCATCCGCTGAAATAGAGTTTATTTCTTACTGTCATCCCGCTGGAGTCATTTCCCCAAACAGCCGCCACCTCGCCATGGGTTTGACAAATCGCCCTGAACTCGGGGCTTCTAATTTTCAGCGATTTCCCCAAATACTTTGAAGCGTTTCTCCGGCGAAAAAAGATTTGTTGGGCGCATCGGCATTCAGTAAACATGTAACCTGCTTTCAGCAGCCCCCGGCTGAGATTTTTCCCTTCTAAGAAGCTTATAATTCGAGGCAAAACCAGTTAACATAACAGGGCGATTCAAAACCCTTTTCCAAAGCCACTGTCTCAAACGGGGGGCAAGCAAGAAAAACATCAGCATTGACTTTGACATCTTTTTCAGCCTTTCCATTTATTTTTTTTTTCTCTACCGATACAACGTATTCATACTTCGACTTGCAGCTGCATTAGTCTTGCAAAAAAAAAAAAAAAAAAACCAAAAAAAAAAAAACCACCAAACCAAACCCTGCTGAGAAATGCATATAATAGGAAAAACAGATCGGCTGGACAGCAGCGTAATTAATGCCAGAAAGGGCTGAGGCCGGTTTCATAGTTTGTCTTTTGAGGATATCAAGACGAGACCTGGTGAAAAATGACGCATGCTTTAACATTTCAGAAAGCTGGCAACTAGCAGCGCTCCCCCCCCTCCACCCTCCTTTTTTTTTTTAAGTTTATGCCTCTGAACAAAGGGGTCGGCAGAACTAGCTAGGTTGTAATGAGTTCTGTGTCCCTAGCACATTAAGTGCATCATGGAAACATATTGTATCGAAATAGTTTGGAGGAGAATACTGGGGATGAAAGAGAAAGGGTGCTTTGATCAGCTCCCTGGGGTCCTGAGTGCGCGCAGACCGACTTGCAAGGACTTATTCAGCTCCAGCGAGACACACTTACAACGCCATTCAAAGAAATTTGCATATCTGTAATTTATCACATTTGTCCCCAACATTTTTGCAAGGTAAATAAAAGTTGGCTGAATAAAAAATATCAATCATCACAGGGCGAGGGAGAGAGGGAGCCGGGAGCAGGGTGAAGTGTTTGTTTAACCAGACTCCGTTTGGAAAACTTTTGCTGAACACGGCGTAAGACTCACCCCGAAGCGTTTTGCAGTTTATTTCAAGGCGGTGACCGCGCTTGTGACGGCTACCGGAGCTCCGCGCCCCGGCCCGGAGTCCAGCACGGCCCGGCTGGGCTCGACCCGGGCCCGCAGGGCCCGGAGCTCCGGCATTCCGCGTCACCACCACCCCCCCTCGCGCAGCACCGAGCAGCACCCGAGTCCCTCGGACCGCGCCTCGGCCCCGCAGGTCCCCGGAGAAAGGGCTGGCAAAGGGGAAGCGGGGGAGGTGGAAATATAACGTCGGAAAAGGCCCCCGCGAGGGCCTTGTTCAGCTTCAACCGGCGGCGACCGCACCGCCACCGGCATCTTCAACTTGACCTTGGCGAGGGGTCCGCGCCTTCGCCTCATCTGTCACCCGCGACCGGTGACAGTGATGCATTTCACGCATTGTCGGGGCAGGGCACGGGGAGAGCCGTCGGGGACGGGACGGGACGGGCTGGCGGCGGAGCGAGTGCGGTGTGTCCGGGCGGTGGCGGGGAACAAAAGTTATAGCGAGACGTCTGTGCGGCTAATTCCGTGAAAGGCGCGTCCCCGTCCCCCCCGCGGGAAGGTCAGTGTCGCGGGCTGCGCTCCGCCGAGGGGGGGCCACAGTGCTTCGCGCATCACCGATCCCGTGCTCCCCACGCCGGCGGGCACGATAGGTCCAGACACGTCCCGAAGGCACCGTGTTTTCCCCCTTTTAGCAAAACTCTACCATTCCGAGCCCACCGGCGGCGGTCAGGCACCAGAGAGGCTCTCCGAGCCGAGCTGAGACCACAGGGGCTCTCCCCACTCGCCCCAGCGCGCCTCGGGCCACTTCTCGCTTAAGCGGCAAGAGGCAGCTCCCCGTAGTCTCGCCCGAGTGGAGGTCGGCGCCGTCGGGGGTGCCCATCTCGCCCCGGGGGCGTCCCCGCCCGCCATCCGCTGGGGAGCCTTCCGCCCGCATCCGAGCCGTGGCTCTTGCCCGGGACATCTTTCTGCCCAGGGCCGGAGTGCGGGAGGCTGGGGCGATGAGCGGCCGCTCTGAATCGGTCCCGGCCCCCGGTGAACTTGGGGGCCTGTGCAGCCGTCGGGGTGCTCGGCGGAGACATTTCCCAGGAGAAGCCGCCTTCATCCGCCCGGACAGTGCGGAGCTCCTCCGCCGAGGAGGTCCCTCCGCCCGGTCCTCTCACTGCGCCCCGGGACGGCAGAGGGCTCGGGGACCCGTCGGGGCGTGGGGCGCTGGCGGTGCATGCTCCCGCCCGTGCGATCCCGCCGCGTTGCCAGTCCTCGGGGAGCGGACAGCCTCCGACGGCGGGGCCGAGGGCTCGGGCCGCGCCGTTCCAACTGGAAATCCCGGGGCAGCGAGGATCAGGGGGCCCGGGGCGGCCGTGGTCCGTCCGGGCGGGGCCGGGCAGGGCCGGGAAGAGCCTCTTGGCACCCCGGTGCTGTCCTGCGGGGCGCCACAGCGGGGCTGACGCGGCGGGACCGGGCCTCCCCTGCCTTATCCAAGCCTCTCGGCGTTCCAGGTTGCGCAGAGCAGGTGCACGGGGAAAGCGGGGGTCCGCGCCCATCCAGGGCGACAGGCGGAGGCTGGGGACGCGGGGACCCGGGCAGGCAGGGGGCGGGCGCTCCCGTGGGTCCCCTGGGGGCCGGCTACCGGCCGCCCGGTCGGGCATTGCGCCCGCAGACGGAGAGTGGAGCGCTGCCTCCGGAGCCGGCGCCGCCGCCCCAGGGGCCGCCCGGGGGGAGCCCCGCTCCTTCCGGCGTGGCCGCCGCCAGA
>VZTI01003210.1:644915-664643 GCA_013397865.1 Struthidea cinerea
ACCGAGATCGTGGAGGTCACCGTGTCTGCAAACCCCCCTCCTTCGGCCGCTCGGGCCGGGGTGCCAGTGCGGCAAGCTGGAGAGCAGGCACAGCCCATGGGAATCCCAACACTTGTGCCGCCGGCTCCCCCGGCCCGCCCTTCTCCCCCCTCCCCGTCCCGAGGAACCACTGAATGTAACAAATGAGCTGCAATCGATCTGCGGGCACGGGGGAAAATCAAATTATATGGTGCGGCTGGGCGGCCGCGGCCGGCAAAAGGTGCGGGCGGGCGGCGGGCGGGGTGCCGGCTTCCCTCCGCCGGAGAGCGGAGGGGCTGCCAGCCCCAGCCCCGCTCCCACCGAGCCCCGCTCGGCTTCGCCTGCCTCTCCGTGCAGGGGCCCGAAAGGCGGAGGGTCGCTGGCTGCGAGGGGCTGGCCCTGGTCCCGCTAAACGCCGTTCCCCAACCGGTACCTCCCTGCCCGAGGGGCCCGACGGCCTCTCGGTCGCGCTGCCGGCCTGCGCGCAGGTTACCCGGCGTGCGGAGGCGCGACCGACTACAGCAAAGCACGTGTGGGGGAACGGGATGGAGCGGACCGCAGCGAGGTCGTACATGAAAGGTCTTTCCTTCCCTTCTGGTGCCGGCTTCAGGTCTCTCCGAACTCCTCTCCTGGGCCTGGGACTGGCAAAGGAAATCAGCCCCTCCCGCCATCGCTGCGACGGGACCCGTCCCGCACCTGTGGATCCCGGCGCTTGCAGCCAGCGGGACGTACCGCCCCGGCGAGAGGCGAGTCGGACACCCGCCAGTCTGGACGGGCAGCACCTGCCGAAGCCGCGGGCTGTGAGCAGAGGGGGTTCAGACAGCGAGCTCGTACCTGAGCCCTTTTCTCGCCCCCCAGACGTGCGTGGGGGGACGGCTCCGCTTGGGAAAAACCCCGCGCAGGGCCGGCGGTTGTCTGCGGGTCCATGGGAATCTGGCCACTTGTGCCGGCCGCAGCCGGGAGGGGGCTGTGCTTCCTTTACAAAAAGAGACACAATTAAGCAAAATGCTCAATGAACATTATAAATGATGTGCAATCGCCTCGCAGATTGCTTAGCAAATCAAATTATATGGTTGCTCACGGATGATTTCCATGTCCTTTAAAACGCAAACAGGTACTTTCTGATTTCGAGGGAAGGAGTATTGGTAGTTTTTTTCCTAAACAAAACAACAACCAAAAAAAAGCGCAGCGCTTTAAAATTGCGAAGCAATGCCACACGCTGAAAGGCGGCTGTGTGAATATTCACGTTCTCCTTTGTTCGCCCCTCAATTTCACAATAGCCCGGGAAGGGCACGTTCACTGCGCTCTTGTAAATTTACCAATCCTTGACTGAAACCGCCAGGCACCTGCTTGGCAAAGCACAAAGCTGCCTAGGTTTCCACCAACAATTTACTGTTTCATCAGCTTCTAAATTGATCCGTCAATAGAAGGGCTTAAAGTTAATATCATTTACATCAACGGAGATGGCCGGGCTCTAGGCTCCGCCGGCTGCGGAGGCGGCAGGGCCGCGGCTGCTCCTGCGGGAGCTGTTCAGGTGCGAGCGGCACGGCCGTGCCCAGCCTGCGGGGCCAGCCGGAGCTGCCCGGCCAGGCCCCGGGCACTGGGAGACCGGGGGAAAAGGCAGCCACGGTGCAGGGTGGGGGATGTCGGGCGGGTGGTGGTTTTGCAGGACGGGGACGGCGCAGTGACTCCTTTAGTGCACCGCAGCGGAATGAGACCGCAACCAACCCGACTGGTCCCCGCAGGGAACGGGCTCCTCTAAGGGGCCTGACCACCCCAGAAGGCGTGGGCAGCCTGGGAGCAGGGGCTGGCTCCCCGGAGCCCCCGGCCGCAGAACTCTCCCTAGTGCCCCCGCCCGCACCCCGCGGTACGGGCTGTGTGGTGTCCCTCCTGTTCCCTCGTGGGGAATGTATAAACAGGGCCACTGGAGGAAAGCAGTACGTAAAAAGCACGTTTGATAAGGAGTGTCTTATCTTCCAAGACACAAAAACACTCATGGGAAGGGGAAATGGTTCCTCGAGACCAGGTCCTGTCAACACCGCTCCGATGCAGGGTTGTCCATTTGAAAAACTACAGAAGACTGTCCCCACAAGTGCAGAAGGGTTTGCTGAAACACAGCAGAGCAGGGCACAGCGGATATAAGCTAGTGACTGCTTTACGGTGTAACAAGGGCAGGAAGACTCCCCAACACCAGCTGGCAGGAGGCGCTGCGATTTAGCTTTAATTTTTTATTCTTGACAATTTCCAGTGACTAAGAGTGCTATCCCAATGGGTAACAGGGCACTTCTTCATTCTGTTAAGCACCCGTGTTACATCCTCTCTTCCATAAATAAAACCAGCTCTAGATTAAATAGAAATGAAGCTTTCCTTTTTGTTGGTTAGAGACTCCATTCATTTTCTGTCTTCCTCCCTTGAATTCTTCCTTCCTGGTCTATGCCCATCTATTCTGGTGTGGGTGTTGGTTCCCATGAAAATTTCAATCTCCATGGGATTTTCCCTTAGGTCTATATGCAGTCACCACGTTCATTCTCAGCTCTCATTTTGCCAGGGCAAGCAAAGCAAGTTCAGGATTGGGCTCCCTCTTTCTTTATCACCTTTCCCTGCCCTTTTCTCCATATAAGTTAATCTTCTGGGATAACCAGAATTGTAATGGTACACAGCTGTCCAGGAGAGTTCTCACAGCTCCTTGGAGAATTATGTCAGCATTTGCCTTTCTGCCAAAATCCCTCACTTTGTACTGCAAGGGTTGTATTTACCTTTTTCATGGCCATGTTCCTTCAGTGGCTCATGACCACTTTGTCATTAACTAGTGCCCCAAGGTCTTTTTCCTCCTCTTCCTGGCAAGGACTATCAAGACACAGCCATAGCACACATTCTTAACACATGTCCCTAAAGTGTGACCTCTTAACACTGGATTTCTTTCCTTCTTTGCCACTTTGATACTCACAGTCCTAGGCTTCCTCTGATGATTTTTCAAGCCCCTTCCATGCTGGGATGCCTTTCCTGTTCCATGACTGACAAATATTGTTTTCAGTCCTTCTTTTGTTCTAAAATTCTCATGAAAAATTTTATGTTTTGTCCATAAGAGCAATGAGATTACTATCCTGGGTTATGGCGTAGATCCACGTGCCTAAGAGCTCTTGATACATTTCCCTCTCTATCCCTCCCATGAACTTGTCCAACGGCTTTTAAAACTCAAGTAATTTTATTAAAACTACTAGGTACTGTTAAGTAGAGCTGAATTTAAAATTAATGATTCCTGTCTTGGAAAGAGACAAAACTTAGAGATGCAGGAAAAACTAAAGGCTTAAAAGCACCTTAAGGGTCCACATTCCTCAGGAATCTCCCATCAGCTACCATCTAGACCCACAAGTGTCTCTCGCAGGGAAGTACTCAACATTGTTGATGTTTTCTTGAGTAGTCTTGGCTGTAATACGACGTTAAAACTATCTTGATGACTTTTTACAAGAATGGCTGACCTGCCATGGTTGTTCAGTTCCAGGAAAGGATTTCCACTGCAGATCCCTCAACCTCCACTTCTAAGTGCAGTTATGTTTTTCTCCAGCCCAGAGTTAGACATTTGTTGGCTCCTTACTGAGCCCACCAGGTCTCTCCTACACTCTTTGTTATCACCTGCCTCTCACTGTACCAGGAGCCTTGGGGCTGCGTGCCCAGCGCCTACAATTTAGGCATTGCAAAACCACATCTCTGCATCCATTTAGCCGTGAGGCTTTTATCTTTGTGGCAAATTATTAACCAAGTCAGGGACACAAAAAACATCTACACAAGGAGATGCTGCATTTCCTTTGGAAGTTGTCCACACATTAAAAGTACTGTTTCGCCTAGTCTAGTAGCCCTTCTCCAGTTCTCACCTTCCAGTAGGGGAAAACACTGTTCATTCCACTCCATGAGAAACTTTCTCAAAACGAGGATTGTTTTCATGTCTCCTCTCAGTGACCTCTTCCTGAGACTAAGCAAATCCATACCCCTTCAAGTGTGCACTTTTTAAACATGTTAACATTTTTATGCTGTGAGCTGCTAATGTCCCTGTAGCATTTCAAGTGTAGTGTCCAAAACCGGACAATGTACTTAGGCTAAGCCTCACCAGAGCCAAGTAGAGCAGAATAATTACCTCAGTGTTTTACCCAAAACACTGCTGTTAATGTCCCCTCAAATGACATTTGTTTTTCTCCATCTCCCATTTTGCCTAGTGCATATTTCACAACAGCCAGCTGATCCACTCCTGCACTACTGCTGCCTTATCAGTTATTCTTCCCTTCACAAATCACATATTTGATCTGTCTTTTTTCCCAAGATTGCATTTCGTATTTGTCTTATTACGGTGCAGCTTATTGATTTCAGGCAAGCTCTCCAATCTGTGAAGATCAATGTGAGTCCTGATCCTGTTCTCCAAATCAAACTCTCCCAGCCTTTCCCAGCCAGTGCTCTCTGGAGTTGAATAAAGCACTCTCTTTCCCAGTAGCCTATTTATTGTTGAAAACATTGGGGCTGCAACAGACACCTGCAGGACTCCACTTGGCACACCTGGCTTGACAGTGAATTGTGGATGAGCACTTTTACATGATTCAAACATTGTATGCTCATTCTAATCCCTATTTTATTTAGATCTCATTAAATGGTTCTGTTTATAAGAAGAATAAAGGCTTTGGACACTAACAAAGTTGACATATATCTATCTCTTTACACACTTGGCTAGTTAGTCCTTCAAATAAGGACACTGAATTAATTTGAAGTGATATGTTCTTGATTAATTCATGCTGATATGTTTTACTGCCTTCTTATCACTTATGTGCTTACAAATTGATTAATAATTGACTTTCATTATCATGGTTATGCTGATGGATTTATACTTCCCAGGATCCTCTTCTTTGCTCTTTTTTAGGCTTGTAAACACATGCCTCTGGCATCAACGTCCTCAAGCAAGCCACTTAGGGTGTGAGTCCTCATTAGCTTCATCCAGTCAAGAGCTGGATGTTAATTAGGAGAGGGATTCAGTTCCTTACACAGAGCAATATGACATATATGGTCTAACACCATGTTAAGTACTACACAGTACCCAAAACTATGCAGTGCTTGGGGCTTGCAGATGTGACACAGGATCAACAGGAGACCTGCACCTTTCTGGAGGCTCAGCTGGAACTTCCATGCAGGCTATCCATGTGGGATACCTGAGAGCATCTAGAACAGGATAGGGCATCTGCATCTATGTTAAAGTAACTGCCCTCCTAAGTATAAGGTGTTCATTAATAGTCAAAGGGGAAAAAAAGGGGACAACAAACCACCCTCAGAAGGCAACTTTTTAAAGGTGGAGTCTGGTGGCAATTGAAGATGCCACTCTTGGTTCACTGGCAACAGAAGTAACTGAAACAATTTACCTGCAAGTTAAAGGATTGATATTTAGGCAGCTACATGTTTCTCAAAGCATTCTGCCATTTAAATGATTCAAAAGCCTAAGAAGAGTTTTGAAGAACTCAAGCGCCTTGCACTCAGTCTGGCCCAGGCTTCATCTGGCTGATTTTTCAGCACTACTGAAGATGTGCCATGTAGGAAGTTAATTGCTTCAAATTACTTCTGGACAATCTTCACCTGCTTATAGGTGTCTAACAAGAGAACCTGCACTGTTCAAACATTAGCTTGGGTGTTTTTGTTGATTGAGAGGAATCCAGGGTTTATAACTCAGCTCTACCTATAAAATGCAGAAAACAGACTTCCACTCACTCTCAGGTGAGGATAACCAGGAGAAAGCTTGCAGGGCACTCTGATCTGTGGTAACAGAGCCCCATGCACCCAAGGAACATACATTAAGTAGTACAGATTATGAAATTGGAAATTTGCATGAGCTGGGGTAAGACCTCCCTCCAAATCTACAGACAGGACAGTGGTGGCAAGACATGCTTAACGCAACAATGTGCAATACACATGTGCAATAAATTTGAAAAACAGCAAATATCACATTAGATGACAACTTTTTTTCATTACCAAAACTCTCAAAAGCTCTTCTGAACATAGCAAGCCCCAAAGGTGTCTGAACACTGCAAATGCCCTGCATGCATACATTCAGGTTCATCTGATGTACAAGATCTTTATGATCAATTATAGCTCAATGAATGAATGAATGAATGAATAAATGACATAGAATATGTGTGAGAAAGGGATAGCTTGGGAAAGCAGCTTTTCTATCATCTGTGCCTGTATTTGCAAGCTGTCAGAAATCTGTAGGAAAAGTTCCACTGCCAGTATCTTACAGGCTGTTTGATTTAATCCATGCCTCCATCGGCTTCCCAATCAACGGAGCCGACAAGGAGTTATCAGATCCAAATGAGCTGCTGCAATTTCCCACCCCAGCATGGGGACTGAACCTGAATTACCCTAGGCCACCTGTCCCCCCTCACCACTGCAATGTACAGTAGAGGGATTTAGGCCATATTTGTAATCTTTTGTCTGCAGCCTCGTTGTTTGGGTGGGGCTGCACCTGTTCATGGTGAGTGGGAATCCCTTAATTATGGCTGTGGGACTGGGCAGTGAGAGCTGGCCCTGTGCACTGGCACACAAAGGCTTAGGGCAATGCGTGTGAATTCAGTGCCCTCTTTTTGCCATGCCAGCATTCATTGCAAGTCCTCGATAGGTCTTCACGGCTCAGTTCCTGCATTCCCAGGGCTTCTGCCTGGTGTTTCACACACCAGATTGTCCTCTCTTTAGAGGGCAGAGATGCTGCCTCCCTTTATTTTGGATCCCTCGGGACTGCAATTGCTTAGGACAATAATACATTTGAAGGTGTACTTTTGGTTATAACACTGCCAGTTCTTTGCTGTTATCAGATACAAATGGAGTTATGTGGTGAACATATCCCCATTTCTTGAAGGGTCATGTTAGTAACGATAGCTTGAGCCACAAGACACATCCAGGTTACACACTCTAATGAGTCCTCAGAGATGCTGTTATCCACGGTGTCAGTCCAGGCTGGGGATGAACAGACCAAGAGCAGCCCTGCCCAGAAGGGCTTGGGGGTGCTGATGGGTGAGAAGCTGGACATGACCCAGCCACGTGCACTCCCAGCCCAGAAAGCCAAACATCTCCCATGCCGCTGTTGTGCTGCGGCCGGAGAGAAATCATGACACGTTGAATTGCACACCACAAAGTTTTCAACAGTGAAAACAGAGCCACATTATTGACTTCTTTTAGAAGTGAACAATCTAAGCGCTGGGTTATGTCTGCTACAGTCCTGGGCTGCACCAAAAGCAGCGTGGGCAGCTGGTCAAGGGGGGGATTCTGCCCCTGCTCTGCCGAGACCCCACTGGCAGTGCTGCATCCAGCTCTGGGGTCCTTAGCACGAGAAGGACATGACCTGTCAGAGAAAGACCAGAGGAGGCCATGAAGTTTATCAGAGGGATGGAGCACCTCTTCGAGGAAAGGCTAGGAAAATTGGGATTGCTCAGCCTGGGAAAGAGAAGGCTGACTTAATTGTGACTTTCCAGTACCTAACAGGAGCCTACAAGAAAGATGGAGAGAGACTATTTACAAGGGCATGTAGTGATAGAACAAGAGAGAATGGCTTTAAGCTGAGAGTAGGTTTAGATTAGACTTTAGGAAGAAATTCTTTACTGCAAGGGTGGTGAGGCACTGGAACAGATTGCCCAGAGAAGTTTTGGATGCCCCATCCTTGAAGTGTACAAGGTTGAATGGGGCTCAGAGCAACCTGCTGCAGTGAAAGGTGACCCTGCCCATGGCAGGGGGACTGGAACTAGATGATCCTTTAGGTCCCTTCCAACCCAAACCATTCTATGATTCTATGACGCAACCCCAATCTTTTCCCTCACTCATCCCAGTTACCTGCTGAAACCCCTGTCCATGCCACCTCACTTCAGTGGGTACCTCATTCCCTTTGTCCCCCACCCTATATTCCCCTGTGCCTGGAGTCACCATCTTTTGCTCCTTCTTCTTCCCTACTCAAGATTTGCAATTTCAAATGTTACTGTCTCTCACCAAATGCCAGCAGAGAAGATACTGATGGCACAGCCAGCCCCCACTTTTTAATTCCAGAGGCAAATGCCACACAGAGCTTTCAAGACTACAAACAATTTTGTGCCTGGACTTGCACTCTGGGATGGAAGTGTGGCCTGTTCAGAAGGTAACTATGATGTACCTGGCTGCAAAAATCGACCAAGCTTCCGTTAAGTGTGAACACAGACGTCCCCAAAACTCACAACACAACAGCTCATTCCACCTTTTTCCAGGCCAGCTCCCCAGATTCCGCACGGGAAACGCGGCCCAGGAGCGGGAGCCTCGGGGCTCTGCCGCCACCTCGTGACGCCGCTCGGAGCCAGCCGGGAGCGGCGCTGGGATGGCTCCGCCGCCTGGAACACTGTGATACGACTGAAACAGCCCTGGAAACTAGAAACGTGCTTTCTCTCTAGTTGTCACTGAGAACGGCGCCTTTCATTTGCTGTGCTGCTGCCCCGGGAGGTGCATGTCTGCGGCCGCAGCCCAGGCACGGGGATGCCGTTCGGCCCGCGCTGATTCAGGGTGAAGGCTGGGGCTGGTACCAGGTAGCGGTGCCGAGTCCTGCTGCAAACGACTCCCGTGAAGAGAACGAAAAAGGGGCTTAACTGGTGCCCCCTCCATCTCGTCACGGCACCTGGACACCCCCTCCTCCCTTGCCCCTTGGCAGCGTGCAGATGAGAGATCATCCCTCCGTACCTTCTTTGAACCTGTTGTAATAGCCACAAGGATAACTAGGGTTGAGAGACAGCTGTTGCTGGGCTTACATGACAAATGAGAGATTCAGATGTAAGATTGATAGTAATTAGATTGCCACCTGCTATCGCTTTAATCCGTATCCCAGATTTTTAATTGTTAAGGGGGGGGGCAGTTGGCACATGAATACATGAGAATGATCTTATAAGGCACAAAGCATTAGGATTGTATCCCAGGCATCACAATTAGGGCTGCCCATTTTTTGGTTTTAGCCTCCACTGTGAATTTTGGCCTAATTTTTCAACAGTTTCCTCCTGAGTTTTATAGGAGTTATGCATTTTGTCCTTCCATCCATCAATTTGTTTGTTTGTTTGTAGCAAATGCAGATAATTTCATTTTAGGCCTGGACAGCACTTTCCAGTTTGGCTTCTTGACAACCTTTTGCATCAAGTGGCCTGCATTCATTGGCATTGTGTCTGATTTTCATCAGGTTCCTCTCTGAGGCCTATTCCTCCTGGCTGTTACCCAGGTGAGCAGTCCTGCTGCAGTCAGTGATAATAGCTGTCAGTAATTAGTACTTAAACAGGTTTGTAGGGCTGGGGCGTACTTCTTCCCCCTGCTTTGGATAGCACCAATCTACTTTCAAGTCACGCTTCATCAGAAAAAGAGAACACCAAGAATTCTGAAAGGTTTGCTATCAGGTTCCACAAAGGGATATGCTTGGGAGGAACATGTAGGTTTTGTTGGAGAGACATACAAAATAGACTATGATTTGCATAAGGAGCTGAGTGAGGAGAACTGAATGAGGGGTCGAGGGAAGGGGTTTCATTGACTTCAAAGAGTATTGGATCAGATTCATGCAGACCATCTGCAACTTCCTTTGATGCACCAGCAAACCGGAGATAACAAGGCTCTCTTCTCTGTACATGCCCTGTGTAGGGCATTATGTGAAGAAGGACTTTGAGCCTGGCAATGGCACAAGCCAATTTTAGAAGAGGAAGTAGGTCCATATAATATGTTCAGGGGAAGCTGTTTTTTCGAGTTGATTGAACGTTGCAGTAGGTTTGCAAGCAAGCGTACCCTAGAGGTCACTGCAGAGCAGTCATTTGAGTCACAATGTGTTTTGAGGGAAAATTGTCAAAACACTTTGAAATATTACATTTGAGGTGACTCTAAGTAGTCACTGTCCATCTCTCTCCAAAACCACCCAACCATATGCCATAGCTCCATAGAGCAGGATCCCAAAACTCTGCCCTGTTACCTTTCTCAGGCAGAATATCACCTCCTTCATGCTACACCCTCCACCTCATATTCCCACCTACTCCCTCTACCACACCTTACCCCGTGAGGTCTTCCTGCTGTGGAGTAGTCCAGTCTCATCATCCTGTCTGCATCACATCTCTGCAGCATACACAAACTGCCCCTCTCACCCTGCCATGGTTCCATCAAATAGCTTTGTTTCCTTTCTCCATCCAGAAGAATGGTTCTGATGGCAGATAGGGATAGGTCCTTGCAGTGGTTGCCACAGGTTGGGAAGTCATCACAAGGTGTTCACAGCTGAACACCTCTAATCAGCTGTAGTTATCTGTGGAAAGGTGCTTAAGGGACTTTGTTAAATACTATGGTATGGGTGGAGTGGAGGAGTTTTACTGCCTCTTTGGACAAGTTCCTCTGCTACCTCCATTTAGGCAATATTTATCAACTGGCTATTTCTGGCTGTTTTTGAGGCAGGTGTAGAGCAAGGAGGTGAAATCTTGCAGAAAAGATAAATTGGTACAGGGGTAATAGAAATAAAAATAGCAACAGGACCAAAATAATAAGCCATCATAAGCATTTCTACAGACCTTTTCATCTGTGCATGTCAAACAATTCGCAAGAGTCAAAAGAATCAAGCCTCTCAGCAGTGCTCATACACCAGAAATACGCATTTTCTTTCACCTATTTCTTAACTGCTGTCACCCCTGAATTAGGACAGAGAAGCCGTTCATTGCTCAAGGCAATGATGCCTCGCGATTTAGGGTGTGAGAGGCTAACTCAAACTGTAAGACAAGGCAGCATTTAGAGCCTAGAGTTGGCCAGGCCACTGCCTTACAAAAAAAGCCATGGATCTTTAACACCAAGTGGTCAGGCCCTCAGTTTGATGCCTCAGCTGATAAAACAGGAAAGGTGAAAGCAGGGGCAGAACCAATCTTTTAACAGCTGGCTATAGGAGAAGACAAATTTGTAAACTGAAAGAGGGACAAAGGAAAAACATTTACCCCCTGCTTTTAATAGAGATTCATTCATAAAACTTAAGGCTACAAGGTCATAGAAAGTTACATGTGATCCAGTTTTGGAAAATGCCCCTCTTACAGACTAAGCCCAGAGGCAGAGGCTATTTGAGCTATTGCCGAGGAGAAGTGTCATGGAGGCCCCTTTTTGCCTTCTCTGGGGGCCTAAGGAAACTCCAGTGAGACATGTTGTACATTACAAGGTTTAACGATCTTTGTTCATAATGGATCCAAGCGTGAATACCCAAGTGCATTCAGGAGAGGCCCAGGACTAAGAGGTAAAATGTAAAGCCTGAAATAGGGAGGGAACATTTTCTGGATTGGGATAGGGTCATTCCTGGGGCAGTGAACGTATGCGGGTTCATTTTGCACCTGGTATTCTGATTAACAGTGAGGTCAATCTCCTGAACTTACCAAGCGTGAACACCTGCTTCTAGCACCGCTCATATCCTAGCCCTTCACAAGACTTTCTCCTTCAGTAATCCCAGAATATGCATAGGCATCCCATGCCTCTGTCAGAACTATCCCCAAGAGACTTTCACACCAGGGAGGATTGATCTCAGCTCTCCCATTTCTGAGAGCTCGGTCAGTTCTTCAGCTGACATCCACCAGCTGTGTCATCATCATTCAGTGCTGACTCCACTGAAAAGGAAAACATGAATTCTCATTGTCCCCGACTCCAGCACCTTCCTCTGTGTTGCCTTTGCCTCTTTCTTAGTAATTGGGCAACAGCTGTTGTTCTTTCCTGTTCCTTTTCCTGCTATTACAAGATGTCTGGATCCATCTTTTGCTCTTCCACAAATGACACCTGAGCAAAGATGACCTGGCTGTGGTCCACATTTCTACATCTCATGCATCAGTAATACAGCAGGGCAGCACAGCCTTTGTTTCCCGAACAAAGAAGGCTATGCAAGAATCCCTTACGACTTTTTTACCATCTTTTTCCTGATTTATGTGGCAACTCCTCTGCCCTGATGAGTTTTTCTGGAAGTTGCTTTGTAAATGTTGTCAAACTGTGTGTGCAAAGCAGGCGAGCAGGATGAGCACAGCCGACGTTTGCTCTGGCAGGGGATCCAACCCCCGGAGCCTGCCCGGGATCCAAGCTCCGGGAGCCTGCCGGCCAGATCCCCGCAGTCACCCCCGGCACAGGCAGGGAGCTGCTGACTCGGACGTGGCTGCAGGACCGTGTGCTTGCTCATCTCTCGGGCACCAAGGGGAGTGAACTGAGTGTGGAGCTAGGAGGGTTCAGGCACAAGGTAAGGGTGAGTCCAGTCAAGAAAGCCAGAGTCCAGGGAGGAGGAGCGAGGAAGGATACCAAAGAGCAACAGAAAAAAATAACACCACAACAAAAGAGAAGACAGTAAAAGGGAGTGCAATAATGGGCATGCATTTCTCTTTCTTCTGCCCCATGGCAAGCTGCCAATCTCTTCTACACAAATTCCTCAGTGCTACTAAAACCAGTCCCCATGGACACACCTGCCTTGAGACAAATTCTTTTAGTCTTGAAAAAATCTGGGCACTTCTTCAATAAAGAGCTTTGCTTTTAAACTACTTTGCCTTTGTGAATTTTGGCAGCAGCTCACACTTGGAGAGCTTTTGAGAACCCTTTCTGTAATCAGATTTCCCTGCCCTGCCCCAGGGGACTGTGGGCGAGTCACTTCCCACAGCTGTCCCTCAGCTTCCAATTCTGTGACGTGTGGCTCACCACTACCTCAAAGGGCTGGGGCGAGGCATCATTTGTGTGTGAAGAGCTGTGAAATCCATGAGGGTGACGGGTGCTGAGCAGTACATGACAGGCTGTGAGGTTAGTGTTACCATCAGCTCATCACTCGGATATGGCAGGAGGTGGGGCAGGCACAGGAGTATGGCTTAAACCACTTCACTGCCCAGTGCAAAAAGTCATTAAGTGAATGAAAGAGGAGGCAGTGGAGTCATGTGGTGACAGGACTTATTTCTTCTACACAGTAGGGCCAGGGTTTAAGACCAGAAAATACAAACGTGCTTAGGAGTACTAGCTAAATACTCAGAAAAAAAGAAAAACCCAAGATGAGACTTTTCCAGTTCCTTCTCATGCAGACTATCTCCTGAGCCATCTCATGTTGGAGATGTTTAGGGGTGGCAAAAATCCTGTATTTGCACCGAGAATAGTGTCCATTCTATTAATGTTCTGACCAAAATCAGACTAGGCTTTCCACAAGCATAAAAAAGAACCCAAATTATTGGCAGCATGGTGTAACAGAAAAGAGCATCACTACAATTCTGTGGATACATGGCTAAAATAATGGGCATTATGATTTCTGCCCATTTCTGCCCATTCTGTTTTTCTTCTGAGTGAAGTTTCTAGTAATATGGGAGTAACCCGCTCCTTCTTTCCTATTTTCTCACTTTTTTTTCTTTAATTTCTAACCAAGCCCTTACCACATTTACTCTGAGAAAGAGGTCAAGTATTGCTCTTTATGAGCCAAGCTGCCTGTGTTGGATTAGATTTGGTTTTAATACCATAGCTGGAAAATTATATGCTAAGTTTACCCCTCTCTTTTGAGAATTTACACCCATCTCCCCGCTAAACAATCAAATACCAAGACAAGTTTTGAAAAAGTAGGGTCAGAAGATATGGATGCTGTCATGAGCCATGCAGAGTCTAATTCTGGCTTGGCTGCAAATTTAATTTGAAGTCTTGAGCAAGTCAATTAAATTTTTCTCATCAAGTCTTCCCTCAGTAAAAGAGGAAATAGTTACTTGCCTTGTAGAGATGCTATAAAGACTAAGAAAGTCGTTAAATAGTTTATTTAAGATGTAAAAATCTCTTAAGAATTATGTAGAAACCTCAATTAGGATTTATAAAAAGGCTATTTAAAAACACAATGGGATAAAAAGTATCATCATTGAAACTAATTAATGAAATAACCATGGTAAAAAACTCCTCAGATATGAAGGATGGAACATAAATCTGCAGTTGCCTGGCAGAGTATATTCCACTCAGAAAAGCAACTGCTCTTTATTCGCTATGGAGGAACAAAGTAATTGCCAACACATGAGGAAATTCTTGTAGCCTATGATAGTCTTTGATAATGCCTTCCATTATTATTGGTCTTTATTTTTCATGATCTTACAACACTTTGGGCCTTTAGCTGGGATCTGTCCTGGTGTGGTTGGTACCACAGACACAGAAGATAATGAAGTGCACTGCCCCAAAGAGCTTTTGGTGAGAGGTCCCGAATGTCCAACAGTTTACATCCCACTGAAAGGTGATGTGCCATTACCCTGATTTTACACATGTGGTCAAACTCTCCTCTTTTCCCCTGTTTCATACGAAGCAGAACAAGGCTGCTTGTCTCAGTGTCTGGTTTCTCGGGGGCTTTCCAGTGTTTGCTTGGTGACGTATCAATGCAGCGCAGGTCAGGTGCTCTTCTCAAAGCTACGGATCTGTTCATACGATTATGGATCAGTAACACTGCACAAGCTGAACTGGGGCCTTCCAGGACTCTTTCCTCAGGTCTTCCTGCTGTATGAGTGAGGAGGCACCAGCTGCTGCTCACCCCAAACATCTGGTTGCATACAATAATGTAGGTGTGAAATAAATGTGCTCTCTGCTCTGGCAAGCTCCCTCTGTCAGTAATAGCTACTAACTTGCCAGTTTACTAAGAGTTGATCTCCACCAACCATGTCCCTCCCTCCAAGGTACTAAACTGAGCGTGGTTTGCACACAGGCCTGTGTGGATACTTGTTTTGCAGCTTCATGATCTGTTTTGTTTATATGGCACTTTCATCCATAAAAGTTGTCAGTGAGAGCTGGAATCTCTGGGGACAGGAAAAAAACTAGGTATTTTGCCAGTCCTGTTCTCCTGTCAGCCACTTGCAGAAATGAGGAGCATTTCCATTGGTATCCCAGCCAAAAGTCACTGTTCCAAGGCAGGTGCTGGCTTCTCCCACCAGCATTTGGCTGAACACAGGAGTCCACATGGGAACACCTTCCCCCTTTCTGAGAGAACCCTCTTCTGTTGGGAAAGGCGAGGAGAAGGGAGAAGGCTGCCTGACTAAAGAACGCCTTTAAAGGTCAAACAACCTTTCCAGTAGCTGTGCAATAGATTTTAAGACAAACAAACAAATATACAAACAAACAGTGGATGAAAGTATATCAGGATTGGGGGGGCACATGAATTCAGATAGTGCAAAGACAGTGATTTCTGTACACCTGTGAAGGCTCTTGAAAGCAGAGACCTGGGCAGGCTGGACATGCACAGCCTTGTCAGAGCAGACAGAAAATACAAAGGGTGATGCAAAGGCAACCCTGAGAGGCAGAGCATGATGCAGCACAGGCACAGCAAGCAGCATGCTGGTGCTGTTAACAGACACCTCTGATGGCAATGGGACTGCCACCAGCTGTGACACTACATAAAACCAGTAGCACCAAGTGTCTGCTTCATTCATGCTGCTTCACACCTCTGGTGGGCTTTGTGCCATTCTGGTTTATGTTCGCTGTAGTGATCATTGTCTCTATGATGTTTTTAAAAGTTACAGAATTGTAGAGTTGCCCTGTAGAAAGCACAGGAGAATGAAAAACCACAGAGCTGCAAGACAGAAGGAGCAGAAGTAAATTCAGTGCAGTAGAGGTCCATTTTCTGAAGACATTAAACAGCTTTAAGACTACACTAGTAAATGAACACACCCTTTTTATCACTGAGGCAACCAAAGTGGGGAGAATGGAAACAGGCTGTTACAGGTAAAGCCAAATGAGATGTTGCCTAGTAACTCTCAGCAGGGAAGCATTTAAACCCAGCCAGTTTAGTGAAGCCGATGTTCTGAGTCAGAGATTATTTTCTCTGGAAAAAATTCTGAAGGAAGGAAAGCTCAGTTTAACAGATATAGGATTTATTTTGCTGTTAGGGCAAACCATAATGACAATGCTTGGGAGAATGCAGAAGTATTTACAAACTTGTACCAGGAAGAACAGACAAGGCACCAAAAGCATCACTTTACCAAACCTGGTCTTTGATGCTGATTTATTTTCCCCAAATACAGTAAATTTCATTTTCATTTTTTATTTTTGGATTCTAAAATACACAAGTGATAACAGAAGTCTGAAAATATTACGCATATCATTACATTATTATCATATCATTGCTGTAAGAGAAGTTTCTGGAGCAAACCCTATTTCAGCTCTGCTACTGGACACAGAATGAAAATAATTGATTTAAAAGACGAAAGACTCCATGTCTCCACTGGTTCCATTGCCTGAAATAGTTTTAATTAGGTCCTCCTTCAGGACTTTGCTTTTATGGGTTCATAGAAAAGTCACTTGGCTCAGCTAAAGGTCTCTCACATTAGGGGGAAAAAACCCCCTCAGGCCTTATTTGAAGATTCATGTTATTTTTGCTTCCCTTTAGAAGGATACGATGATTTTACAGAAGTACAAGGTCTGCCATGATCAGCCATGTACATCTGTGCTCCTGAGGGCCACAAATACTGTTCAGAACAGGCAGTCAGGTTCAGGAGAGCACCTCATTTTAGCAGCCTCAATACAGTTAATGATGATAGCTGTGAATGTGAACTACGGCACAGGTATTTTTTTTAAATCAAAAAATACAATTAGCAGATCAACACATCATACTAACCATGAAAAGATAGACTGCCAAAGAGTTAGAACAAAAATATGTATTTTATCAACAATGATAACAGCTGGAAAACAAAGCTACTACAGCATAAATACTAAAATTTGAGTTATATATTAAAAGCATGAGAGCTTTTCACAAGTGTGCTGTATGAGCAGAGAAAGAATTTTCTGCAAGCCAGAGAAAGCCTATTCTCACTGACCAGAGCCTGGTTTGAAGTTTAATGAAACACTGTTGATACAGAATCTCTGCCCAGAAGGTATGGGTCCATCATCAAACACATGGCCTAGATGGGCGTCACACTGCAACAGAAATTATTACCATTTTATTATTGTATTGTTACAGAATGACAGAATCATTTAGGTTGGAAAAGACCTCTCAGTTCATAGAGTCCATCTTTGACTGATCACCACCATGGCACTAAATGCCATGTCCAGTTGTTTCTTGAACACCTCCAGGGATGGTGACTTCACCACCTACCTGGGCAGTCCATTCCAATGTTTAACAACTCTTTTCATAAAGAAATTCCCACTGATGTCCAGCCTGAACCTCCCCAGTACAGTTTGAGGCCATGTCTTCTCGTCCTGTCTCCAGTTGCCTGGGAGAAGAGGTCAACCCCCATCTGGCTGCACCCTCCCTTCAGGCAGTTATAGAGAGCAATAAGGTCACCCCTGAGCCTCCTTTTCTCCAGACTAAACACCCCCAGGTGCCTCAGCTGCTCCTCATTGGATTTGTGCTCCAGACCCTTCCCCAGCTTTGTTGCCCTTCTCCTGCATCCAGCATACACTCCAGCATCTCAATGTCCTTCTTAAATTGAGGGGCCCAGAACTGGACACAGAACTTGAGGTGTGGCCTCACCAGTGCCACATACAGGGTTATGGTCACTGCCCTGGTCCTGCTGGCCACTCTGTTGCTGATCCAGGCCAGGATGACGTTGGCCTCTTGGCCACCTGGGCCCTCGCTGGCTCACGTTCAGCTGCTGTTGACCAGCACCCCCAGGTCCTTTTGCAACTTGCATCTTTCCATCCACTCTGTCCCCAGCCTGTGGCACTGCAGGGGTTGTTGTGACCCATGGGCAGGACCAGGCACAGGCACTTGGCCTTGTTGAACCTCAGACCTCTGGTCTCCCCCCATCAATCCAGCCTGTCCAGATCCCCCTGCAGGGCCTTCCTGCCCTCCAGCAGATCAACACTCCCACCCAGCTCAGTGTGTCTGCAAACTGACTGAGGGTGCCCTCGATCCCCCCATCTGGATCATTGATAAAGATATTAAACAGAACTGGTCCCAACACCGAGCCCTGGGGAACAGCACTGGTGACCAGAAACCATTGTTATTGCATTATTACCATTGCACTTATGGACCAATATTATGCTGTTACCTAAAGTACCTATCCTGAATTAAGAAACTTTTACGATTAAATTACTGTTGAGTTGTGTGAGTGGTAAGAGTTCTGGGGAGTGACAAGGAATCATATCTGGTCAGTGGGCAAGTATCTGCTCCCAAACAAGCAGATCCCAGAAGAGCAAGTCAAAAGGCATTAATGCCAGAAAGTATAAGAAATAAATGAGAGGATCTAGGCATCTCAATATATCATGAAAATATCAAGTTAATTAGTAAGTCACTGTAGGTTATTCTCACAGATCAAGTAAGGATTCCCCTCTCAAATTAGTGAGGTGAATAAATTAGATTCAGTACAGCTATCGGTGACATTATGAAATTGGAAGGTCTTCAGCTGCAGTTCTTGAAGGTGCTTGCTGCATATGGCTGCAAATGTGAACTCTACCAAGATAATGGACTGCAGCAAATTCTTGTTATGTTTGCAGATGTATCTAAGCCTGCTGCAAGCACACTGAAGGACAGCATTAACAATCTTGACAGTTTAGAAAAACAGACACACACAGACATAAAAAACTCCCCAAATCCGAGATACAATTCATTAAATTCAATTGCATACTTTTATACCTTAATAAAAGTAAGAAACAGATTCAGGGTTGGGAAGAAATGGTTAGGGGTGGCAGTTCTTTAGAAAAAGAACCTGGGTGTTACAGCAGATCCCAAAATAAATGTGTCTGTGTAATATGGGCTGTGGAAATGTAAAGGTGTAAGGACAGGAACACCATTTCTAACACACCTGAACAGCCTCTAAACCCTGCTGCAGGCTGGGCCCAGCTGCAGTGCTATGTCCAGCCTTGCACTCTACTTCAAGAAGGAAAAGAATGCAAAACAGAGCAACAGGATGATCAGCACGTTAAAAAGCACTGCATAAAAAGGAATGGTTGAAGGAACTGGAACTTTCTAGTCTAGAAAAGAGAAGACTGAGGGAGTCAAAATAGGTAGAAAAAATAGAAGGGTGGCTTCTGTGAAACAAGAGAATCCACAGAAAATAGCTATGGAGATGCAGGGCACAGCCGCCACCCTGGAGGGCAGATAGTAATGGCTGCAAATGGCTTCAATGGCTGGTGTCTCAATCTCTGCGTATTTTAAGAACATCTACAGCAAATATCTAGCAAGACTGAATGAGGAAGAACTGTCCCTGTGATGGGCCAAATGCACGGACCCTATCTCAGAGTCTCTTCTACTGTCTCTTGCCACACCTTGCAGCATACATTGAGTAAATTTTCTGCCTGAACTCTAGCCTTTGGCTATACATACTGTTGGGGTTTTGGGAGTTCACCTTCTGTTTTTTTTTCTTTTCTCTCTTGGGGAATTTTTCTCCCATGCATGTTACTACAGCAACAAATTGCTAGGTGCTTGGGAGAAACAAAGGCACTGGCCACAGCGGGAGGGGTCCGGGGAGCCACCCTCTTTCACCTGGGCGGGCAGTTCGTGCTCTCGGCGTTCGTTCGGAGGGAGAGAGGCTGCTGTCCGTCCTGCTGCCGCAGGTTTTCCAGCTGCCTTTCCTCTACTGGAGAAAACCCGGGATTCCCAAACCCGCCTTTCCCTGCCCTGTCGGGAGCCGGGCTGCAGCCACGGAGCCTTCGCTACATCGTAGCTCCGCACGCCCTGCCTGCCGAGACCTCCCGGGGTTCCTGCTGCCACTCTGGGTCTTGATACATCTCGTCTGCCACCCGGGATCTGCTCATCTCTGCTGCTCCAGCCTGCTGTTCCCGAGG
>VZTI01003210.1:664970-675525 GCA_013397865.1 Struthidea cinerea
AACTGTTATTCCTACCCCTCATATCTTTGCCTGAAAGTCCCTTAATTAAAAAATTATAATAATTCGGAGGGAAGGGGGTTACATTTTCCATTTCAGGGGAGGCTCCTGCCTTCCTTCATAGACACCTGTCTTTCAAACCAAGACACATACACAACTGCTTTCCCCAGTCACATACTTTTCTTGACCCCAGGCTGAGACCGAATGGCTCCAGTGATACTGTAATTCTCACTGCTGTATTTAGGTAGATTCATCCATGGGCACAAACTAAACTTATCTGCTAAGATTTGTGTCTTTCTGTATCATCTCCAAAATAAACATACCTGTTTGCAGACAACTTCAGTTCTAGTTGATCCCAGTGAATTATCTGGTCGTCTCATGATATTGGTATTGCTTTCATCTCTGCCACAAGCACCATAAGCCTCAGAAAAAGATGGCCATCCAGTCCCAGAATTGTACTTCTTCTCTGAGCTATAGTGGAAACCAGATCTTCTTGTTAATTAATGACAGAGATGTTACAAAAGAGTCTGCTTCTATTAAGAACATTGGCTTTTTCCCTCATTCCTGTGATGTACCAATATTAATAATATTTGGCACAGTAGAAGTTTTCTCATTGGCATCAGATGATGTGGAAACATCAAATGTGCTGGAAACTCTTTTCCAAAGGGAATTCTCGATCAGCTCACAACAGGAGATTTTGCCTCACTGTTTCTATTTCAGTGACAGGTTGGTATTATATAAAGCTTGGAAAAGGGTTTTATCTGACAACTATGCTTTGGTAACATTATGCTCACAGAATCACCAGGTTGGAAGAGACCTCTGAGATCATTGAGTCCAACCGATGCCCTAACACCTCAACTAAACCATGGCACCGAGTGCCACATCCAATCTTTTTTAAAACACATCCAGGGTTGGTGACCCCATCACCTCCCCAGGCAGACAATTCCAGTACTTCACCACTCTTTCCATGAAAAACTTTTTCCTAATATCCAACGTGTATTTCCCTTGGTGCAGCTTAAGACTGTGTCCTCTCATACTGTCAGTTGCTTCCTGGAGAAAGAGACCGACCCCCACCTGACTACAACCACCTTTCAGGAAGTTGTAGAGAGTGGTAAGGTCACCTCTGAGTCTCCTTTTCTCCAGGCTAAACAACCTCAAAATGCTGTAGTGCTCAGCTGAGTTACATCTACAGAGTTGTAGTTTGAAGCCTGGCCCAATCCAGCAATCTCAGAGAGGAGGGTTTACAAGAAGAAATGAAGAATAGACAAAGGCTGGGCTGGCCCACCAGACCAGGCTTGTGCCTGATGATGATGGAGGCTTTGTCTTGCAGTCAGCCATCAAGCTGGTTTGGAAAATCAAACAGAGCCTTGTTCAAACCATCAATCAACCAATGACAAATCCTCACAGCACAAAGATCTGCTTTTCCCAAGAGATAATTGCAGCTAGAAGAAATGGCACAACAGACTGTCAGCTTGTAGGTGCCTCCTGTTAACAACCATGGTGACCAACACTGTTTAGCTGCATATTAAAACCTAGAGCGTATTGGCAAATATGACCAGAAGATATTTTGGGGATTTGGTATAGAAATGAGATACTCCCTCCTGTTTAAAATTGTGCAAGCTTTGACAGCAATATGAACTTTCTCCTGTCAAAGATGGACCTCGCATGAGTTAGAACAAGAAAGGAAGACAGGTTCACATACTTCTCAGACAAGTAGTCTGGAGACTTAGCACAACCATTTCCTCTCGATTTCCCATGTTTTTTTTCCCAGTTTCACAAACCCAATGCTCTTACTGGCATCTAGTGGTGGATGGAGACATCAACACCAGTAGCTGCTCTTGATCAAGGGGATTAAAACGGTGGTTAAGACGGAATTTAAAACAAAGCCTGTGGTATATAGCATGTATATCTTAGTAGGCTATTAACACAGTGAAAAAAATCTGAAAATCTTAATTGCTATGCCTTTGAGAAAGATAAGACAAACAAACCGGGCAAAAAGCTTAAAAAATCCAACCCAAAGAACAGAGTGTGAGTCAGCATTTTTATAATCATTTGTACAGGGCTGTCATTGAGTAATGCAGCTGTGGAAATAAAAGAAGATTTGCAAGCACAGAATGACCAAAGGCTAGTTTTTGTGGGGGATGTCGCTTAGTCCTTTATATCAATGCACAAACAGCCATGAGAAATGTTCTCCTTCCCCTCCTCTCCATAAAACTCGAGAGAAATAGGACACAGCACAGGAGCAGCCTGTTCTGAAGCAAATGCAGTTTGCAGATTCTGTTTGTACATCAAGGTCCTTAGGGCTCCAGGCCTGTTTCTTTCCAGCAAAAGAGGGCTTCCTGCTTTCCCTGCCACAAAACCACATGAACACTCTACCTACCAGACACAGAGTCCCCAGGAACAACCTATGGGACACATATCCATCCATGACTTCTGAGCTTCCCTGACATACATCTGTTCTGTTTCCTTTTTTATCAAAACTCCTTATTTTTTAACACAGGGATACTTACGTTTATTCACACATAGATACAAAGATCCTCCTTGAAAACCCACAGAGTCAAGGAAGGTCTTTAACACTGTGTAGATTCTGCATCTGACTCTGTCCCTTACATGCCGGTCACAATACTTAAGTTTATTGTAGATGTTTTCCACTGGTAAAGGAACAATCTTTTGAGCTGTTAAACTAGCTCTCAACAGAAATGGTCTCTGTGTGGTTTTATTAACAGTAATATCACTTAGATTCCCTAATAGAAACATTTTAGTACCCAAAAATATTGCTGTTCCAGATCATATTTGTCCTTTGAAGTATTTCACCACTTAATTTATGGATAAATGGACTTTCGCTAAACATATGCATTAGATTAGCCTTCGACACACCATTCCTCCAGCACATGTCATTTACTTTGATCCCTCTTTCAGTCATCCTGGATGGAATCCAGATAATTCTAAAAAGTGCTTTTTGCTGTATGAATCTCAGCTGTAGGTTTATGGTTTGATGAAGGTTTGAAATTTCATTAAAGTACCACAATTTGCTATCCTCAAAGGTTAGAGGTTTGTTACGTGTATTTCCAACTCTTTCAAATGAATATTTGGTAGCAGAAGGTAATAAATTCTGGTATAAATGTATACACGCATGTTTCAAAGAAGGAAGA
Source organism: Struthidea cinerea (assembly GCA_013397865.1). Taxonomy (NCBI): domain Eukaryota; kingdom Metazoa; phylum Chordata; class Aves; order Passeriformes; family Corcoracidae; genus Struthidea; species Struthidea cinerea. Next base: position 668,120 of record VZTI01003210.1, read on the forward strand.
AATATTTCATGTTTACCTGTAGCTAATGAGCTAATGCATTTGAAAAAGAAAGAACATTTTTAATGGACTAGGGAATAAATATGATGAACGAATCTCTTATCCAATACCATTTTCCCCCCTTCATTGCTAGTGTTCTCCACAGCATAATTCCTCCATAGAAAATATCTTTTCAGACCATTTTGCACATTTAATAGATTCCAATTTTCTTACGAGGCTTTTTTTTCCTGAAAGTTTGGCTTTTTTTTGTCTGTGAGGCTTAGCATTATTTTGTGCTGCAAAGAAAAGTGCTTATATTGTCTGAGAGCTGGATACTGCAAAAGGCAGCCTGACTGTTTGGTTATATTGCTGTTTTGTTACTAGTTTAACAACAGAAGCAATTCCCTCCAGTGTTTGTCTCCCTTCATATTGGTCTGTCAATATCAATTGTCTAATATAAAAGATGCCTAAATTGAAGAAAATCTGAAGGAATTGAAGGAACTCTTCTACAGCTTAGTAATTTACAATTTTTCTAATTTATCTGATTTTTCCAGGGGTATTTTTAGGTTTTATATTTGTCTTCAGAATATTTTGTAATGCTGAGCTAACATCAGAAATAAATTTATTTAGAAGTGTTCATTAGCAAACCTCTACAGAAAATTATACATTTAAGCAAATGCATGTTTACATAAAAATAGTTTTCTGCACTTGGCCAAAGGAAAATTAATTGTACACAATTTTCATTTAATTGCTTAGTTTAGGTTTATTTTCAATACATCTATTACATTTTCCCCTCCTTTCTTACTATCTAGATCTCTTGATCCTTAGCAACATTTGAAGTTCTGATCTGTGATTCATCCTTTAAAGTCTTCATAAACTTGGGCATATCAGCCACATTTCATTCAATTCTCAGCTGGGAATAAATAAGGGCTATTTTTTAGACTAAAAATATGAGAAACTGTCTTTCCTGGTTCAGTTACAGAGAACAGAACACCCTCTGCACATCCTACTGCAAGGCACTCTATTTCCTTTTACTTAGACATTAATGAAGTTGCAAAATATATAGTATTGTAAAGAGCCCAGATGTTAACTGTGCAGTCATTTGCAGCCAGGCTTTAAAAAGTAGATGTAACCAAAAAGGCAAGAATAGTGGAATTTAATTTAGGGAACAAAGAGGGGGTGGGGGAGAAGAGAAGGTCTCAGCTCCAGTGTGAGGGACCCAGCAATAAGAACACCACAACAGTAGACAAAGGCAGACCAAGGTCTCTCCAGCCCAGCAGCACGAGTGGCAGAAGATGAGTATGGAGGAGCACAAGAACAGAGCAAACATACAGTGATACTCATGCATAAATACACGTATTTTGTGGCAGCTTGTGGCTTAAGGACCTCTTAAACAGAGAATTATTATCAACCAAAAAGAACAGTGTGTGCCAGGAGAAACAGGCAGACCCTAATGTGGCAGCTGCGTGCTGGTCACCGGCAATCCTCATGAGCTCAAGGAAAAGGCTTACCAGGTATCTGTATCACCACAGACATCTTGGAAGACTTACACACAGCACTTGGGCACCAAGGGATTGTTCTTCTGACCAATGCCATTCATGAAAAGACATTGCCCCTCCTGCCACCATTAGTACATGCTAAAGATGCCATGAAATCCAAAGGACATTACCTGAAGAGTGGGGCATTGCAGCACACGCAGCAGTATATTCCCGATTCTGTGTTATTCAGATAGATCCCACTGAACGGCTTTTAACATAGGAAGGAAAAAAGACAAGTTAACAATGCAGGTCTTTAAAAGCTCACCATCTGGAAGAAGCATGTAGGAATCAGATTCAAAACAGGAGAAAAACCATAAAAAGAAGGCTTCGCAGGGGGGCTTTGAAGAACAAACATTAGCAGCCCGAAGAAATGAAGGCGAGGATGCCTTTGGGTTAATAGTGAAGACTACCCCCTACCCCCACAAACTTTCGAGACCAGTCAGATGCATGAATCATCCAGGTACCAAGGGTGGAGTCATGACCTCCAAGAAACTGGTGAAATGTGCAGGATCCCAAAGGCCAGGGCTCTGCTATGGGCTGCCACAACTTTAAAGTGGCTTTACAAAGGAACTCTCCTCTTTCCTGCATGGTCCGGTACCGGGATCCTTATTTTACAGATATGGATTTGGGTACAGCTCATATGACTTAATCCCATGGTACATGATCCACGTGTGCAGGAGTCCTGGCCCTGGGCTAGGGACAGCCAGCTCTCCACCCACAATGCTACATGGTCTCCACCACAGGAGGAGGAAAAGTGGGGACATGTGAGTGGGTGATATGGCACATGAGGGAGAACCCATCTCCTGAAGGGAGTGCTATGTCTAAGATTTCCATGGCTAGTCTACATATGGGCAAAAAAAGGAGACTACAGGATAAAAATGTGAACTCCCCCTCCTCTGGAGGGGCCTTTACTCCCACCACACAAACAGTTGATTCGGCAGCAAAGTATCCCAGGAAAAAAACCCAATAAAATATGAAAAGAATGCAGAATGTTTTTTCATCTGCAAAACAATGTGGGTCAGAACAAAATCCACCCTGTTCCATATGTTGAGTCTAACTTTCATCCACAGGAAGGCAGGGGAAATCCTGTGAAGAAACTGAGTGGTGACAGCACGCCAAGGCAGGTTTTTCTGTGCCCAGCAGGCAGAGGAGGTGGCTCACCCTTGGACAGCATTAGCACTTTTGCTCACCGGTTCAGTTCCTTTTTCTCGTGTAACATAGAATTGTTCCGGAGTTAATTTTTTTTTCCAGTCTGTAGCAAAAGTTGCTTCCGCTTGTTTAGTGAGAGAGCCTGTATCTTCAGTTAGATATAGAAAGATAATTTAGGAACATAACTTAGATTACATTAATGCTTTCCATTATCATCTCAGTTCTCCCAAAGTTTCTGTGGGTACAGACCGAGCACAGAGGGCAGTTCAGAGACACGAGCAGGGGTGAATGCAGGACTTTGCATCTACTTCCCATTTGGTGTGCTACGTCCAGAGAGCAGCTCCAGCAAACCAGAAGGCTTGTAAAAGAAATGGGCACCTATGACCCAACATACCATCCACTCTCCCAGTGCATGCCCATATCTGCCCTGGCTCAGGATAACTGCTGGTCTGCTGGTGCTCCTTCTTCATCCATGGGTATCACTAAAAGGTTTGGCAAACCTCTTGGAAACGCTCAGAAACCAGAAGTAATGTTCATCTGTCAGCTATGGAACACTAGCAACTTCCACCGGCCCCATTGAAAAGTGGTGCTAAGGAGCCCTGGAAGAAAGCAACACCTGCAGCCCAAGAGAAGTGGGGCCATAGTTAAGTGAAAGACACACAACAGCAGAGCAGAAGTCACCCATCATGGTGCAAACCTCCAGCAACATATCCTGTGAGTCTGTACACACCAAGAACACTTACGGTGGTATGGGACTGGCAAAGAATTAATAGACTGGCTGAAAAACAGCAAGTAAAATAGTTTAATATCCTCATAATCAAAAAGTCCGAGGTGGGGAATTACCTCCCAGCCTATCTCCCATCAGCACAGGATCCTTGAAAAACAATCAGCTTCTGAGGAATGAACGCTTGCCTAATTCACCTCTTGCAAGGTAGAGGTGAGACTGGGCGAAGAGGGCGGGGGAAATTAATTTTAAAATGATAGTTTAACCAAAAACCCCACAGTTTAGCCTGCCAGTTCAAGACTAAAACCTACAGCATGCTAACGTAGCCCTTCCTGAGCGGCCAGAAGACGGCGAGTACGGGGATGCCCTTTCCCCCTCCCCACGCTCTAGGCGGGGGTACCTGTGCCTCTGTGCGCAGCGCGGGCGCGGCCGCCGCTCGGCAGCGGGCAGCGGAGCAGGACGAGCAGGCGGCGGCTCCCGAGCATCCTCCAGAGCGGACGAGCCGCCATAGCGACGGGGCGGGACCAGGGAAGACGCCGGTCGTGTATAATGCCTGCGTTCCACCTAAAGAATCAGACCTCATAAAAGCAATGAGTAAAGCACCCGCTTAAATGCCGATGCAGCATTTGCAGGTAAAGGTTTCAATCACTTCTTACCGAGAGGCAAAGAGACCAGCTTAAAAATGAACACTCACTGCAGCAGCAAACATAACAAAATCCTGTTGAGACTTTTGCTTACAGCCATTCTAGGTTGTTTTTAAGGAGAACAAGTCTGATACTTGCATGCCAAAGCTCTCTTGCTGTCCTAGATGCATGTTACAGGCATTGCTCTCAGTGCTATTGATCGAGGAATGGTAAAGGGGCTGTGCCATCTGAGGGTTTCCTGTTTTCGTGGGGTGATTTGCAATCACAGCTGCTTTGGCTTGGCCTATAAATATACCTGTAATAGGACACGTGTGTTAGTTTGGCAGCCCGTCCTTAAAAGGTGGGCCTAAACACAAGTTAGTTTTCCAGGTTAAGCCTTAATGCTACTGCCTGCTTTTCTTCCAATAGTTACATTTCTGTTTTGGAATTAGTTCATCATTTCTGAAGGATGTGGAAGGAAGTGATTCGATTACATTGGATAGCAAAGCTAATAATGGTGTTTAATACAAAATTACTTTATTTTTAGTCTAATTCTTCTAGCCTAATTCTAAAATCAAAACTGAAAAATGCTCTTGTGTGATCAGTCCTGTATATACACATTTGTATTGAACCATCCTTATGTCTAAAACAGTGCATTTCATGGCAGCATGGAAGTTCCAACACAGCATCTGATCAGTACTGTGGCTGTAATCACTGCCTCTGCTCAGATCCACAGAGTGTTGCACCAAAGGATGGATATCAGCAAGGCTCCTGCATGGCGCATTCACTGTCTGCAGTGGCAGGGGGGAGCGGGGCACATGAGCTGATTTATGGCTTTGTCCTGTGCAATAAAGCACAGTGGAGTGAAGCCATTGGATAAAAATCCTGGAGATGTGATACCTGTGAGTCCTCAGGACTGCGATTCAGAATGTTGGGAGAGCAGCGCTGCTGGCAGGGAGGAGAGGGCTTTGCCACCCCACTTTGGTGCTGGCAGAAGGCAGCATCCATGCTATAGGCAGAGGGACAACATTTTTCCATGTTCAGCCATTTTGGGAAGTGATGATCCTGTGATCTTTCCAAACATTTTCTAGCTTACCCCTGTGGCATCTTATATTAGTCATTTAGCCATGGTTTAGGAGGGAAGCTGGAACAGGTTAGGGTGCCTTGGAGAGGAGAGACCCAATCTGACACTCTCTCAGTTCTGGCAAGTGGCTTAGGGCTGGAATGTGGGAGTAGGTGATGGTGTCACTCTTGGCCTCTGTCTGCAGTTCAGTTGTGGAAAAGAGGCATTTCCCTCACATTCCTGTTCTTAATCTCAGACAGTGTTTGCTCCTGAGGAGGACAAGTAATCAACAGAGTTCTCCCTGAATTATCTGAGAAATGAAGGAGGGTGAGAGAAAGTGGTTAGTCCTGAAACTTGCATGTTTTCATGTAATGGATATCGATTTAACTGGTGCTTTTTTTAAAGACAAAATTAAATAAAAAATGAACTGTCAGTATCTTCCTTGCAGGTCTCTGTTACTGGTACCATGCCAAAATGCAGCAGTTTTTAAGCAGTGGGAACTGAACCAACAGAGGTCTGCTGCTGTGCCATTTTCCTCAGTTTGTGGCAAGGGAAGTGGGCACCTGAGGGGCAGTGGGAGCAGAAGGAGCACAAGGCATCAGGCTCATCAGCCCAAGCCTCATCATCCTCTCAGTTACCCAGTTCACTGCAAGCCACTCCTTTATTAAATTGAGGGTGGTGGTGGAAGAGGCAGATCCCATTCATCCCAACAGCTGTGATCCACATTTGAGGAGGTGCAAGGCAGAGCAGATCCTCCATTTTCCCCTCCAACAGAAGCCTGACCTGCAGTCATCCAAACCAGTGTGACAGGTCTTCCTCAAGTGGAAAACCACCCCCCCAGCTGGAGAGAATTCATTTTTCAGATCTTCAGTGCTGAAAAGCCAAATCATTTTCCTGTCATGCCTGTAATGTTGCCTCCCATGGTTACAGCACACACCAAGCTGTGTAGCTAGGCAGACATCCGGCCTGCCTTTCTCCCCATAGACTTTTCTAAAAGCCAATTAAGCTGTTACTTCATTTTCATCCTATTTTTTTTCCTCCCTTATACACAAGGGGAAGCAGTTAAAAATCTCCCCTAGCTACATTATGTAAATTTTCAAGTAAATTCTCCCCGACTTGTAATTCAGCAGATTTATTGTTAAAAATAACTCCAGCATGTACACAAGCTGCATCCAGGGAAGGGTCACTCATCGACAGCACGGTGTCCCATCAGACACATGCAGCTGGGGAGAAGCTCCTCAGCTCCTCCCGTAGCGTGGCTCTGTGCCGAGGCAGCAGCAGCAGCACATGTGAAGGCAAGAGCAGGAGGGAAGAGGGAAGCAGTCACAGTCCAGAGTATCCTGCTAATATTCATTTGGGCTCCAACCATTTCCCGGCTCAGGCTCTGTCTTGACTGACAGCTTTGGGAACAGACCATCACGTAATGCCTACACTGGCAGATACTGAGCAGTCAGCCAGGAAGCAGTGAGATGCAGAAGTGAAATGAGCCCTGTTCAAATTCAAACCTCTGCTTACGTAGCTTTTGTTAATAAATCTGCTCGACATTACTACGTATGGAAGAAAACACTGAAATTGTGGTGGTTTTCTTTTGTATGCATTTGTATGCGATCGGCTTTCCCCTGCTCACTTTGTCATACCTCATGTATGCCCCCTCCTATGGGGTGGTTCCACTGAAACACTGGGAGCTCCACACGCAACAATTTGTCTTGGAGCTCTCATATGTAGTGGTGCTGTGTGCCCAGGTCCCTGGGGAGTGAAGAACAGGGGCCTGGCATAAGCCCTTTAGTGGTAGTTTGTATTTCTGTCTTCCCCCACAGAAACCCTCAATGCTTTTGTAGGAGATACTGCAGGAACTCCACATCCTTCCTCAGCAGTCTTCTCTCTCCTCTAACAGACTTGATACAGCTCCACAGCCAGGCTCTAGCCTCTCGGGTGTGATAAAACTATGAGCTCTTGGTATGTGGAGATACTGTTTCCACATGGAAACACTATCTAAAGATACGTGGTAATTCTCTGGTGCTGAATTCCAGTCATGGGAAGGGATTTTGGCAAAATTTATTAGAAGCAGAATTGTCAAAGTACCTTGGAAAACGGTATTGCTGGTTTCCAGAGACACACAGAGACTGAATGCAGATCTGAAACTCCCTGAAGCTGATCTATGGATTCTTCTTAGATTAATTTATGGAGCAGCCTGATGTGATTCAGGTCAAAGATATCATCAGAGATAATGAACACACAACTTCTCGATTTGTTTGCTTTATGGTTTAATACCTCTTTTTGCTAATCATAAGCTATAGGATACCTGATTATTCTATACCTTTTTTTTTTTTTTT
>VZTI01003210.1:675570-697792 GCA_013397865.1 Struthidea cinerea
TTATTTCTTACTTTTTTTTTTTTTTTTTTTTTTGAAAGTAATAGGTTGTATTTGTGGACTAGCTTAAGTGGGAGCTTTCTGTTGCAGTCTAACGGTGGAATTTGAACAGAACAGGACAGAATAGAATGGAACAGAATAGTTCCAGTTGGAAGGGACCTACCGGTTTGGTCCACTGTGACAAATGCTTTGAGTTGGATTAGACCAAATGCCCTCCACAGGTCCTGTCCAGTATAAATTATTCTAGGATTCTAAATGCTTTGAGAAATCTCTTGCATAACAAGTGAAGGCATGAATTCAAAGTTAAAGGGATAGTTTGCAATCACTCCTTGACAGAAGACTCTACTCCACAATTGAGCCCCTGGTTCAGCTAGAAGTAGACATGCAGTCTGGTATGGAGTACATGTATCTTCAGGGGCAGCTGTTGGGAAGCAATAAATCCAGGCTATTTCTCTGCATTGCCCTATGCATCCTCCATATCACGCCATCCAAATTTCTTAAGCCACACAGACGGTAATAATACATTCTACAAACTTGTGTGTGAGTTCCTATCCCTTGTACCCCAAGGTAGTGAAAATCTGAGATGGTTCTTCCACACTGTACCCAAAGCCTGAACAGAGCACTGAATGAACACTTACTTGGCAGCAATGGCCATAGCAGCAGCTTTCCGTAGGTTATCTTAATGGATTTACTACCCTGAACTAAGCCCCAACCATCTGCTCTATTCTCTCATTACAAATGCAGAAAAAGCTAATTCATGATTGCATCATAAAAAAGTAAAATGTAAATTATTTAAGAGTAGGGTATGTCATGCTTCACATTCTGATTGGGAAAATGGCTCTCTCCAGAGACTGACTTCCCTGATAACAGTTTGCCTTTTTCCCAGCAAATGGGAATTACTGAGGAATGGGGCTCCCTAGAACAAGTTTCATTCCCACTCATTCATCGTAGATGTATTTTTTAATTTGGGACTCATGTAAGTGAAATTATGAATCTCCTCTGCTTCTCTCTTAAGTGAGCCCCCAAAGATTTATTTTTAATATATTTTCTAATCAGGGAAAGCACAAAATCATGCTCCTTAAAAATTCCCCAAAGACCGCATTTTCTCCATCTCATCTTTGCTGAGATGCAGGCCCATCTGGTAGAGTGACCCACAGGTTTTGTGCAGGTAACTCACCTTCACTGCAGTGCTCTTGATTAGAAAAGAGGAAAAAAAAGCAGGGAGATGAGTGTGCATTCCCAACTTCCTACAAATGACCTTAAGTTCTTTTGTACTGCCACTGCCCCAGCCACCAGTGATGGTAATGGTTTAGCTGGGAGTTCTAGTTCTGATTGACTCGTGTTGTGTAAGACCTCTTGGCACATCTGTCCTCTGGAAATCTTCTACTAAAAATGGATGTATTTGAACAAGTTAAGAAGCCAAGACATAAGATCTGAGTCCTATGGTTTTTTATGTGGTACATCCTCCTGCCACCAGCACCTCTAACCAATGTGAAGCATTGTGCTCTGGGTCTGCAGCAGCTTTGGCAGAGCTTTCAGCATCCCTAAAGGCTGTGACCTGGGCCGTGGGGGCTTGATGGGGCTCTCAAACACTCTGTGGCTCTTTGCAAGAGACACCTGCCTTGTGGCCAGACTGGGAGATTGGGCTCGCCTCTTGATTTCACTAGGGAAAGAATTACAGAGTAAGGAGCAGGACTGTTAATAAAGTAGATGGATAGTGGAGGGGACAAAACATCTCAAAAATAATTTGACATCTGCATTTTTGGAGGCTTTTTTGTTTGAGTTTTATTGTCCCAGTTATATAAAACCAGATTTTTATTTTTTTCAAATTGATGTGTGAATTGAAAAATAAGAAACTAGTTAAAAAAACTGCCTAAGGGATATGCAGGTGCACAGTGGGCAGCTCTGCACTACCTGTGTGCTTTGCCTGCCTTAAACTCATTCTTGTAGCAGTACTTCAAGATTCAGTAACAATCCTTGGTCTCCAGCATGCTCAGCAGTTATCTACTGGAAAAACTAGCATTCAGTTCTCAAGGCATGAGCTGGTTTTCCATTTCATGAAAATGAAGTGCCTGGTGGCAGTCTGGCCCAGCACATCCTGCTCCCACAGGAACAGGAGTTGGGGTTTCCTTTCCAGGACCTATCTGAGCAACTCTGAGCTGAGCAAAACCTCCTCCAGCTTCATGTGATATAAAATCTGGCCAGATCTGTGGGGACAACCTACTTACGTGGGAACCTTAGGTGAGGAGCCTTTTAAAAGGCAGAGTGTACTGAGTCAGCGCTGCTGCAGTAAATGTTTTTGTCCATATCTGCTATGTAGGAAGAGGGTAAAAAGGATCAGAGCAGGCTCTAGGTTTCACATGGACCTCTTATTTCTACCATACTGCCATTCATCTAGCAAGAAAAAATACTGGTAGGTCAGGTATAGCTAGCACATTTGTTAGTGCATTGCTTTAATTCCTGAGTGCCAAGCAAAGATACCTTCCCACCATATCTAACGTTCAGCAGTGTTCCAGTATCAAAACTGAGCACGGACCTGACTGAAACCTGTGCTGCTCTTTACTACTGAATTTCTGTGGTCAGCAAATACACAGCAAGTGGCAACACCACACTGAATCAGTGGCAGCCCCTGGATGAGACACTGGAACAGGTTCCCCAGAGAAGCTGTGGATGTCCTATGCCTGGAAGGGTTCAAGGTCAGGTTGGATGGGGCTTGGGGCAACTTGGTCTAGTGGAAGGTGTCCCTGCCCACTGTGGAGGTTGGAACGAGAGGATCTTTAGGAGCCCTCTCAACTCAAACCATTCTATGATTCTGTGACTCCCATCCCTCCTCTACCCCAGGGTAACAAATGCTACAGACTAATCCCTGTGTAAATAACTGCAGACTTCTGACCAGAGGTTTTGCTCTGAAGGAGGTGCCCTGAGCGTTGGACCAGTGTGATCCTTGGCACGTGGAACACTGCATCCTGAGCTCACCCTGCATTTCATTCACGCTATGTGTGTTACAGACCTGTACCACATGCCACACCGCTCTTGGCTTGCGGAAACTGCAGTGAGACACTTAGACCCAACATTAAATTTGGCCCAGAGCTGCAAGTTCTAGACCCCATCAATTCCTGATACTGTCTTGTCATTGGGAGTTCCTGAAGAAATGTAGTACCTGAATAGCCCAATGTTTGGGCTTACAGTCCCTGACTTCTTTGCACATATTGATACCTAGGAGCCAGCCTTTAGTTGCCTAGTTCTCTCTTTGGTAATGCAGCTCCCATTAATAGCAGGCGGATCTAGGATTAAACCCACTTACATTAGAAGTCTGCAGCAAAAATAGTGTATGAAATGAAAAGAAACTGGCACTCACAGCACGTGATTCTTCTGTATGATCTACCATGAATAAACTGTGTCTTAAGAGTGCCCATTTGTCAGAGAATTCTCCAACTTTGGAAATTAGATATCATTACCAACATCTGTTACATCTTGGGACACTGAGCAGACCTCCAGTCTTTCATAATACTTCACCTAATGCCAATTAAAACTAATGACTTGACATTTTGAAAAGCCTTTTGACTCTTTAATATCTTTTTGACACCTGGTCTTTAAGGAATCTTCTTTCAGACTGTGTCACTAAAAGCACCTTGTTCAGAGAAGCTCATACTAAAAAGGAATTAAAAACATGCTGTGGTGTGGGGGTTTTTGTTCAAATCCTTCTTATTACTAGAAAGCACTGCTGATCTGTAGAAAAAGGTGTGCTGATTTTGAATGGGATAGAGTTAATTTACTTCACAGTAGCTGGTATGGGCTGTGTTTTGGATTTGTGCTGGAAAGAGTGTTGATAACATGGGGTATTACTGTAATTTTACCTGGCTCTGTGGGGTCCCGCGAGCCCACAGAACCTGGGGCATATTCGGTATTACAGTCAGGTGACAAAGAGGCAGGAAGGAGATTTGCTTATCATCCTGCTGGATGGTTTATTCCATGCTGTACAGCCGAACTCCCAAAGCAAATCTGAAACACGATCACGAGGGTCCCCGTTTTATCTGGGGCCAGGGAGAAAGGTGGGATTAGGGAATGGGGACCAATGGGAGAATGCCAGGGGAGTGACGAGGCTTACAGCCAACCGGGAGATTCAAACCGGACAGACCATACCAAGGAACAAAGCATCCCAGGGGATGCTTCTGTTCGCCCCTAACCAAAGGCATCACCGACCCCCACAATGGGGATGTGTTTGTTAATGCTGAGCAGCTCTTATACAGCACCAAGGCCTTTTCTGCTCCTTACTCCACCTGCGAGTGGGCTGGGGCTGCACAAGAACCTGTGAGGGGACAGAGCCAGGACGCCGACCCCAAGTGAGCAGGGGGATATTCCACAGCAAATGGCATCATGCTCCATATATAAAACTGGGGGCAGAAGAAGGAAGGGGGAGGATGTTCAGAGTGATATCTTTTATGGTGGTGGTGGAGTGGTGGTGGAGGTCCACTCCCTGGAGGTGTTTAGAAAAGACTGGACATGGCACTTAGAACCATGGTCTAATTGACTTGGTGGTGCCTAGTCAAAGGTTGGACTCAATAATCTCAGAGGCCTTTTTGAACCTAACTAATTCTGTGATTCTATTTGTCTTACCAAGTCACCTTAAACATGCAATGGAGCCCTGTTCTCCAGGGGATGGCTGAATACCTGCCTGGCCATGGGAAGTGGTGAATGAACTCCTTGTGTTGCTTTGCTTGCATATGCAGCTTTTGTTTTACCTATTAAACTGATTTTTCTCACTTTTCTGATTCTCTCCCCCATCTTACAGGAGGGGGAATGCATGAGAGGCTGTGTGGGGCTGACAGCTGATGTTAAACCATGACAGGATGTAGATTAGAAAACACAACAGATCAGTATCAGACACAGTGAGACAATCTAGGGATGTCTCCTGGAAACAGCAAGAGAAAGCAACAAAGAAATGGGGAACTGTGAGACTGCAAGCTGTGGGACCAGCAGGCACTGAGGTCTCTGGCTGGGTAGTTAGCTCAACCTTTTTTGCAAAAAAAGGGTGAAGTGACTTTGGAGAAGTTTCTGCTTCACAAGAACTTGGCACCATGTTTTATAGCAAACTTGCACAACACTGGCACCACTAAAAGAAAGATGTTACACACTGTGGAGCCTATGGAGAGTTTTGTTTCTTTTATGCAGCATGGATGAGGGAGTGAAAACCAGCAGCGACAGGTCCCGCTGAAGGGCTTCTTTTGTCTCTTATTCTAAAATACTCAAAGAGATCCTGCAGAGCCCAAGCATTTGGTCTGCTGGAAGACAGGGTCAAAGAAACCCTCTGCTGTGCTCATATGCAAGGCAAGACTAGCATGAGGAGAGTTGGTCATGGACAGCATTTGAATAGGTGGGTGTAGCCTGGGCAAAGGGCTGCACAAGCAACAGGATCTGCTGCCCACTTTGATATGATTGCTCTTCTCATCTCACTGTATTTCCCCCAACATCTATCCAACTTCAAGCAAGAACTGGCTTCAGTTATGCTTTGTACAAGGTTTCCATAGATGGCATCTTAGCATGCCAGTGAAACATCAATGAGCTGGAAGAACTAGCTGGTTCATTAGCATGCAAATAAGCTCACTCTTCATGAAAGAAAAGCTCCTTGCGTCTCCAATACTCCAATTTCTTCCATGTCCTACAAATAACATTTTTATAGGTCAAAGACATGTATGCGTGTGTATGTATGTCTCTCCCACCCTAAGTTTCTCTCATGCCTGTGCATACTCTACCTATATGTGAATTCTAAATTCTGCCTGGGTGATAGTGGACAAGGAAGGTCAGATAAAGTTACTCCACTATTTCTGATACCTTTCAGTGTCAGAGACATTGTTTGTATAAAAGAAAAATAACAAACTCATTAAGAGGGCTAAAGAGCTGTTAATTTATCTACAAAGATCTGCTGTAATACCAGTTCTGGTGAACTGAAAAAATCATGTCCTGTATACACAGTTGTATTGCAAAGGCCACAGCAAGTGCTAGAGCAGAGTCCTTTGGTCGTTTCCCTCTGCGCCATTTGGGAAGAGGTGCAGCTGCCTGGGAGCAGAGGAGGTACAGTGGCACAGCTGTAGAGTTAGAGCATTTGTGTATTGGATGTGCCAGTGGGTGATTGTACAGGCATATCTGTGCTATGTGTTTTCATCTCTGTGTAAATGTGCTATTAAATCCCTAGACAAATAGAAACTCCCTCAGCTGTGAAGTGCTGAACCTAGCAGAGTACTGTGGAAATACAGAAATGTATTTGGTCCATGCTCTTTACCTTTCCCATATAGACCATTGCTGGAGATGGGTTACTTTCTTCGATAGACTCTTGGCTTGAGCCTGTCTGTCCATTCCTACGCTTTGTTGCAATGTGTTTGGGATCTTAATTACATGGGTTGGGGTTTCTCTTGCTTTTTCAAGTCTTCTGAAGGAAAGTAGGTAGTGCCGAAGAGTTGTTGGGAGGAAGACTCTTGTATAAACCAGCAAGAGGGCTATGAATATAATAAATGTTTTAGTGCACTTTTCTGTCTTGACTAAGTTGACACGCTGGCCAGTAAATGTCTACTGCCTCTGCAGTTTCCATTCTGGCACTCTGTGTCAATAATGAGCTGGATTTACAGAGAAATGAATCATGTAGTAGAAGAGGTGTCAATTCATGCAAAGAAGCTGTAGATTAAATAATATGTCACCATTCAAAGCACACATTTACTAATGAAAGAATTGTTTCTCTCTGAAGACAAGTTTAGTGAGAAAAGTAACAGAATAAAAGTTCCTCTTGGATCTGAAAATAAATACCTATTTTGTTCTGAGAGCTCTGGATTCTTCTCAGGATCTAGAGTTAATCAGCAACAGAGATTGCCTGGAGGAAGAGTTCATTTTAATTTCTACATGCACGGGAGTGCACGGTTTGAGGAAGTGATGTCCCACCAACGCTCTAGTTTAGCAGTGGGTAATCAGAAACTATTTGAAATGTCCCAATTCTATAAATTACACTGCAGTTGTTCTCTGCTAGCATAAAGATAAAACAAATGTAAGTTAACCTCAGTGTTCCTACTGCTCAGGGATCAAGGGCAACAGAAGGGAAGCATGGAAGTGCTGGTGGGGCTGCTGCCAGCAATCTGTACTGCCTCGGTGCCTGCTGGGGGAAGAAGAGTCCACTTCTGCAGGGAGGTGTTTACCAGAAGCACCCCTCAGAAACAGGTCTCAGCCAAAAACTCGTCTGCAGAGCCTGGAATTACTCCCTTAGCCACAATGGTCCCCGCATACACAGAACAAGCAAAAGCAGAAGTATGCAGGGCCAAAGCATTAGACTCTTTCATACCAAAACCTCTACTGCAGCTTGCAATCCCACTGACACCACCATCAGTTTGGTCTGCTGCTTTACCAGCTCACATTCATCAGAAACGTAGGAATCATACGTGACCTTTTATCAACACAGTCCAGATTTGTATTTCTTGATGTGCAGATGTGCTATATATTAGGCATTGTGCTTTTCAATGCCAAATCAAAACCAAAATTCTTTTTAATGAGTTGTGGGGGCAGCAGGGTGTGTGTCTGCACGTGTGGCGTGTCACTTGCAGATGCCTTGGAAGAGACCATGCAGGAAGCTGAGCAGGGCACTACATCATTTTGGCACAGTCAATACTAAGCAGGGCAGTTCCTGTGAACAGGAGGAACGAGTCTTCACGCCAGCTTCTCTCAGAAGCACAGACACCACAGTGAGGATGACTTAGAGTTGCCTCGTTCAAATGAGGATCTTCAGTCCCCATCACTGTCCTGGGATAACCATCTACATGCCCCCTCTTTCAAGATGCTGAGCACATCTCATCTGGTTTTCATTCGGCACAGCTGCTGGGCACGATGCCCATTTCTGTGTCATTGCTTGGTGGTTACAGCTGTGGAGGAATGAACCTCATCTCAGTTCTTACCTTTGCTTAAGACAGATTTTCTTCTTGCAGGAGAGCACCTAGTTATAAGGATCTTGTTCTAGGTAGGGTACAGTTTCTACATTTTACAGTAGAAGTTTACATGTCTATGCAGTAAACTGTAAGAACATTTCTGGAAGTGGGTGCTGGAGACCCAGACTCTTTTTTCCCAAAGGAAAAGCCTAATTGCTATCCCCAATAACCTGAAGAGATTGCTCAACTTTTCTGTTTCTGCAGTCTATTAATCCTGCATTCTTTTCTACATGACAGCAGATCTTCAAAAGGGGATGCTGAGTGCTTAGTGGCCAGAACAGATCCTGCAATGAGGTAGATGCAGACTGTTTTGTTCATGCTTAGGAAGGCATCAAGCCTGACTCCTTCTGTGTGACTGATCTGCCCAGTGAACTATTGTGTAAAAGGAAATATGAGCCCTTCCCCATCTGCTCCTTAAATGAAGGTAGGTGATCAAATCCCTCAGGCACAGCCCAAACCAAATGGTGTGTGCTGGGCATGTCCTGGGAATATTCACCCAGCTGAGCCCTGTAGAAATGTTTAAACGTTTTGTTTTCTGATTCAGTTCTGGAATGTGTGAGCTGAGCTGCTCTTATCAAGGCTGGGGGAATTCTTTACCAGGCCATGGACACAACTACAGGTCCCTGATTAACATCAAATAAAAAATGTGGCATCTCTTGACTTACTTGACAAATAAAGTGCAGTTTTCAAAGCAACAATTTGAGATTGAAGTGTTTATATTCTACCTAGATCTTAATTCTGACATCCAAGTGCATTACAATTTAGAAGCCACAGTACAAAGTTCAAAACTGTGAAAGACATAAAACATTTCTGGATCCTACATTTTTGGATCATCAAATTCTGCATTATTCAATGCAGGATATAGTATTTGGTTTTGTTTGTTTAGATAATTATTTCAGGTAAAGTGAGATTATATGTCTAGAAATTTCCCAATTTTTATTAAGAAAAACTGCATTTTGGGTTTTGGGGTTTTTTTATATCAATTTTATTAGAAACAAAAGAAGTTGCTTTCTTTTCAAGACCTCCTCAAACTCAGTATGTCATACTTTAACATTATGGTTCCAATACAAAATAATGAAATTCCAATGTAAGAAAACTATACAAAATGATAGCTAGCAGGAAATTAATTCTTATTTTACTTCAATTTACTGGACTTTCGAAGTTGTGGGTTTCTATACCGAATCATACATGTCAGTGGGAGCATATGACTTTCCATCAGTCTCCTACCTGCTACATAGCAATGATAAGAAACACGTCCTCACCTTTCTCTCAATTCTGCCAGCACATCCTGCATTTTGTTTCCAGAGTTCTTTTTCATTCTTTTGTCTAGAGGACTGCTGAACATAAGGCAAAAAAACCCAAATGAACATGAGGCCATATAAGTGAATTTACAACATAAAGATAAAATGTTCCCCTAAGGACTACCAGGAAATCATGCTGCATGTCAGAGGAGGAAGGAGAGGGAGTGGTGGGATCATGCTCATGAGCAGTAATGAATACACCAGATACAGATCTCCTCCTCAACCCAAAGCAGTCAAGGCAAGTGACTGTGCTTATACAAATATTGAAAAGCTAAAACAACACAGACCCAAATTTTTTAAATCACATTTTTGGTGGGCAGGAAGTAAATGTCTTGTTGTAGGTGTTCTGGTCTTCTGAAATTCAGTTCTGTACAACGTTGCCTGCACTGGCCTAACTGCTGTACAGGACATTTTCTCAGTTTTCCACAGTAAACTCAATTGATAGTGGTGCTCTCTGAAATACTCCAGTACATTCCTGACAGTTTCACCAGGAAGTGTTTACCAGAGTGCTCTAGCCAGTATTTTACCTCTCTTAGAAGCACCGCCACTCTTCAGCAACACCACGTTACCCAAGGCTGCAAGAAATACAAATTCCCTGTCTAAAACCGCTGCCTTCTTGGAGTCTATTTTATCTTCACATCAAAAATAAAGAACTTAAACAGAGATCACAAGCATTAACTTATCAATCATCTGTCTTTCCTGTGCCAGGACAAACAGTATTTACTTTTATCCAGAGTATCCTATAATCTGTAAATATTAACTCTGCCAAGTTCTAAGAAATATAAATGGGATTTTTTTCCACAGAGGCTGAAAGTATACTGTTATTGTAGTTCTAATTCTCAGTTCTTGTGTTATTTCACACAAAAATTGTCCAGCTGTTTTTAGGTGACTTGTTATTTCATCAGATGTCACATTTTCCTGCTTTATGGACATGAAATTCCTATAAATGTGCACGGGATTTGAAGGAAAATTTAAAAAAAGAATATGTGGTATTGGAATTTAAATCTATTTAATAAGCATTGTAATGTTAGCACACACCAAATATTATTGATTACCAAATTTTAATCTGTAGTTTTGCAGTTTAGTCTTAAAATAGTACAAAAAAATTAACAAAATTTTTAAGCACTGAAGTTAGATATCAAAACCATGTTTTATTAAACCTTTAAGGCAACATACCAGATATGCTTCTTTTTGATAGTTGGATATGAACCCCCTTACATTTCATAAATACAGCACTGCAAACATATTTAAAATATTTATTTTGGTGAAATTCATCAGGTTTATTAAATACGTTTGTATTGATCAGCCTTTGCAGTTCCTTGTTTCATCAAACAGCCTGGTTCAAACATCAGATCTACAACATACTCTTGAGGAGGAAGCAGAAGCCCTTTGGGAGGGTCTTCAACCAATTTGACTTCATTCCAAGCTCTGTTATACTTGCCACGAACTAAACTACAGCCAATGCCAATTCTGTCTGCTATCACCTAAAAAAGAAAGAAAAAGCAGTTAATCACAGTTCATTAATGTAGCTTCTGTGATATACAGCAAGGCCCAGAGATGCTTAAAAACAAAACAAACACCTGAAAGGCCTAGAGCTTTCTTGAAACTGACTTTATAAATTTCTCAGGTGTTACAAACGTCAAACCTTTCTTGTTGGTTTTGCTTAGAAAATGTAGACTTTCAAATGTTATTTCTTGCATATCCTATGCACGATATGAAAAACATTGATTTTAACTCTTTTCAAACACTGATACATTTGTTTATCAGCCAGTCCTTCAGACCTCAAATAAAGTGCAACAGCCACAGTACCCAGAAAGGTTTTTTTCTATTTGGAAGACTTACGTCTGAATAAGATTTTGAAGTTTATTCAAGCAATGAGGTGTAGGCACACTGCACACATATAGCTAGTATGAAATATTAAGTGTAAAAATGTAACATTTTTATCAGTGTAAGTTTAGGATTGTTGCTTCACTTGGACGGACACTCCTTGCTTTTCAGCCCTGGAAATATGGGAAGCAATGAAATGCGAGGCAAGTGTCTGCTAGATGAAACACCTGCATTTCGTCTGGGCTGCACTATCACAGACAGACCTATAATGGTTTCCAGCTACCAAACTGCTTTTTCAACACGCATCTGCTGTGAAGGGATGAATTCTGGAAGATTTTTAACTTGTTACTAACAGACAAGGATATCCATTGCTTAGAGAGCTGTGGCTTTAAGAGAGATGTCCTGTCCCTACAAAAGTTTCTTAGGACAGTGGAGCATAATTAATTCATGCCCTCAGAACATCATAAATTAAGTTGGAAACTTTCTCTCCCTATGGATACCATAAATTTAGGGTCATACTCTTTCTCCTGTGTATTCTTTCCTAGGTCCTTCCTGCTTAATGTGCTAGGCCCTTGTTTATCTTTTTCTTTCCATTCAAGAAAGAGAAAAATCCAGCCAAGGAAAAAAGATGGAACAGATAACCAGGCTGTCCATCTTCATATGAAGAAAGAAGAAATAAATCTTCCCAGCTTAAGAAACTAGAACACAGAAGCTGTTACATACTATCACGGAATACTGGATAGATACCAAATATAAATTGTCCCAACAAGTTTACATTTGCAGCATGGAAAAAGAAGGTAGCTGCATAATTCAATATTTTACAGTTTACAGAAAATGTAAAATGTTTTGACTCCAAATCAAATCCTTTGGCTTTTTGCCATTTATCAAGTATTCTGCTGATATCACTTAAGACAATTTAATGACAACAAGAATGTTTACAGAAAAAAGCGATGCTGGCTTTCATTCACTGGGAAATCAACTTTGCTGGTGAAAAATTATGAAACTGTATACAAAAGTTTTTACATAAATATAAATACTGTATTATACTGATGCAAAGATACTTTAGAATATCCATTTAACAAAAACGTTATGTTGCAAAATAAATTATAATGTACCTTGAAAAGTAAAGCCCTGTGATAAAACGTCCCTCTTGTGATTTTCCCGATAGGCACAATGTTGCACTTCAGTTCAAATTCTATTTCACTCATCTGAAGTTCCCAGCTGAAGTTGTGTAGTTTCTCTATTTCAACAGGGCCACCCATCTTGTCTGCGACAAACCTGTTCCAAATGCATACCAGGATCAATTATATCTATAATTCCTCTTGTATTTATTGCAAAAAAGTAGCACAATGAGAGACTGTAATACTTTTTCTATGTTTGCCTAATTAATTTTTTTTAAATTCAGTAATTGGTATTTTAAATATGCTTACTGATAAATACAGATAACCATAACTCAGGTGATTCATATTTGTCACAGACCTAAACCAAGGTGCAAAAGCAGAGATTCTGGAGAGGTGTAGTATAGGCACAAAGTCCTCAGAAAAAGTCATCAATAACAGCGTAATTACTGAGGAAGTAATTACAGAAGCTGGTGTTCATGTTTACAGGCAACAGATTAGGTGAGTTACATATTACAGTCCCCAGACCTATCATTTGTTTGAAATAGTAATAAAGGCATGAGAACATATATGACAAAAATAAAGCCATAGGTAATGATCCCAACATAGGAAAGCAGCTGTATTCATTGACGGTACTTACTTTCTACATGTGTCTTCTTATATTGAAGCCAGTATTCTGGGGGTGAGAGGTATTTATCCATTAAAACAAATGGCTCAGAAACAGCAACAGATCAGAACTCACAGTCAGTGCAAGCTCTGCCAAAAGCATGTCTTTTGGGGGACTGTGCACACACAGGACCAAGAGCTGGTTTTTAAGTCTCCCCATACACACACACCTTTACCTCCCCTGTGCAGGGTCACTGTACGTAAAGACCTTTGTTCCCCTCAGTGTCTCAGCCACAGGCACAAGGGTTATTGAGGTCTCTCACTCTGGACAAGATGTTGCAGAGCTGACATGAAAATCACAAGCCATTGCTTCAGACAGGGAGCTAAAACGTGCATCCCCTCCTCTGCAGAAGCAGTGAACATGTTCCTCTGCACAGCACAAGCAAGGCAACCACCGAGGCCTCACTTTTCAAAACTTAGGGCTGAGGAGGCACTGGTTGCAATAGCATGGGCATAGAGAGCTATCACCAAGTGTGTCAGATGGAGTGTCTTAAAGCTGGGAATTAGTGGATGAAGCTGAGAAAGTGTGGGGCTCAAGGCAGTCCCTTGTGCTGTGTGTGCCCATGGCCAGCCCTCATTAAAGAGAGCAAAGCTGCCCGAGCAGACATGCTCACCACTACACAAAGGTGCTCTGTGTTTGTTCCAAAGGAGACATTCAGCATTACTGATGTCCCCTCATCTAGCCTGACCGCCTCCCCAATGAGCACAAGAGGAACTCTGCCCAGGCTGCCAGGCTGCTGAGGGATGCTGCAGCTGCCTTCTCCCTCACTCCCTATTCAACACATGCTATTCAGGCAGCTGCCTGAAATGGAACACAAGCAGAAAAATCCCCACAGAAAACATTCTACTGAAATTTCCCATGATCGTTTCACTGGGTTGCGTGTCCGCAAGTATTTCACTGGTGTGTTAGAAGAGCAGATTTAAAAGAGAATTTTATGGATTCCACCTTGAGGAAGGCAGCATGATTTATACACAGCTGGATAGTTAAGGATGAATATCTGTCCCGTCAAATTCTGCAATCAATGGAAAAGTCATTCCTCATATCACATTAGACCACTTCATTAAAAATCAGAGTTAGTAAAAGTAACAAATTTTGTGAGAGTAAGTGGGATCTGACACCAAACTCTCCAGATTCAGGAGGCAGCCAGGAAACTGTTAAGATATAAAGGTTAAACTATGGAGAAGATGAAAACAGACACACTGCTTGGAGGTGGCAGTGACTGGTACCCAGGCTGAGAAGTCAGTGTAACTAATGAATCACACATTGATACCAACAGTCTGTACATGCACTATTGCAATATTCTGGTACTATTAAATTGTCAGGACATTAATTACAAGAGCACTTAAAAGCTACGTTAGAAAACTCGTCTTATGCTTTTGGATCTGTAGAAAACAAAATACAACAGAGTTGCGGTCCCAAGGAGTTCCAAAACCAAGTTGGCAGGAAAGATGGTAGGAGAAAGAACAGACATGATACATGTAACTTGCAACCATCTTGACTATTAGATTTGTGTTCTAAGTATGCTTTTAGGCTTTGCAAAACCAGGGTCTCTGGGGCTCCTTGATGATGTAGATGCCATATGCAGCTGATGTGTTCATTGCAAAGAATCAGTACAGATGTATAAATGTGAAAAAGAACCTGAAATTGTCTATAAGAATATTTTTTAAATTAGAAAATTATACTTTTTTGTTGCAAGTGATACTTTATTTTAAAAAATATTAAATTAATTGCAATAAAATTAGAAACAAGAAGATTAAAATCTAAAATTATGTCAACACTCTGGGCCAAAGCTGATCTGGATTCCACTTAAGCATTGGAAAATAATTATTTTGGAAAAGTTGTCCTTGGATAAGAAAACAGTTATTTTACCAATTCAGCTTATGGAAATACGATTTGGTACTCACTGTGCAAGAGCCACAACCTGTTCCCGGGTAGTAGTTAGTGGTAGAATTGTTTTGGAAGCATCATTAATGTAATCCATTAAAATGAAGTCAGGTGGTGGTAGCCAATGGGAATTTTCTACATTTATTTCCTCCGGGACTTCAGGTGTAACATTAATAACTTCTTTTGGTTTTTCCTCTTCTTTTTTCCCCTTCCCTTTTCTTACATTGAAGAAAAATTATACACTTATTTAGAATACTGTAATCTCTAAAGTTCAAATTCAAATACATTAGTTCTCCAACAGGACATTTAGACAAATTGACTGGGGAGAGGTGGAAAGTAGGAAACATCTTTTCTCTTGGTAACAAATATCCAAAATCTACAAAGCTGCAGAGAACACTTGTGGAACATGACCTCAGGAGGTGGTTAGGAAAAAGTGCCACTAGCTCCATATTAACATTGTTGTAAATTCTCATTTTATTTTTAGTTAATGGCTCTGATATGCCTTTCCCACATATGGATTATCTAGAGGAGGAGACACTTACCTACTATATACATATAGGGCATATTTTTAGTTATGGTTTCATTCTGTATGGATATGAACTAAAAATCATGAACTCCAATGAGTTTTTACTTGACAAAAATCTGGTCTTCAAATAAAGGAAAAAATGGTATCAAAAGCATGGCTGAAATCTTGACAGGACATTCCAAAAGACAGCCCCTGTACTTGCAAGTTCAGGTACTTCAAGCATTATGCAAACTACAGAATGGCTTGTCACAGAAAGATTTTATAACAAGTCTGTGTTTTTACTGACTTTTTCTCATTGCACATGCTTCACATTTTACTAATGCTCAGGATCTGAAAAATGACTATGATCCTAAACAAGCATCTTAAGCACCCAGAAAAAGTATAAATTAAATGATTGTTCTGCTTCAATTAAATACTGTGCATTTCACAAGTTATGCAGCAACTATAAAATCAGTATCTTACCAGAGGTATTATTAAGGTCTATACAATCAGACAGTTTAGGATCTTTCATTTGTGGGAACACATGAAACTAGTATTTTGTAAGCATTAGGCCCTTTTTCAGCATAGATCCTGAACAATTCTACTGTGAAATACAAAACTTCTTTCCTTCATTTAACAGTTCTGGCTTATTTTTTAAAAATCTATAGAACTTCTGGTGATCTTGGAAGGAAAAAGAAAAAAAAAAATAAAGGACCACTAGAGTACATGGCTCCAGGACACACTATCATTATTGCATGCTCTTCAAATTATTCTTAAAATTTTTACTATGAATAGCACTCTTAATATGGAAGGCATTGAACAAAGCAAAAGGGCATACACCATTATCAGTAGTTGAATTCAAGCAATTTGTCTTCAGAATACTTTGTAAAATTTTCTTTAACCTATTGAGATTTACCATATTCACAAAAAGCCTTTTTCATAGGTGTCACAAAGCACATTATTTTAGAAGGATAACCAATTAAGATTTAATCTTAAAATTATAGAAAATTCACCACCCTCTTAAATAAACTGTTCTGGTTATTAATTACACTTACACTTGGAAAAAAGCAGACAAACAGTTTTCTTTATCTAATTTGACTCTATCTAACTATAGCCAGAGAACTTTATAAAGCTAGATTAAATAGCTATCTTCTTATCCATTTAACCATTTATACATTACAGTTAAAAATACAGTGTTTAAAAAGTCCTGAATTATTCCCAACTCTCTGGTGTCCAGTTTAGGAGGTTTTCAAAAGAACAACTTTTACAAATGCTATAATTCTTGTTTCTTCACCATTTGCCCTTTCCCCACTTCTATCCTCCCAGTACTTTCTTTTCTCTGTGAGAAGCGCACCATTAAATTACAGTGCTATAGGAGAATTTGTTCCCTATTCCTGTCTACTCAAATGACTCTAGAATCACACTTACTCTCCTCCTTTCCAATTTTCAGGAACAAAACACCTGAGAGAGATGGGTTTGAACAGTGATTTGATGGGTTTTTTGCTGCTGCTTATTTCTCTCAGGTATGAATATGTTCTGTTCCTTGGTGGAATAGCTGATTTAAGGTCGTCTTCAACACTTGTCTCTACCTTACTCCTCAACTCTTCAGTTCATCATATCTGTCTAATCCTTACCTCATAAGGAACTGTGGAGCTGCTGTCCTACAGCTCAGTGCTATAAAATAACTGGTAACCACTACAGGAGACTTCAACTGTCTCTTTTTCTGCCCTCTTTTTTAAATCCCCATCTTCTTACCAGTGGGAATTGTGACATCAGAAAAAAATCACTCTCATTTCTCAGAGCTGTCTTCCTAGTCATGAGACTACTTGCTGTGAAAGCAGAGGAATGTTGCAAAGGAGAGATCATGGCACTTAGCAGTCTCCAAGCTGTTTCTGATTCTGTGCAACTTTAGTACAAAATCCAGCAGGTCACCAGAGCATCAGCTGGAGGAAGAAGGCGCCGATACGGTATTCTACCAACAAAAGGCAGCCATGACACCTATTTTCTTTCCATTTTGCATAGCTTAAATGCCCCGGTTCTCTTTTGAAAAGGAATAAATGAGCATTGGAAAATATTTTCTTAAATGCAGTACTGAAACATAGGCTGGAACAAATACACATTTATCAGTCTACATTAAATACAATTTTTTAGCCCAGTCAATGTGTATATCAGATATGAAACTGCCTGATTAAAAATGTTGCTGTCAATGCAAATATATGTCAAACTATCAACTAGGCACTTCCTCTACATCTAATTCAAACATTTCCAGCAGACAATTACAACTGCCCTTTCTCTTGGCTTTCAATTATGCTTTATATAAAGTAGTATCACTTTTTCAAAACAATGGCTTTAAAACAGTGTTCAGTAGGACTTTCCAAAATAGTGATAAACAGAAACATATGATCAAAGGAAAAAATATGTAGGAAAATGTCTAAGCATGTTTGAGACTTGGAGTCAGACACTGACCTTCAAGTAACTCCCATATATCTCACAAATTAATAATAATAATGATATATGAATTATGGATTCAAAATGAATGACAATGGAGTTATAAATCATACAGCTTGATCATGACATTCAAAAGCAATTATTTCATAGTTGAAGAAAGGAGTCCTTGTACCCCCGCAAGGTTTACTATGGGAAATTAAGGCAGGTATTTATTTTTTCCTAAAGAAAATTTTTTGCTTTCTGAAGAGTTATGGTTGCAAACAGAGCAGTCATTTACTCTGTAATTGACATAAATTACATTAATAAGCAACTATCCAAGTGTATCCTCATCACACACTGTAATAAACAAATATATTATCTTGTCAGAACAGGTCTCTGAGCTCCTGAAACTATAAAAAATGGCCTATGACTCTAGAGCATCTTCCGAGATAAAGAAACCCCCCACTGGAGCAGAGAAAACATAACTGGGGCTCAGTACCTCCCCTTGCCTCTGCTCCCTTTGAGTGAATTGGCATACGCACAGTGGGTCATGAGCAGAGCGTGCGGGGCAGCAGGAGAACCTGCAAGGGAGCAGAAGCTGGGACAGGCTTCCTAAGACACTCAAGCTGCTCTGGTGCATCCTGACACGGACCTTCCACGATGCAGTTCATATGATCCATTTCAGGTATTTACTGTAAAATGATTTAAACTGAATTCCAGAAGTGCTTGCAGTCCAAATGACTAATCAAATGGGAATGTCTGCCCTGTAAGTCAACAACTTCTGGATAGACTAGTCTGGCAGTCTAGTCTATCTTGGGTTGTGATTTAAGTCAAAACCTGAAACATTCACAGTCAGTATTTATAATCTGCCAGTAATTTGCATGAATGTTCTAAACAAGTTGATATAATTCAAACATATTCAAATATTACTCAAAGTATAATACCTTAAGCCTTTTCCTCTAGTGCTGCTTTTGCTGACGTGTCCAGATAACTCCTGCTTTTCCTCTATTGGAGATACCACTGAACTACTGAGATCAAAAGCACATTTCAGTTTTGTCTTGATTTTCTCACCATACATTTTGTCTCTCAAGCGCAGATACAAACATACACAGAAATATACAAGCAGTGTAAGAAATCAGCCATTATCTCTGTCAAAAAAACACCCATACAGACAGTAGGGTATCACAGTTCATGAATGAGCTCCAAAATAAAAATTGGAAACACAGTACATCAGCTCCTACAACAGACACACCATTTCTCCTTTTTTTCCAACCCTGCAGCACTCAGCATTCCATTGATGGCAAGCAGGCTCTGTTTGGACTGGTTTTGGATTCCCCTGGAATTAGGCATGTACACCTGCCTTCTCCAAAAGGCACTGTTGTGGTCATGATTGTGCTGGTGTTTTACATGAAGGACAGTTGGGAGACCATGGCTCAGTTTTCTTCCACAGGAACAAACTACAGGTTAAGTATTTTGTATTAGACAAGGACTAGAAGCCTGGTCTTGGCAAGAGTAAGGAGAGTTAAGTACCTGAACTGCTGAAGTAGAAAGCCCTGTTTGTTACACCTCATCGTTAGTGATCAGCTACAACAAACCACAAAGAGACTGCTAAACCCCAAATATCTTGTGGTCAGCTATCTGCAGGTGTGAGGGACAGACTCAAATCCTCTTTCTGTAAAAGAAGTAAATTAATTTTCCACTACAAGACTAGAGGTTCTGATCTACTTGGTATGAAGAGACAGACTGCAGCACTGTACCTAGTGTACCGTATGGATCAGGACAAGCGCTGCAAGAGTGAAGCATTTTTAGGCTAGTTGCCTAAAAATCAGGACATCTTTGAGCACACCCTTCTCAGCTTTTAGTCATCTATGGAACTGCACTGGAAGAGATTTAATCTAGAAATAAGGAGGCATGTAGGCAGTGTAGGAACATTTTATGGGTGTAGGTTCTAAACTGAGAAAGAACTTCTACTGTAATTTCCCTGTGTCTTGGTTGTCAAGTTGTAAAATAACAGCATTTCACTGCTTCCAAGGGATAATGAAGGAAAAAAAGAGCAAATAAGTGTGAGCTGTTCAAATACAGCATGGGAAGAGAGGACAAATAATCACTGAGATAGGCAAAGGAATATTACTGCAAATAGGAGGCGAAAGAAAGACTACAAAAACATATTTAACATTGTGTTTAGGTATTTGTACTCCATTCAGAAACTGTCACTATTTTCAGTCAGAATTCTATTTCGAGTGTTAGAGCAACAGAACATTGAAAACTAGTAAATCTGAAAACCATACCTTGCTTTTTCTCTACTGCTTGTTCTTGAAAGAGACGGTGATACATCTTGTACCTTCTCTACTACAACACTGAAACAGAGTAAGATATTTTTGCATGTTATTTGTAGAGTTAATATTTGCATGTGAAGCTATGAAAATGAGTTTGGATTTTAAAGGACAGTAAATATATTCCTAGGTGGTATATAAGTGGAAGAAATAACGTAACTACTAATAAACCAGACATTAATTCAGGGATCAAAAATTAAGTATGGAATCACAGAATGACAGAATATGCTGAGTTGGAAGGGACCCATCAAGATCATCATGTCCAACTCCTGGCTCTGCACAGTACCATCCCCAAGAGTCACACCATGTGCCCAAGAGTATTGTCCAAATCCTTCTTGAACTGTGTCAGGCTTGGTGCTGTCACCACATCCCTAGTGAGCTGTTCCAGTGCTCAACCACCCTCTGGGGGAAGAACCTTTTCCTAATATCCAACTTAAACCTACCCTGACACAACCTCAGGCCATTCCCTCAGATCCTGTCACTACAGAGAAGAGATCAGCATTTGCCCCTCCTCTTCCCCTCATGAGGAAGTTGTAGATTGCTATGAGGTCTCCCCTCAGTCTCCTCTTCTCCAGGCTGAACAGACCAAGTGACCTCAGTCACTGCTCACACAGCTTCCCCTCCAGCCCCTTCACCATTCTTGTGGCCCTACTTTGGATGCTCTCTAATATCTTTCTTACATTGTGGCACCCAGAACTGCCCCCAGCACTCGAGGTGAGGCCACCACAGTGCAGAGCAGAGCAGGACAATCCCCTCCCTTGCCCAGCTGGCAGTGCTGTGCCTGATGCCCCCCAGGACATGCTTGGCCCTCCTGGCTGCCAGGGCACTGCTGGCTCATGTTCAACTTGCCATCAACCAGGTCTCTTTCTGTGGCACTACTCTCCAGCCTCTCATTCCCCAGTCTGTACATCCAGGATTGCCCCATTCCAGGTGTATAATCCAGCAATTTCCCTTGTTGAACTTCGTATGTTTGGTGATTTCCCAGCCCTTTGATTTGTTGAGGTCTCTCTGCAGGGCCTCCCTGCCTCTGAGGGAGTCAACAGCTCCTGACAGTTTTGTATCATCTGTGAACTTGCTTAGTGTCCCTTCCAGTCCTGGGTCCCAGTCATTGATGAAGCTGTTGAAGAGCACATGGCTGAGGTTGGAGCCCTGTGGAACCCCACTCATGACAGGTCACCAGTCTGATGTCACCCCATTCACTGTAACCCTTTGTTCCTGACCCGTGAGCCAGTTGCTCACCCACCACATGATGTGTTTATCCAGCTGTGAGCTGGACATCTTGTGCAGAAGGACACTGTGAGAGACAGCATGGAAAGCTTTACTGAAATCCAAAAAGACCACATTAACAGGCTCTCCTTGATCAACCAGCTGGGTTACCTTGTCATAAAAAAAAATCAGTTTTGATAAGCAGGACTTTCCTCTCATGAAGCCGTGCTGGCTGTGACCAGTGACTGTGTTGTCTTTCAGGTGTTTTTCAAAACCTCCCCGAATAATTTTCTCTGTAACTTTATCAGGCACTGAAGTGAGACTTACAGGCCTGTACTTTACGGGGTCCTCCTTCTTGCCCTTCTTGAAAGTTCAGACAGCGTACACCAGCTTCCAGTCAGCTGGGACTTCTCTGGATTCCCAAGACCGCTCAAAAATCATCAAGAGAGGTTCTGCGATGACATCATACAGCTCTTTGAGCATTCCTGGATGAATCCAATTAGGCCCCATAGATTTATAGGGATCCAGCTGGAGAAGCAGATCCTGCACAATTTCAGGCTTGATTTGGAGTTGATCATTCTCGCAGTCGTGGTCCTCCAGCTCAGGGCACCCTTGGTCCGTCATCCTTGTTGAAGACAGAGGCAAAGAATGTGTTAAACACCTCTGCCTTGTCTCTGCCCCGGTTTGTGAGGAGACCATCCTCATCCTGTAATGGGACAATGTTGTTTTTACACTGCCTGTTGCCATTAATATATTTGAGAAAACTCTGTTTATTGTCCCCCGCAGTTCTGGCTGGCTTCAACTCCAGCTGAGCCTTGGCCACACAAATTTTCTCCGTACAGTGGCAAGCAGCAGCTCTGTGTTCTTCCCATGTCACCTGACCTTGCTTCCACTGGGCATACATATTCCTTTTTTGTCTTATTTTTAAGAGAAGATTCCTGTTCAACCAAGATGGCCTTCTGCCGTATTTCCCTGACTTCTGACATTTGGGAATTG
>VZTI01003211.1:0-39443 GCA_013397865.1 Struthidea cinerea
AACTCCACCCCAGCCAAAACCAGTACACAAAGGCAGGGAATAACATGGCTGTAGCTCAGGGGCTCCATTATCAGCACGCAAATAGGTGTCCCTCCTCAGAAGCAGGGGACAGGCAAGGAATGGACTGGAAATCTGGCTTCACTCATGACGCACATCTGG
Source organism: Struthidea cinerea (assembly GCA_013397865.1). Classification (NCBI taxonomy): domain Eukaryota; kingdom Metazoa; phylum Chordata; class Aves; order Passeriformes; family Corcoracidae; genus Struthidea; species Struthidea cinerea. The sequence continues at coordinate 160 of VZTI01003211.1, forward strand.
AACAAAGCCAGAGCGCTGGCGCTGGGCTGTGATTCTGCCAGGCAAGGCAAAGGTGGGAGCCAGACTTACCTCCACCTCCAGCAGAACGACCACCTTGGCATCACTGCATCAGCAATGCACCTCTGAGTGTGCATGAACAAGTCCTTCCACAGATTTAAAGCTGGGAAAGGGCACTGGACATCACCCTTGGCTCCAGTAAAGGCATCGTAGCTGGCTCAAAACGTTTTCAGCAGCTGCCATCACCCTGGAACTCCCCACAACAGAGATGGTCAGTGCTCCATCCTCTTCCCATCCTAAATCTCTGCCTTAGAGGCAGTGTCCTGAGTCTCTGTGCTTTGGGAAGGGAGGCCACAGCCACAGCTAACCCTCAGTCACACAGCAAGAGTGTCTGCCATTCCCTGCTCTCTTCATCAGGTTGGCCCCACACGGGACAGGAGCAGCAGGCTGAGCAAACAGCACCCTCAGCTCACAGTGTGCTGTGAGAAGTTTTAAACACCACAACAGTAAATTGCACCTTCTGCAGAGCTGGAACTCCCCATGCAAACTTGGTTATCTTTACAACCAAAGCTGCAATCTTCCTGGGAATTCAATCAGGTCTGTTAGACCAGGACTATTGTTTTCAAACCTAAATTGTTGTAGGTCACAGGAGGGGAGAGGAGGCAGAGATCCATGATCATCCATTGTCTGGGTGGGTTTGTTAGAAACAGTTTGACAGATTAACCCATGTCGGAGCCAGGCTGAAGCCAAGGCAGGATGAAACTAGAGGGGAGCAGAGTAAGGGGAAGACAGTTGAACTAGGGGAGGTCAAGGAATCAAACTGCAGAGGCAGCCTGCACCATGCAGTGGGCAGGGACCCCAGGAAGGACCAGGGCAAATGGCTTTAAACTGAAAGAGAGTAGGTTTAGATTAGACATTGGGAAGAAATTGTTCCCTGTGAGGGTGGTGAGGCCCTGGCACAGGTTGCCCAGAGAAGCTGTGGCTGCCCCATCCCTGGAAATGCTCAATGTCAGGTTGGACGGGGCTTGGAGCAACCTGGGATAGTGGAAAGTGTCCCTGCCCATGGCAGGGGAGTGGAACAAGATGAGCTTTAAGGTCCCTTCCAGTCCAAACCAGTCTGGGTTACTATGAAAAAGCAGATGCCCATGGCACCATGTGAAGGCTTTTCTGCATCCACTGTCAAGTTCATCACTGAAGGGTGGTGCAAGTACTATATGCACTCCACACATCCCACTAGCACTGTGGACACATCACACGGCCCAGACCCTTCCTCTTTCCTACCAGGGTTACGAGTGTATCTGAACACACACCTCAGCCAGACCAGGTCGCCCCAGGCAAATCATGCCTTATTCTGTCTCCATACAGGGCTGAGGAACAGGACAGGCTTGATCACGGCACGAGGTCAAAGCTCACACTTCTAAAAGCCCATCAAGCAACAGAATCCCATCTTCAAAGCAATGCTGCTCTCTAGTCACGGCAGCTGAGCTCCAGCCAGACACCACAGCCACGTTTTCAAAGGTATTTCAGTTCCTCATCATACAGATTAAAGTCTGGAGGGATTTTCAGAGGCACCTCAGTACCTGCATTCATCAAGTCCCCGAATTACCCGGGCATCTCAAAAGTCTCCTGCTCTGCTGCAGTAACAGCCCCCACCACCACGTTCCCTGGCCAGTATCTGTAACTGGTAGCAGCTCTTCCATGTCCCATGACACCTGTCAGCTTGGCAGACTCCAGCGTCATCACTCTCAGCAGACAGAAGATGCTCCCACTCTTTCGCTGAACCTCAAAGGAAAAGTCCCAGCCTGGAAACTCAAGTGGCACCTTCCATTCATGCAAGAAAGGCAAAAGGCCCAGGAAGGAGCCAAAACTGGAGAGAGGCACTGGTCCTGCTGGGAGCGTACTCCCTCAGATAGGTTTGTCCCATCCAACTTATAGCAGTTTCTTTGACCAAAGAGGCCAAACCACCCCAGGTTCACCAGGGCTAAAGGCAACAGGGGACAGCACTGAAGGGATATCTACAGAGACAGGCAGGGTGTCTCAGCAGCATTCTACCCACCCTGGACCATGGAATATCCTAAGCAGGAAGGCACCCACAAGGATCATCAAGTTCAGCCCCTGGGTCTGCACAGGACACCCCCAACAATCCCACGCTGTGCCTGAAAGTGTTGTCCAAACGTTCCTGGAGCTCTGGCAGCCTTGGGGCCATAACCATTCCCTGGGGAGCCTGTTCAGTGCCTGGCCACCCTCTGGGGGAAGAACCTTTTCCTAACATCCGGGCTTAACCTCCCCTGACAGAGCTTCATGCCATTCCCTTGGGACCTGTCACTGGTCACCAGAGAGCAGAGATCAGCACCTGCCCCTCCACTGCCTCTTGTGAAGAAGCTGTGGACTGCAATAAGGTCTTGGATTGGGGTACCTCATGGGGACTGTGCCCATAAAGCACTCCACAGGGACACAGCATCAGAGCAAACAGTCGCTGAGGATGTGCGTGCTTAGCAGCCAGGGAAACCCAAACTGCTCAGCACAGTCAGTGGAACAAACTACCCCACTAAACCCCCAAGCCTCTCTCCTCTTCCTCCTGGTCCTCTGTAAACCAGGGCTGGGTTCATCCAGAGGAAGCCAAAACCAACAGCAGCAGCAATGGGAGCACAGCTGGATGTGGCTCACTCGGCCAATGCTGCAGCCCCAGCACAGCTGTAAACAGCTCAGCAGTTTGTGCACGCCCCGGTATTGATGTTATACAAAGGAGCTGGAAATGTAAATGATTGCACTGGACCCACAGCCGGTGGCTGCTGGTGCAGACGGCCCCAGCAAAAAGAAATCCAACTCCTCCAGCCCCCTCCTTGGCACTGGAGCCAGGGACCGGGCTGGCCAGGCGCGAGCAAAGCCTTTACATGTTTGCCATCTAGTGGGCTGGGGACAACCTGACATGGGCTGTCCTGAGACAGCCGGGACTCGCCTCTGCCCTGGGACACGGTGGCATCCCCGCTCAGCCCCCTGATGCTCTGCGGTGCAGGCAAGACAGCGAGGTGGACCAGCACCTTGCAAACCATCCTGCGGATGAGAGCCCAGATCTGGTAGAACATGGCTGGGGACAACATCCATCAGGGCAAGGGGGCTGTGCTTATGTGGTGAGAGCCAAAAAATCCACCCCTGGCAGCTAAGGTGGTGCCATCACAGCCGACACAACAAGCTGGGTGAGAGTGTGGATCTGTCGGAGGGCGGGAAGGCTCTGCAGAGGGATCAGGACAGGCTGGATTGATGGGCCAAGGCCAGTTGCACAAGGTTCAACAAGGCCAAGTGCTGGGTCCTGAACTTGGGTCACACCAAACCCAGGCAGTGCTCCAGGCATGTGGAAAAGTCTGGAAAGCTGCTGGGCAGAAAAGGACCTGGGGGTGCTGCACATGAGCCAGTGTGTGCCCAGATGGGCAAGAGGCCAATGGCAAAGCAGAACCAGGCAGTGATCGTTCCTCTGTGCTGGGCACTGCTGAGGCCCCACCTCAAAGCCTGGGGTCAGTTCTGGGCTCCTCATGAGGAGCTGGAGGGTATCCAGAGAAGGGAACAGAGCTGGGGAAGGGTCTGGGGCACCAGGAGCAGCTGAGGGAGCTGGGGGGACTCAGCCTGGAGAAAAGGGGCTCAGGGGTGATGCAGTCACCCCACATGCAACAGGAAAATGGAAAACTACCAACCCAAATGCTGGATTTGATCCCAGGTAAAGTCCCATGACCAGAGGAGGGGACCCCATGATGAGGCTGGCTACACGGGCTATAGTGACGCACATGCTGAGCAGCAGTGAGAAATTCCAGATTATTTCCCGCAGCCAACTCCATCTCTGCCTGTTCTCCCACTGCACAAAAGTGACAAATTCCCATGTTATCCAAGGACATCCCAAATCAGTGATCAGTATGTCAAACAAGGAAAGAAGAAGATACTGTGTAAAACATTTTCAGGTTTATTTTAAGCAGGCTTTAGCTATCAGTCAGCACCTTTTGGTTGGTCCTCAATTGCCATAGGAGACTTATTTTTCTTTGGTTTTCCCTTTTTCTTTTCATTAATTCAAAGGAAATAAAAAAAGGCCTACAGCCTCACAGCATCCCTGGAGCTTGGGTACCACCACCAGAATCTGTGCAGAAGCCCAGATTTATCTGCCTGAGGCAAAACACACAGCCAGCCAGCCTCACTAGTGCCTGGTGGGCTCATTTCTTCGTCCTCAAACCCAAAAAACACCCCAACCCTGCAAATACGATGCCTACAGCAATACCTACCTGGTTTACTGCCAGAACCCCCGCTCCTGGTGCAGAACATGAGCTGGGAAATGCAGCTTCACGGAAAAGGCTTTTTCCTTGTGCTTCAGAGGCAGATCCCTAGAAAGCTGCAGTTGCTGCTGTGCGCTTCTGTGAGGTGGGCTGAATGGAGGCAACACAGGACAAGACTGTCCCACCCACAGCAAACCCCAACACCAAGTGAAGAGTCCCACGTCACACCAGTTGTGCTCACAAATCTCTGATTCACTCTAAAGGAGCCACTGAGCTCCAGTTCCTGTCACATAGCAATCCTGGAAAGCTGAGTAGACCTCATCTTCCACCAGGATCCAACCCCAGAGAGAGTCAGGTCCGAATCAAGACCCGTTACCTCACCCTTTGCTGGCACACTCCAGCTCTGAAGCAGGGCTAAATGCCTCCAGGAATCTGGAAAAGCTGTGGCTGCTCCGCCCCAGAAGTGTTCAAGGCCAGGATGGACAGGAGAAACCTGGTCTAGTGGAAGGTATTCCTGTTCATGGCAGGGGATTGCAGCTAAATTACCTTTAAGGTTTCTTCAAACCCAAACAATTTTAGGATTCTATGATCTACCATAACAACCCCTTTGGTTCCTGAGTATCCCCTGCCATCAAGAGTGACTTCAGCAGCCACCTGCATGTCGCAGCACTGTCACCACCAGGAATGAAGCCAGGGATACTGTGCTCCAGAGTGGGCTGCCAATGTCTCTTAAAATCACATACTGGATAAAAGCAGAGAACAACCATGCAGCCCCATCACAGCCCCCCCACCCCATCCCCCTGCTCTCCTGCCTTTGCCTGCTCTGCTTTCCAGAAAGCGGACTGGCTTCTCCTCCGCAGCTGCAGCACTCAGACATGGCCAGATCGCAGAGCTCACCAGGCTCACAGGAACCGAACCTCTTGGATGCCAGGATGATGCCTGAGCAGTTTCTAAAAGTGGTGCCCAGTTCAGACTCTCCCCAAGAGAAGGGAAGAAGCTGGAGCAGGTTTCCAGGACAAGCCTTTCTCATGCTGTAAGCTCCCACATACATCCAAGCATCTTCCCTGGACTCAGCACAGTCCTGCACCTCCGCAGCACACACACGCTGGAAGGAAGGAGCTGGCTGCGCTGCCAGGCCATGGCTGAGGGGGCTGAAACACTCCTTGAGGGCCAAAGCAGTCACTTACCTTGCCTGGAAGACATCAAGTCTCAACTCCTGCAAGCTCCCAATCATTTGATGTTTGTGGTTTTGCCCCCCTAGCCTCAGCTGCATTTAAAGCAAATTGCTTCTCACCCTATGCTGACCCTGGGATGTAAGGAAGGTCCACAGCCCAGAATGGCACAGGCAGGTGACAGACAGCAAACAACTCAGAAACCATCAGGGAGGAGCCCCTCCCGCTACGAGCTCTGGGAAGTGTGCAGCACTGTGCCAGCATCTCCACTTCCCCTTGGATACCCAACTGTGAAAGGTGGGAGGGAGGAGATTTGGGAAACGCATGATCCAAGCCAGGACTAGCTGCAGATCAGGAACACAGGGCTTTTTGAAGGCTCCCACCTGACGGGAAGAGAAACACCATCAAAACAGCAGAAAATTATCAAGGAGGGGGCACGATATCCATGGGCTTCACTGTTGCCACAGCATCTGGCAAGGGAACCTCTGCTCCAATCTGATTCCCCCAAAACATTCAGGAAGGGCCAAGAGGTGTGTTTCTCCTGGGGTAAGCTCCCTCCAGCTGTAATTATGTCATTGGGAGCACAGGGAGGTCATCACAGCTATGCATGGGACAGCAGCCTAGACGCAGGTCCTATACGCAATTCAAGGAAGATGTATGCAGCAATCCACTTCCAACACCCCCAACCTTCCAGAGCTGGGTGTCAGATAAAGTAAGCAACCTTTCCCCTCTGTGGAAAGAAATCCTCTCTCCTCCCCATGCAATTACAGGTAAACTTTGGTGAGGACCATCACCCCAAAATAAGAGATGCTGATGCTAACCCACACACTGAACATTGGTAGGTCATCAGTCTCCTGCACTTGTGCAGAAACCACTTTTATCCAGAACAGAGAAGAGCTGGACTATCCAGCAGCAACGTTTCCTGGGATGTCAGTGCAGTTCCTGCAGATGTCTTATGTTTTGGTACAGCTCACCTGCTGTAGCTGCTCCCAGGGAAACTACCACCCACCAGGAGCCAGCACACAACCCTACACAGTATGTGTCCAACTCTGCATAGGGTTTCCAGGGACTGTACATACAGGACCAGTACATCCCTTGTACCATGGGGTTTAGGCTTCTCCCCCACACACTGAAAACATCACTCACACAGGCACTTCAGGCTGAGTTACAGCACAAAGAGGCACAGGGGGGTGAGCAGATGCACGCACACTTCCCACGTGTGCAGGCAGTCACCCCAGGCTGCACTACACAACCCTCAGCAGGGTCCTGATTTCTTCAAAACCAAAGAAAAGCTGGAAATTCAAAACTAACAGAAGTATTTTCACACATGCATGAAGTCTAAAGGTCAGGAACTCAGCACATATCTAGTTTAATTTTATGTAGTTTATTTCAGTACAATTACTGATGGCAAGAGATTAAAGGTGATGGCAAACCTACGCTTCAGAGCTCAATCCCATTTCTCACCAGAGCCCATGAAGAAGCCTTGCTGTAGAGACCACAGTCTGCCTTTTCCTGCTTCAGAACTCCACCCCTCACCCTGGAACATGAGGCCACCTCCCATGCAGGAACCAACCTGTGTGACCCTTACAGTCGATTCGTTTGGCAACTCATCAGGCTTTATTAGCAGCACCATGACCCAGGCACCGCTGCAGGTCACCCAGGAGGCCCGGAGGACTGCTGGAGTCGAGCCCACCGCGTCCCACCCTTCGGGCTCCCGTTCCAAGGGTCGCTCAGCTCCGGAAGGTCCCATTGGCAGCGGAGGCTCTCACGAGCATGTGACGTCAGGAACACGGGACAAATTCCAATCTCAGCCCTTCTGTCGCAAACCACCAGAGGGCAGCTGGAAACGCACCATGGACAGGTACGCACACGGTGAATATTCCATTGCTGAGCATTCCCCTTGCCCAGCTACTGCACCACAGGAACTGAAAAGTCACCCCAGCGCACACACTGCCCTCCAGGGGCCAGGAGCTGCCCCCATCCTTGCCTCAGGGAAGCCCTCTGCCTACAGCCAAGAAGTGCCAGGGACCTGACAGCACACATTGCACAGGGTCTGTGTCCAGCTGGTCCTTAGCTCTCAGGGCTCACATTGACAATTCAAGCCAAAAACCTCCCTGGCACAAGGAAAAGAGTTTACTAACTTCCAGGGACCACTACATTAGGGGGTGATCAGATAAATATACCCCCTTGGTTACTCTGACCCTCTGTCAAAGCTGAGCAGTAGGCAGAGGGTAGCAGCATCAGGATGGGTCTAAAAAAATATACAGTCTATACCCAAGAGAGCCCACAAAACCAGACAGGAGACCTGATGCAGATCAGGATTTCCCTTGCCCCTCATCCAAGCTCCTCCATCTCTGCTACAATTTATTTTGCATTCAGGCTTTTTTCCTAAGCCCATGATAAGCTGTATTTTCATCTCACCTCACTGTAGTGAGGAATTGGTCAGTCAGCATCAGCTTCCAAAGGAACAGGAGGGAGGAGCCCTGGACTTGCCAGTGTGTTTATGGCAGGGCAGCAGGATCTCTAGCTAAGATAACCTTGTTGTTAAGCTCCAGCCTTCGCCAATGCTGCCAGCTTCTTGTGCAATCCTGGACAAGTCATTTAGGGCAAAAGTTCACAGAGAGCTCCAGCCAACTCCCAGATCATTGTTGCTTTTTTCCCAGGCTACATTTCAGGAACTGATTCAGCCCATGAAAGGGACAGATCACCAATGGGACCAAGCTGACAAAACTAGCAGAAATTCACTAGTGCATTTCACTAGCTAGAACTTGTTTATTCATAGTTTAATCAGTTCAGGATTATTCTTTGCAGTTTTTGAAGCAGTAAATTTCCTCTTTCATGCTTGATCGTCTTAAAGAGGAACAGTGAGGAATGTTTTTCAGAGAAAGCAGAGTGTGGGCTGCCAGGGGAAACAAAGCAAGACACCTTCCAAGCACAGCACCCCAGAAGCACCCCATGGAAAAGAGCCAGACAGAGAGAGGCTGGTTCACATAAGATAAGGCAGCAGGAAGGCTGGGTCAGGTAAGTGCTGACAATGCTCTTGCAAGTACCACTCAGAGTCTGGTTTTAAAAGGAGGCAGCTGCTGCCATCTGCAAATCGAGAACTAGATGGTGGCCAAGTACCAGAGGACACTGCTGTCTCTTGGGAACATGACAAAATCATTGGTCTGTTTCAGCTGTGTGCAGCAGCAAGCATCAGAGGCAGCAGGAGCAGATCCACCAAGCAAAACCAACCAATAGCAACACTGAGATTTTGGGGGCCCTTCAAACTCCCTCCAGTCAGGCCCCACTGACCCAAATTCCATTCTCTACTGGAGGGCAATACACACTTACATTTCACCTAGTACAAATCCCACTAGCACACTCCAGAACCACTCTGGGATGTGAAATAGCACACATAAAGGACAGAAAACTCAGGAGATTTGTACATCAATCCAATGTAACACTGAAGCAGCTGCACAGCTGCATTCTGTCAAATCTCCTTTTCGGGAACCCCTTAGGACAGGAAAGGCAGACACACACACACATAATCCAGGCAGAGACAGTGAAGCACAAAGGGAACCATCACAGGTCAAGACGAACTAACACATTCCTTGGAAAGCACTTCAAGGCCACAGGCAGCAGCTAACTGGGGGTGTATGACAGTTTGTGTAATGCCACAAAACCAACTGCTCAGAAGCCTGGGTGACAGCTGTGTTGGGGAAGATGCCATTGCTCCTGAAAGCTCTTCTCTCAGAGGTCGTATCAAACGTGCCCATCACTCCTTACTTGATTACCCTCCCCCTATTTTAATTAGGACCATACCTCACTATGTATAATGCCCGGCACTGACAGCAAGATGCAGCACACTACTGGGAAGGAGAGGGAGGAGGGGAGTGAAGAACACAGCTGAGCAAAGGAACTGCCTTCTGGGAGAGTTGCAGAGCTCAGCCTGTCTCACTGATCTCCCAAATACTTCAGTAAAGATGACCCTCACTGCATCTGATGTTCAACAGAACCATTTCTTCCATGGCATAACAGTTTCCCATTCCCCCACAGGGAAACAGGCAAGGGAGAGCAAGAAAAGGCTCATGACTCCAACGTGATTGCAGAGCACAGGAAAGCTTGGAGAGAAAAGACAGCTATCAGTTTAACACAATCTTAGCACCAGTCTGCATTACAGCAGCCATGCAGAGTCCATGCCTGCACCAGAAGGTACAGAAACAGCAGGATTAGCTGAATCAGCTTATATACAGAGGAAAATTTCCACATACCAACTAAATCAGCAAGGGAGGGACTGAGCTTAGGGTATGCTTAAAATCATCTTCTGCTCAGGAAAGCAACTGCTGCCCTGGAGCACTCTTTCCACCAGTAATCAAGCCTGGAGTCCAGTGTCTTGGTCCCCTACAAGAGGCAGGGCTTTTTTCCACATTAACTACTTCCCTATTTAGTCCTCAGTTTCCGTATGTCAACTCCATTGCCAACGGCACAGTGGGAAAACAAACTGATTCATGCTGTTTGTCACCACAGCACACAGGAGTTTACCTGATACAGCTGCAGTGGTCACACTGTAGGCATGCTCCCACCTACTCCCTAGCCCTCTACAGTAGATCTACTCTCCTACCCTCCTCCCTTACACTCTTTTTGGTATCAGCTTGACCGTGAAAAACAGGGTCCACTAGTTCATCAGGAAAGTATCGTGCAAGATGTCACATTTCCGTGCAATTCCTGAACGTAACTGTCTCCCTGTACAGCTTAATGGAGCTGATGTGAAAGACGTGTGGGAACACACAGCCCAGACAGGGAAAAGAGGTGATCCCTGCTTCAGAGACAACAACCGGCTGATGAAGTGCCACTTGCTTTCAGTAGCCAACAGAAGCAAGAACTCCGCTCACTACCTGATTAATATTAGGAACCAGAGGTTCACAATGAGAGCCAGCCAAAACCCTCAAATCACAAACCTAGTTTTTGTGCAGGAAGAACTAGCTGTTTAGTAAGAGTTACATTAATAACCCAAAGATTTTAATAAGAACTTGCAGTGTCCCAGCCAATAAAACACAAAGCTGCTCTTCAGCCTCCATGCAGCCCTCAGTCCTTGGAACAAGTTTGATATGATTCTCAGGCATCTTCCCATCAGAGATGTTTGGTCCTTTACAAGGGATGCCATTAGCACATGTAAGGCCAAGTTGGATGAGGCTTGGAGCTGCCTGGTCTAGTGGAAGGTGTCCCTGCCCATGGCAGGGGGTGGAGCAAGATGGGCTTTCAGATCCCTTCCAACTCAAATCAGTCTTGGATTCTGGGATTTTATGTAGCAGCTGGTTAAGCAGCCAGTCCAAACTTCATGTTCTGTTTGTGCTCATGAGCTGCTGCAGGTCTCTCAGTAGCCCTCACAGGTGAGGGGACAACAACCCTGAGCCACAAGCACATCTACAGAGGCAAATCCTCTGTCAGTAATGTGAGGAAATCCCAGCTCACAGCACAGACTGGCTTGCCATACCAGGATCAAGACAGGGCCACATATTCCCACCTGCCTCCAAGCCCTGTGCTCTCAAACCCACTAGCTGAAAGCGGCAGTTCCAAAGAGGGAAGCAAGTGGTGGATTTGCCTGCTTTTGCCAGTTTTTCATGCTTTCATACAGGAAGACAGTCACCACAGAGCTCATTCAAGAACCTGGCAAGACAGAGCACATCTCATACACCCAGCCTCAGACAAACCTCTCTACCACACTCCAGCAAAAACCAGGCATAGTGTGAAACAGCTCAAGAGCTGTTTGAACTTGTTTAACCAGTCGCAGGCCTGGGACAGCTATGTCCCAGTAGAACCAGGGAGCTATGAGACTTCTGCAACGCTAATACAACACTAAGAGGAAGGAAACAGCATCACTCCTTGAAAAGTATGTTTCCATCATCTAGTGCCTCCTGGATTCCCTCCAGAGCCAAGTTTAACCTTGTGGCCCTGATTTAACAGAACAGACTTTATTGCTTACCCGAAAGTGATGCCTCGAGGACTGGCACAGATCACTGCCATCAAGATGTATGCAGAGGGACCACTTAAGGACATATCCAAGACAGAAAAGGCTTGACAGGATAACCCTGAAGAAGTCATGAAGGAACTCCCTCCACTCCAAAGGCAGTTTCCTACAGGCAACCCCTTGGTCTTGCTGCTGATCTTTAGACATAGGAATTAGGATTAGCTGTCACAAGGTGCAGAAGCTGTAAGAACAGCCACCAAGACATACATACCAGCAGAACCTTGTCCAGGAAGCCCAGAGCTCCAGCCAAACCTCCCCACAAAAGGCAGCAATTAAAACTGAATTGCAAAGTTGAACAGCAGCACTAATCACTATGGAAAGTGAAAACCACACATTTTACACTAACATTTGGGATTAGAGTACCCAAAAATCAGCTTCTTAAAAGAAAAGTGAGGCTCTTTCTAACGTGTTTTAATAAATGCAAGTTATTATCAACAGTCTAAGACTTCACTATTCTTCTGGAGCATGAACTTCATCATGGTGTGATAAAGTGTGTGCAGTTCTGGGATAGGTATGATGTCATTTGTCCCTTTAGGCTTTCTGCTATCCACCCATGAGCAGGGAACAACAGGAAACTTCTTGACAGAAGAGGTGCAGGAGCCCAATAAGCCCCAAAAGCCAGCTTTTACTATTTGGGAGCATGCACACTGAGTATTTCTTTCATTAAAAACTACCAAACTCTCTCTTCATAGGGGCCTGACAGCGAAGATGTTGCATCAAAGATTAGAGCAATTTTGACTGGACTAAGGCCAGAAGCAGACTGACAAGGATTAAACATTAAGGAAAGACCCAAGCTAGCTTGCAAGGAGGAGAGTGGGGCTCACAAGGGATAAAGCTATATTTACAAGTCCTTCACACTCAGGAGAAAGGCAAAGGAAATAACTACCCTCAGGCAGGCTTGTGAAGATACTTTATGTTTAATACATCTGAAAAGAATGCATATACAAAGAACTTAGACATGAAAAAGCATTGGTTCAACACTAATGAGTCTACAAGAAATTGAAATTTTGGAAGATGGAGAAGATTCCCTAAGTCTTAAAAAATTTTGAATTTGCAAACCAAAATACATTTTTGGTAAAATTCTTATGATACTGCAGTTGGTCTGTGTAGAGACCCTGCACATGATCCTCAGGGGTTGGAGCCCCTCTTACAGGTTCAAGGTTAATCATGAGCAAAATGCAGAAAAAGGGGTTCCCTCAACTGGTCCCAATATGGTGCCACACCAAACACCAGAAGCTCCTTCCTGCACTTCCATTCAACTGACACAGGTCTATCTTTCCACCCCTCCCTGAAGGATGCCAAGCCATCCAGCAAGAGATGCACCATCAGAGCCAGCTCCAAAACCCATTGCAGCATATCCCAGGTCCCTTCAGGGTGTCCAAGCAGCAGTATATGTTCTGGTAATTGTAAGCGTTTCTCTAATAATTAAGGATTGGCAGAAGGTAGATTCGTTAAAAGCCAACTGACCCAGCTAGGCGTGTTTCCAAAGGCGCAGTTATTTCTTCAACATGAGCCAAAAGCTTATGATGGCAAAGATTAAGGAAGAGACTGGCAAGTTAGTTTCAAGTCTGATGGTGCATCCAGAGAAAAATCATTCTCCTATTCCTAAGGCTTCATAACTTAGAGGATGGGATATAAATTTATGACCTGCACAGTTAAAAAGCCAGGGGAAAAAGATACAAGGCAACTTCAGAGAAGATGTGTTTTCTACAATCCTTCTTAGAGGAACACCAGCTTGGGACATTTTATTTTCCTGACTAAAGTCTGCTCATACCCAGGCTGCTGGCTGGCTGCAGAACAGCCCTACAAGGTCTAGAAACCAGAACCAAGTTTTGCCACACTGGCATAAGGGGCAATGCTTCAGTAAAACAGCCTAAAATTAGTCTGTTACAGAAAAAGTCATTGAGCATGCCTTGATGTTAAACAAAAAAAAAAATTAGAAACAATAAACAAAATAAAAAACTAGTAATGATCAGTGTCTTCTGATAATACATAATTACTCAAAATTAACTAGTTTAACTGAATTGAGGGGGCACTGGGGAATAAACACTAACATTCTCATCTCACACAGGGATCGTGTGGGGGAGATGGGAGTGCAGGGCATTTGTCATTATTGCAAAAACAAATTTTAAAATTTGTATTTTTAGTTTGATTTTAACATTGCTTTTAGTATGACATCAAACACCAGCTTTGCAGAAAGGGCTGTGGAGGGATGTTCATAGCAGCACACACCTGCGAGTCTTCTTCGGCTCCGGGGGCTCCAGGGCAGCCAATATCGCTTCGTCAAATACATTCTTTAGGCCTTTCTGAAAAGGGGCAAAGAGAGAAAGGGGCAGTCTCATTTTTGAGTTTTCAACAAACAAAATCCCAGAAAGCCAAGTGGCAGCCACACCCCTCTAAGGACAGATGGAGATTTGCCATCCCCAAAGCCTGCCTGCCCAGCGAGGCTCCGTACCACTGCTATCAGCAGCTCCTGAGCACAGCATCTCATTTTCAGAACAAGAAAACTTATCCTCTGAGAGCAGACCAGTGTACTCCACAAGAAGCAAAACACACGCACCAAAGTAATTTCCTTAAGGCAATTTTTATGATCAACTGGCTACTCACACATTTCACATGCTAATGACAAAGTAGAAAGTGCTGCATTCAGATGGAAGAGCTCAGCCTGGAGCACACCTGGTACAACACACACCCGTGTGTCAGTGGAGGAGAGACAAGGCAAGCATGCAATGATAACCTGGTCCAGTACATGCTCTGGTTGGGCATCCAGCCCCTAACACCCAAGGGTTAGAAGCAGCCAGGCAGAGCCCAGAAGCTGCCATGGTAGCAGAGAAGTCAAGCTGGGAGGAGTACAGAGGGGTACCATACACTCTGTTAAGGATTAAACGGGAGCCAGGATGTGCAACTTGAATAAAGCTTCATCAGTCATTTATACAAACAACTGCAATTTTTAATTCAAAATTTAGAGACAAGCTACAATTGATGTTTTTTCCTTAAAACAATAAAAATCAGAAGCACGATAATAAGCAGAAGCTTTACATCTTACAGTAACAGGCTTTAAGAATCTATTATTGAAATTAAGAGCTCTACCATGTTAGTGAAAGCAAGAATTTTAACAGTTCATAAAGCAGTAGCAAGTACATCAATATTTCCTTCCCCCCAAAGACTGACAGATACTCCACTATAGCACAGACAGCCAAAGCAACAGCAACAGAAAACATCTCACTGCACACAGGAGAACCAGAAAACCCTTCACGTTACAGCATCATTTGCAGATCACCAGTTCAGGTACTTTTGTCATGCAAATACAGTTAGGAGTCACAAGTAGAAATTGAAAACACTCGCACTGTTTCTTCCAGTTGGATTCAGGAAGATCAAACATCATCTCTCATTTTTTTGATCGTTCTTTAAATAATGATGTAACCAAATCCTTTCGCCCAACAGCCTGAATTATAAAGCTAGCCAGACCTGGCAACCCAAGCAGCAGGGAGTTAAGCGAGTCCAGTTCACGTTCCACAGTCACAATGTTTTACTAAAGATCTCAAGTACTGTTTTCAGTCCAAGAGCTAATACAGAGGTTGCTCTAAGATGGCAAGCAGGCACAACAGCTTTCAATCAAGGTGGTTTGATTCATTTTTAACCAGGTTTCTACTGCAGTGGGACAGAGGAAGCAGCAGCAAGAGGGGAAGAAGAAAGTTTAGAATATACAGCACTTCCTTTTGGGCTGAGTTTCCGGAGGCTCGAGGGCAGCTAGGATAGCCTCATCAAACACATTCTTCAGACCTCTCTACAAGACAGAGGGGAGGAGAAAAAACAGCAGCCAGGTTAGAGGATTAGAGAAAAACAAGCAGATACAAAGAGCATTCAGGAACAGGCTGAATTCACAGAGGCAGTAAACAGATTTACTTTGCAAAAAACAAAGTAGATCCCAGGAGGAAATCTCATTTAGATGACCCAGAAGTTAATGGCAGACAGACAGAACATGTGACAGGCCAAGTCGGACAAAATCAACACTCAGAAGGGCAGAGGCACAAACATAGCAAGAACATGAGGGTGCGAGGGTGACGGTTTCCACTCTACTGCTGTACATACACGGAGGGTGTTTACAGGGGAATAGATCAAGCAGACAGCAGCTTGCCCCACCACAGGGACCCAAAAGGTCAGTTAAACCTTTTGTCATCACCCACTGTGGATAAGTGAGCACCTTGGATGTACAGACTACTGCTCCCAACTCTCCAGGTGGCAGCTGGTCCAGAGCAAAGGCTCCAAACTCCTCTGCTTTGTGAATTCAGCCCCTGAATAACTGAAGATCTCCAAACGGCTGGGAACACACAATCTGGGATGGAAGCAGGACCTCCCTGGTAAGCCATCATCACCGGCAGTCACTAACTCTCAGTCTTTAGAAGTGATGCAATACCTTACCAGTGCTACTCTGATACTGGGAGCCAGCATGGAAATGGTGCATTTCAGTTATTCAGTTTAGTTTCCAAAGCAAGTATAACCACAGAAAGACAGGAACAGTGGTAAGAATGGAACAACTGGGATCCAACACCAGACAAGCAGTCATAGAGCTGCAGGACTCTGCAGGGGTTACACCGGAGCACGGAGTATGCGCTGCGTTTGCTGTAAGCACACAGGAACAGTGCAGGGTGTCACCACTCCCACCCAACTCTGCCAAGTTACACACCACACCGGAAGTGAAACCTGGCTCAGTTTAGGCTAACTGGACTCGCCTAAATCTACTGTCATGAGTGCACCCTTCAAAAACTCAGGAGAACTGCTTTATGACAGCTGAAGGCAAACAGAAAAGCTTCACTTACATCCTTGTAAACAATTGCAGTCTGTGCGGAATTTAGACTTCTTAAGATCATTCAAATGTAACTGGTTTCTCCCTTACAGGTTATACTGGATATATCCCTTTTAGAAGGTCTTTAATCTTGTTTACTGAAGCACATACATGGGAGACCTCTAAGGCAGTGCCATCTGGAAGCATTTAAGGCCATCACATGCAAGATTATACTTAAAAAAACAGTATTTAAGGAAACTACAATGTACATTATGCACATTCTGTACATCCTCCCCAGCAGTTTTTCTTTTTCTTTAAATGAGTTGCAACTCAGGCTCACAAAAGAGCTAAAAACTTCAGATAAATAATGCCTCTGAAGTCTAAGTACTAATTAGATTTCCTTTCTCTGTGAGAATAATGCTGTGGCATAAAATCAATTATGTACTGTCAGACAGATGAAAAACCCAGGCAGGGCAAGAGTCAAGAAAACAATTTTACTTAAATTCTCCTGTTCAAGGACTCCTCTTTTATTTTCCTATTGCCAAGGAGAAATTTGTTCAGGAGTGCAGAATGTGGGATTTGGTTTGAAGGACCTAGCAAAAGAGGGAAGAGGATAAAAAAAAAGGACTGGGACAAAACTGTTCTGAAAATGGACCAGGATTAACAGCTTGGACAACCAAGAGTAACAACATGAAGGGAAGGAGCTGTGTTCAATACCACAGGCACACAGGCCTGTTAAAATCACGACTTTCATGTTACACAGGGAATAGGCTGAGATCAGGCTTCCTTTACTCCATTTATGGACAACTTAAGGCACTTTATAAATCTGTGTCAAAACTGTCAACCCACCATCAGGAGGGAAAAGAAACCAAACTCAGCATTCTCTCTGGTGTTAGGTAACTAGGATTGGGCTTCAGAAAGTCCACTCATACACTTGCACCCAAGAGTAACAGAAGTAACAATCATTGTAGTTGCAATCTGTCAGTCACCCTTTCCTAACAGCAAAGCCTTACCTACTTGTCACAGTGGCACTGGGCCCTATTTTGTAGAGAAAGGTTGGAGACGGACACTGAAAATGCCTTCATCACAAAAAGGGATTCCACAACCTGAGGAAAGGGGGATAGAACTAGCTCCCAATAGAGCATTCATCCAAACTGGGGAAGAAGATACTCTGTCTTTACAGAAAAAACTCAGAAACTCAGCCTCTCATGACTCACATAGTACAAAAACAAATAATGCCAGCTCCCTGATTCTATGATTATTTGCTACTGGGGTGCCAAAGTCATTTGCAAATTAGTTGGAAAGGAAAAAACCAGCCTGGACTGCTGAGGTGAACTGTACAAACAGCATCCAAGGCAAAGAGAGACTGAATACCCAGCTGAGTCTCACTTCAGCTGAAATCAGCTACTATAGCATTGCCTTGAAGGTAGGAAAACAACCCTCCTGGCCAGGGAAGCAGCCAGCTTCTGTGTTCAGCAAGCTGCCAGTGAGATCACTGCAGGAGCTCCACACAACCCTTCGCAGATCAGCTACACTGCTGTTCACCAGCTACTGATGACAGACCCAAGAAAAAACGTTTTGTGAGTCAACAACAAATGAAGGGAGAAGAATGGAGCAGATGCAAACTGACTAGTTGTCCAGGTGAGAAGGCTTCTGAACCCTCCTCCCAGGTCACTCCTGACTCCTAAAATGATCAGTGAGTATACAAGCACTAATGCTCTGGAAAAAAATCAGGCTCAGCTTCCAAGTGCATTCCAAGTTGTTCACTGCAACAGATACAGATTAGTCTATCTAGAAATAGAAAGAATGGATAAACACTGACATTTTTTTGTCATATCAACTCTTGCTCTGGTAATTCTAAGTGATTCCATGCAATTTGAGCAGACTAAACAAGGCAAGTCCAAAGCTACAGAGGAAAGGGTCTCAGTGAGCAAATACAGGAAAAAGGCCCTGGCAGGTATTTACCCAGCTAGCAGGTTCTACAGCCTAGTTAGCAGCAGCATTCAGGCTGTGCCAGATACCATCTAAAATGGTATTTTGGGGCTGAGCAGATCCAAGAAAATTACAGCCCAAGCATAAATAACCCTCAGCTTGCCTATGGGCAGTTAGGAAGCACGGCCAAGTCCACCTTTTGATCAGGAATTCCCAGGATGAACAGCAGCATGCCTGACCACACCACCTCCAGTGCCAGTGTCCTGCACAACTCCAGCAAAGCCACTTCCTTCACAGTAAAAACCCAGGTGAATCTTTGTTACAAAAAGAGCCTCAGGATTTTAAATGGAATGGATTTTAAATGGTCAACATGCAATCTGGGCAAAAGGGGCAAGATAAGTAGAACTTCAGACTTTGTGAAGTTTGACAATAAAGTTTTGTGCTCAAGGAGATGAATGCACAACATAACTGGAAAGAGTGAGGGGCTTGATACTGTGCACCCCTGATTTCATGCACATCAGGAAGGAACAAATTCTTCATAGACCAGCATTACGGAAGTTGTTAAGTTGTAGTCGATTCTGCAAGAGTAGGAACTCTGCAAGAATAGGATTAAGTTCCCAGAGCATCCAAAGTCAAGGCCAGCTAGCCAGAAAATGGCTCTCACTCCAGTACTCCTAACTGAAACGGAAAAGATAATTGCGTTTCTTGCCCTCAAATCAGCTACTTTAGCTGGCTTTACACTCACATTCACAAGTTATAAACATCATGTGAGAACTATCTTAAGAACTATTTAACTGTTATTTTCTGTTCCGACAGAACTTCCATCTGAAGGAAGGACACAGGAAACAGCTCACCACCAGCTGCACAGGAAGAGAAGGCAGCTCTCAACTTTGAAGGTTTCCAGTCGTACAAGTACCAGCATTAACTTTTATGAGAGGTATTTTTTTCTTTGCCTGCTCGCTTGAGCAGTGAGGTGCACTCTGTATCCCAACCCAGTTATTGTCTGTAATGTACCTTCTAAGTTTTCAACAGTTATTTTTCTCCAGCACAGAAGCAAACACAGTAAGCACATCCTCCTCCATCACCCCTCTACACTAGGCTTAATCCACACAGGCTGATTTTCTTTGTACCACTGCCAACTCCCTGTGCCTTAAAACAACACGACAAAGAGAAAGCTACAGTGTAAATAGCAGAAACAGAGCTTACACCCTTTCATATCCACATTGAGCTGTTTTTCCCTGGAACTGAAAAAAGTATGGAATATAAGCAAGCAAAAATGGTCAAAGACCAACCCTTACCTGCGTAAGCGCAGAGCATTCCACGTATTTTACAGCCTTCAGGTCCCGGGCCAGCTTTTCAGCAGTCTCTGGAGTTATGGGCTTCTGCTTGTTCTTGGCAAGTTTCTCAATTGTTGAGGGATCATCTCTTAAATCAATCTGGGTCCCAACAAGCAGAAAAGGGGTCTTTGGACAGTGGTGAGTAATTTCAGGTACCCACTAAAGACAGACAAGACACAGCATTTGTTACTAACCACCTAAGATAACTCCTGACATACTCCAGCAGCTCCCTTTTCAGGCAGAGTTCAACCAACCTTTTCTTTCACATTTTCAAATGAAGAAGGAGAGACCACTGAAAAACAGACCAGAAATACATCTGTCTGTGGATAGCTGAGAGGTCGTAATCTATCATAGTCTTCCTGACCTAGAGAGGAGGAAATTAACACCGTATTAGACCCAGACAACAAAATCCTGCCCTTTACAGGGAGGCAGAATGCACATTTCATCATGGTAATACTGCTGTGATTAATCCTAACTCTTAAGCAAAGAGCCAAGTGTACGGTGAACTCAAACATTTCAAAAATCTAGGTTTCAAATCCAGAATTCATTCAGTTGCTATGTAACAGTGAGCTGCTGAAAGTCACAGGAAAGCTGGGAAGTCTCCAATACATTTTGAGATCAAACACCCTCAGACTGCATAACACCCTCCTCAATTATAAAGGGAAGTCGCAAAACATGGATCCAGTTATAGATGAGGTCCTCTGCGCCTAGTCCATTCATTGCAAGTATTACGCCATCAAATTTCCTTACCCTGAAAAAAAACCCTTGCTCTTTGGAGGGGAGAAAAAAAATAGTTTTGTTCACAAGAATGTTCTGACTTATGCTGTGAGCACTCAGTGAAGTGTTTCCAGGCATGAAGAGGAGAATGTTGCTGGTACATGACTGTGACCAGACCACCCAGCAGTATTCCCCTAAAACGTCACCAAAGTCCCAGATTGGACTGTGTTTTGGAAGAAGCCAGCCTCTTCCCTTTGAGTCCCTGTGGGCAAGCAGTCTCTGTAAGCACTGATCCACCAGCCTGACTCTGTCCAAGCTCATTCTTAAACCTCCTCCTGCCCAATTCAGCAGTACTGCTTTTAGAAAGCAAATGTGGCACTGAAGCTGCTGCACATACTGGCAACCAAATCCGAAACACTCTGTTAAAATGTCGGATCCAACTAGTGCTGTCTCATTCATCATACAAGACAAAGACCTCCAAGACCTTGAAGGAGCTGACACAACACCTGGGACACCTCAATGGAGAAAACCTACAGTTTGAAGACAGAAATCTAGACAGCCTATTTCAGCTACTGTGCTTGGCTGGACACAGAGGAGTAAGCACTGACCAGAATCGTAGTCTCAGAATGGTTTGGGGTGGAAAGAACCTTGAAGCTCATCTCATTCCAGCCCCTGCCATGGGCAGGGACACCTTCCACTAGATCAGGTTGCTCCAAGCCCCGTCCAACCTGGCCTCGGACACTTCCAGGGATGGGGCAGCCACGGCATCTCTGGGCAACCTGTGCCAGGGCCTCACCACCCTCACAGGGACGAATTTCTTCCTAGCATCTAATCTAAATCTAAAATATCTTGTAGCAATTAACAGAATACTCCAAAAAGTCTGTCTTCCAAGTACAAGCTCAAAACACAGACTTGGGTTTTAATCTGAGAACTAGCAATAGGAGTTTCATCCATTGCTAAATTTTGTCACCTGTGCTGGCTGCTATTTAGCAAAAAGCAGGCAACCATTAAGAACAAATACTTTCCCCTCAGCAGTCCAGCTCTGGAAAGAAAGCCTTTACATTCACAAGTGCACAGAGTCACCTACATGCACTCAAGTCATTTGGTAACTGCTCAGAATTACAAGCTGGATCACTGCTCACATTGATAGTACATGAATGCACATAACTACGCACACAACACTTCTCAGAGGTCTGAACCCTCAGCAGGAAAACAGGCAGAGAAGGACCCAACACAACTTTTACCCACACAGGGACTGTGAAATGCTACAACTGTAGTAGGACCACCAAGTCCTACATGTGTCAGGAAGGAGTCTCTCTTCTCCACCTAACTCCTTATCCATGAACTAGGGAGCTTACAATAATGGGAACACAAATCCCATTTGGGAGAAGAATGTGGAGAGCTAAGTGAAGCCATGCTGAAGAATACATCCGGTACAGACAGCTCAGGGTACAGCTACAGTGCCAGCTGCAGGTTGAGCTCTGGGTGTCCAGGAGCCCCTGGTGAGCAGGGACTGACTCTTTGCACAAAAAAGGGCCCAGGGACCTGTGGCACTGCCAGCTGACGGGCATTCAGAGATACAGCAGGAGCCAAGGACTCAGCTGGAAGCCCCCAGACTCTCAAACACACACTATGAGGGATACAAAAGCCCACAGTTTGCTTTGCTCAGGGTCTCCTCCCAGAGGCACTAGCTCAAGCTGTTATTTTGGTTTTACACCACAACCAAATTTTAAGGAACTGGACGTCTGAGACATCTATGAGAAACCTAGGGCCAAGGCAGTAAGGAAACCTCGTCTGACTGTGAAGTGTGGTGCATGTTGAGAGTCAAGCGAGGCCCCACTGGGTCACTGGAGCTGCCGCTACAAACAGGCTTCAGTCCCAACTCAGGTGGTGAAGTGTGACTGCCAGAATGGCTCCTGGATGGCCAAGCAGGAAAGTTTCTTCAACAGCTATAGGGTTTAACTGGAAACCTAAGATTGTTTCATTAATTAAATTAGACGCTAATGATGCATGTAAGAACACAGTTGGAAACAGATTAAATTATATCAGGACAATTTCAGATGAAGCTTATGAACTAAGCTCTCTAGAAGGGCTCTTTTGAAGAAGAGTTTACAATACCAGTTGCTGCCACATCACTTCAGCATTATCATGCAGTAGGGACTGGGTATCCAGCAGCTGAACCAGTTTCTACCCTTTCTTGGTAACTGTTCACACATGCAAAGCAATGTTTAGCTGTTTAATCACTGTGCATTTCTCCAGCCTGAAACTGAGAGGCAGCTTAAACAAGAGGCCAGCAGATTTTTAACTTTTAAAAAGCACACAGTGAGAGGGCTTATGAAATCCACACCCTGACTTCATCCACGTTAAGGATGCAGAGACATACACATATTTAAGATGTTCTAATATCAGTCATTCTGTCTTGACAGAATCAAGAGAGATTTTCCCCTTCCATTAACAAAAAAAAAAAAATCACCAAAACCCCCCAACTGTATGTCCTCATGTTCAACATCACCTCAGGTAAATCTTGGTCAGGTACAATGACGTAAGCACTTGGTTTCTCACCTGCAGTATCAAAGAGGCCAAGGGTGTAAGGCTCTCCTCCAATCATCACTGTTACAGCATAGTTATCGAAAACCTGGCAAGAAAAGTGACACACATTTAGAGGGGACGTGAATAGGCCATCTCTCAAACCATCATCTTACCCATCTTGCCAGAGCACCTCTGATTTGAACAAGAGACACCTCTACAGGAAAACAGAACCATCAGGCTTACACTGCTATTACCACTAATATCATTAACAGAACAATTCCATATGAAATAGGGATACTCCAGCTGTTTCCGTGACATACTGAAGCAAAGGCCTATGAGGTACACCACTGAATAACACATGGTAAAAACCACTGAGCAAAACACCTACAACAGTGTTTGTCCGTTACTGCAAGGAGGTTTCCCACGCTGCCACAGAAATTCCAAACTTCAACCTTAGTGTGACAGAGTAAACACATCCCCACAAGGACAGAATGGGTAATGTCAGCCCTGCCCTTCAAGGGCACACAGTGATGGGCCTGCATATCACAGCACCAAAATCCTCTGAAGTCCGTTATTTCTGAATATCTAGGGAACTCTATAATAGAGCCCATCTTTTCAAGAGGGATTTATCCTCCATCTTTGAAGGAAGCAGTATCTGGTAAAAATCAGCCTGTGTCAAATTCAATCTAAATGGAGAGTCTGGCTCCAGATACCAAATTCTATTGCCTCTACAACAGCACCTGTCACCACAGTACTGCCCTCCAGGACAGACCTGTTGCACAGATCAAAGCCAGCACTACCCACTGTTTCACCCACTAACTGGTTTACAGTACAACTGAGCACAAGGCCCTACCCAAAAGCTCACCTCCAACACCCAGCCACTCAGCAGTGCACAGTCTGAGGTCAGCATCCTGCATTCCAGTTGCCATGTTATCTTTAGAACCACAAAAGACAGTACTGCAGAAACTACCTTTGGCAAAAGATCCTTCCCACTGCAAAAAAACCAAAACCCACCACCTGTCCCTGCAAGTTGCTGCATGGTCACTTGGGGCCAGTCGGGATCTCCAAATGATGATGAGGAAGTTCTGCTTCCTCACAGAACTGCAGCCTGAGCAGTTCTCACAGCTGAAGTAAACCCCAACAGGAGAGAGGCCAGCAGCCACCTCAAAGGCTTTCCATGGAAGCAAGCAGGGAGGGATGTGGAAAATAAGCAGTCCCATGGCACCTGTTGTTAATATAGTAAGAGCTTAGGTCCTTGGGAAAAAAAACCACCAAAATTTGAGGTAAGAGCAGTGAGACTGCACTTCAAAGCTGTACTTTCCAGAGTTCAGATGTCTCCTTCCCACCTGACTGCTCTGCTTAAAGACACTGACACTACCCTAATTTTTTCAACTTTTCACAACTCACAATGACTGAGAAAGCAACTATGGCCACTGCACATCCCCAAAATATCATCCAGAAGCAGAAATCCACTTCTCACACTATTTTGAATTAGCACACTCAAGATTTTAAAGCACTGCAAGAGACTTCACCACTCGTCCCCATTACCTGCAGCCCAAGTCATCACACACTGCACTGGATTTGCCTTACTGAACACGCAAGAAAGTATCCAGCTCCAAATAACACCTTGAGGCTGAGGGAGGGTGGAAAGTATTTCACAGGGCACATTCAACGTGCCATAACTGCTTCAAGACCCCAAAAGACAGATCAGGATGAGGACTCCTCTGTTCCTAGGAACAGAGCAAGGAACCAGAATGATGAAGGTCAGAGCATTTGCTCTTCCAGATGTCAGAAGACATTCAGCAGCTCAATCCCCCAATGACATCCCCCCATTTTTGCTCAGCTACCACCTGTAGCTGCCCTTTTAAGGCAATTAGCATGTCTTCTTTCTCATCTTTTTTTGTTTTTAAAGCTCCCTACCTGCAAAACAGGATTTTTTAATTTCAATATTTTTGTTAAGGTACAGCTACTACTGAAATGTTTGGGGCAGAGCCCTAAAGAGGCCAGGGTTACAAGACTGGCCTTCACACAAACCTGGCAACTATAGTCTTATAGCACAATGCACAGACAATTTCATCCTCAGTTGTGCCAAAAAGGCTAAAAACCAGAGCCCAAAGAAGTTTTGGTTCCTGCCAATGCCAGACAGCCCATGACAGCAGCTGGCATGAGCTCTCATGGGACAAGACTCACACTTGAGCTGTCATAACCCAAACACTGCCAGTGCCTTTCCACGACGTGCCCCTCACTGCCTTGATTTTTGAGAATGGCAACAATATCAAAAACACACGGGTAACAAACCATGTGCAGCACTACTGCGAAACCCATCTTCCACTGGGAAATATCCTCCATAAAGAGAAAAGATTGCAAAACACAGAGCCAACTGAACAGAACTATCTATCGGTCTGAACTGGTATGCTCTCCATCCATACCGTGGCCAGGCCACTGCACAAGCACAGCAGTACCTGTTCTATTTCTCTGTCCATTCATTACTAGAAGCATTAGCCAGAATATCAGAGGTTACACACCAGTTTCCAGAGTCTAAAACATGCCTCTAGGTCATTCACAGAATTAGGAATGGGCCTCTGGTATCTCCAGAACAGCAAGTTCCTCAAGCCATGAAGTTCAGAGGTAAATAACATGCCAGAAACGAGGCAGGTTTAAAAGGCACTATAAATAAGCCTTAGCACCATAGCCTTAGGTCCTTGAACACACTTCACTGGCAACTAACTTTTTAGCAGGTTTTCCACATTCTTGCTAGCAGAGATTTACAGCCAGTACTACTGTGCGCAGGACAACAGACAAACTTGAAGGCTTTCAAAACATACATTTTAAGATTATAACATTTTTCAACTTAATCACTTCCCTTAAGGGATAAGTATAGAAACACTCACTGCTGAACTCGCTGACCAATTTCATTTTGCCTTGACTATAAAGAATAGCTTAAATAGGACAAGCAGCCTTCCACAGGTTCAGCACAGGATGTGACTGCCCTACAAGCATCACATCAGGATACTGGACACCACTAAAAAACTTAAGAATGGTGAAAAAGTTTCAAATGTCACTTCTCTACAAATCCATAACAGAGCCCATGAGAGAGGCTGATCCCAGGTCTCCACGCTTACAGCACAATCCACAAGTTCCCAACAGTGGCCACTGCATTTACCCTGAACACTATGAGGTTTGGTTTCATCTTTAGTTCCTGATCTACAGCTAAAGACAAACATTTTTATTTTGTGGAAGTCTGCCCTACACAGGACAAACCTCGTATCTGGTAAGTTGAAAAATTTTTGATAGCATACAAAGCCTCAAAAAGATCTCATGATGTTTACTGCAACTTCTTTCCCACAAAGAGAGGACATTTTTGTAAAGTCCTATTCCAAAAGAGCTATCAGGCACAGAGCTACCCAGCATCTCAGAGGAGCTATCTGGTCTTCCGAGTTACTTCGTAATACAGAGAATATTACCAACCCTTTCACTGGCAGGTGTTCTCTGTGATACATTTCCAGATCCAAATTTGTTTGGGATACCTACATAAACTCTTCAACTCGTATATTAGTAGAAGATGGCCTTTCCAGGTCCACAACACAGAAAATTACTAAAAAGTGCATCCAGCTGTCAAAGTCTCTTGCAGCAACCTCACTAAAAACTGACCCACCTCAGTGGCAGTACACTGATCTTGCATATGCAATATTAAGCAGAAAAGGAAGACTGTGCACATTAAGCACAGGAAGACTGTGCACATGCCTCACAGGCAGCCAAACTGCTCTCAACTTAAACTTTAGATAAGTCAAGGGATTCAGTATTTCAGAAAACTGAGCCTGTGAAACTCAAAAAGGTTACTTCAACATAGTCAAGGACTACACATAAAACTGGCATACATTTAGAAGAACAAAAGAATGCGACTGCATCCAAACACATTCCTCATATTTAGCTGAAGTTGACCAGTCACTCTCCATAGTTCACTACACCTCTGGAACTTTCGGAGTTGCAAAAGAAAAATGAGCCTCAGAAAATGTTAACTGTAGTCACTGACTATTCTAGCAACATGAAACACGCCCTTCCCTAAAAACAAAGATGCAGCAGGAAGTGAGAGCACAACCAAGAGAGCAGGTGTTCCTAATGCTTGCTCTCCACTGGTCTGCAGTTGCTCACACTGCTAATCTCACTCACAGAATCCACCCACAAAGAGAACACAGATTCTGCAGAGCAGCCAAGCAGCAAGAACTGACCAGATGCAGGTGAACTGACCAGCATTACCAGGTGATACGGAAGGCAGCAGCAGGGTATCAGACTGACTGCCGCTTTTCCATGCTTTATTAGTCAGTCTCCAAGAGGAAAGCAGGCTGTAAGAACACATATTAGGGCATGGATGCCATCAAGGTTAGTTCAAAAGGGAACTCATGCTACCCTGCCCCATCATGCCCAAAGAACATGAGCCATTCTCACACTTACCGTTGGTACGTATTCCGATGGGAATTTATTTGTTGTATAAGAAATTAAGAGACAGGTTTTACCAACAGCACCATCACCCACTACTACACACTTGATCGTCTGCATAGCTGAAATCTACTAGAATATCAACTCCAAAGAGAACCTAGAAGAAAAAAAAAAAGAGATACATATATTTAGATATTTCCCATACTCACTAGATAGCCACGCACATCACCTGACTCGAGCCCAAACCACTAACAGCACATTTGAGATATGAAAACAAGACATTCCTAAATGAGCTGGTCTATCCTTTCTCTCCACCACACACACAAAGCTGCTTACATTCATAAGCGAAAGAATTTTTGCCTAGTTACCTAAAGGTGGGCAAAAACATCTTTGGGCTTTTCCAGACTCGGTTTTTAATGTATGGAAGCATCTAGCCCCAGATGCACTGAAAGCTTGAAGTGCAAGCTCTGGTCTTGAGCGCTGCTCAGGAACACGCCTGCCTCCCAGAGAGCTCCCTCTGGAGAGCAGTGCAGCATGAGACACACCGGCAGTGCTTTGAAGCTAGTTCATGGAATAAAAATGAATGTGTAGAGACAGAAATAAACATGATTAGTTTCTTCTTTCCCCACCTTTTTTAAGGCCTAAGCACCATTTTACAATCTTCTGGTTAAAGTTGCTCATTAACACACACCTCTATCCCCACTGTGAAGTGTTAACAGCACTGAGAGCTCAGCAGGGCATTTGGATCCCAAGGGAATTACTCTTAGTAATCCAGATGCACCCAGCTACTCCAACACTGTCTCAGCAAAAATTTTAGTATGTGAACTAAACCAGCATTCATCACCAATATCTCCTCCAAACACTTGCTGGCTACCTCCAATGTTGCACGGCCACCTTTCATTCGTGTATTACTTTAATTAGAGGAGTACCAGGCCTGTGGTCATTCCCTCATATAGATGTGTGAAATCCTGATCCCAGCAAATTAGTGGCAAAGCTCTCACCGATTGTCAGCATCATAACATCCAAAGTACTTTTATTTACAGCAACAGAGACTTGCTGCAACATCCCTGTAAAGTCCTGATGAGGGCCAGGGGGTGTTGCAAGCAGCAAATTTGCCATCATAGGAACAGCAAAGCCTTAGCCAAGCAAGGATGCTGCCATGGCTCTCAGGTCTGGGTAACTGCAGGTCAGGGTAACTGCATTAAAAAACCCAAATCAATTCCTCCTGAACTGTGCATTTGGTCACTTCCTGGGGATTTCACTTCTTACAGTAATGTGAATAAAGTACAGTGCAAATCCCGATTTTTGAGGCTTTAGTCACAGCCAGCACCATAATTTGATAGCGTATATCACATTGTCATGCCTGCAAGGAAAGGAAATTACTAGGGACTCAAAAGAAACATACCATCCCCAGCTCTTCTTCACATATTGCAGGGATGCTCTAAGATTTCAACAAAGACAGCTACCTTCATAATAAACATCCTCAAAAGTTCCTAAGAACAGTACTTGTAGGGGAATACTAGTCACCACCATTCCCACAAGACCCGGACAAAATCACAAGCAGTTCTAGGAAATGGCAGCAAAGATTCTCAGAGCAGGCCATCAGCCAGCACCTGGTACACCAGGCATTCACACTGCCTATAAATAGGCATCTATAAATCATATATATAATTTATATCTCTCATATAAATCTTCTATAAATCTATAGAAGATAGATCTATAAATCTTCTTTCAGAGAATACAGAGACAATGAATGATGTGTGTAAGTATCAGGTGTTGCCACCAGTCCTCTACTTGGTGCCCAATTTCAATATCAATAGAATCTATTGATTTATGCAGATCTCAGTTTCACAGCGGACATTCAGCAGGATGCACTGTGCAGACGTATCAACACGCCCTTCATTAATACAGCAAAAAGCTCTGCAATTTGGCCCTGAAGCAAACACATATTTACTCAGGAGGACAAAGCAATTATTTACATTTCAAAAGACATCTTCTGTGTTCAGGCCAGTTCAACTGTTTATATCCAAGTACTATTATTCAATATTGCAAACTGCTTCCACAGTTCTGCCTTGCAATGCTGGCGGCACTGACTGATCCCAGAGAAAGTCCCATTTCAGAACAAAAAAAAAGCAACCAGACAGAAAGCAGGCAGTGGAACAGCACAGCTCAGGCCCATATTAAGAAAGTCCTCATGCTCAAAGCAAAGGTGGAAAGGGATTAAATCTCATTAAGGAGATTTTCAAAAGGAAAACACACCAAAACTCAGGCCAAGCAAACAACCCAAGTGCATTCCAGCTAACCCCAGCCACACTCACCAGTATGCCCCACTAACATTGGTAAGACAATTCTACCATCTGCCTTTTGGTTTGGGGAAAGCTGAAAGCATTCAGCTCTGCCACTGCTCAGCACAGGTAAGCTGCTGCCTCCAGGAATTCCTCTCAGAGTTAGTAAATGAAGTACAAAACAAATCTCCACACTGGGTTTCCCAGCCACTTCTCATATGTTTTTCCAATTTTCACTTAAATTTGTTACACTGCCCAGCCAGTCCCTGGAACCCCTGCTCCAGCTGTCCCTGCTCATCCCAGGGCTGGCACAAGTGGAGGAACATCCCTTTCACGTAACAGCACTTACAGTCACCCCTTTAGAGAAGCATGCTCTCCACCCTGCTCTCCCCTGGGCAGACCAGAACTACTCCGTGCTGTAATCCTCCCTTCCTGTTCTACCTCCCTCTTCTACCCGCTTCCCCAATTATTTGCATTTCCTTGTTTACCTGTAATTTGCAGGTTACACATCTGCTTCTATCCAGAGCCCAGAAAGCACACTAGAGATAAAATCCTGGCTCTGAAGCATTCCCTGCACTCACTCCAACACACCAATCCATGACTCTCTATAAATCCAAAAGTTGTATATTACCAGAAAAGCTCACATACACCTTCATAAAAAGAAAAAACATGGGTTTAGTATTACTCTTTAAAGCTCATTACTCCAGAGAGCACCAAGCAAGCCACAGTACCAGAAAGCATCTCAGGTCACAGAGTGTGCTGCAAGCCTTCGCTTCTTTCCTGTCCTTGGACACAGTCAAGTCCCCGTGCTGGCACTGGGAGAGAAGCTGCTGTTCTCTGGCAAGTGCTCAGGTCAGAGACTGGGGCTGACACAGCACCAGCTGCACACACATACCTTGCACACAGCTTACATTATTCCTGTCACAGCTCCGACTCTGGCAGTGAGCTATCAGCCCTATCCACACAGTCTCTCTCGCAGAGAACACCAGCAATGCAAATCAAGAGCATCTACAAGAGCAGTGCTTGCTCCCTCTGCACCTCCAATTCCCTCCTGAAGTGAAGCATTGGCGTGGGTGCACATCAACAACTCAAACACACACACCACTGCACTGGGTGAGGAAGCACACTCTTATCTTTTTCTAGAAGGTGACCTGACCCTTTCAGTTTTCTGGCAGTGGGAACAACACAGAGGGCAAATAACCCAAAGCCTTGCTCTGAAGCCTAAAACAGAACCTGAATGGCACAACAGGGGTCTGGAAAAGCCTGGGCAGGGTTGTTTTCGCTCTTTTTTTTTTCCTCCTTTCTAAAGCACAAAACTAACAACATTTACCATGAAAACCACTGAATTGGACCACTGGAAGTTCTCTATGAAACAAGCAAGTACCACTGCTCTCACACAAGTTGTTCAATTGTGCTCCCCCCCCACCCCAATTAGACACTTCAAGATTACATATTAAAAGGAGCAAAACAAATTTGAGCACATCTCCTGGGTAAAGGGATCCCCCCACTTTTTTTTTTTAATGGATATATAACTTCATGTTTAAATACTGAAATAAGATGGTGTAAGTTTTAAATTGATTTAGAGTCTTCAGCACAGGTCTCTAAAGTCTTAGCAGTGGCAAAGTGGAGTTGCTGAATAAATTATTTTCCTTGGATTAGTAGGCTTTCTAGATTAGCTGGATGAGCTACTTCATGTTTTGCACTTCTAAGAAGTCCATAGATCACAGCTGAAAACAAGCTCATTTCTAAGGAGCTTAGATTCACTATCCTGGGACCTACTCTTCCATTGGAATAGCTTTAAGGATACATACATCATTACCTTGTGGTTTAAAAGTAATTTAATCCAATTTGAGATTAACCAGAGAATAAGTCATCCCCAGAGTGCAATGACAAAGGAGAGAGAAACAAAGAAGTTACAGAGGCTTTGGGCTTGTTTCCCCCCTGAAGTCACCACCTAATAAAAGGAAGTCTGTATGTACAACACCCAGCAGAGAGAGCACTCGAAGCAGTTTTAAATATCTGAGGGAATTGAAACAGACTGGAAAGCACTGAAGTCATCCCAGCCTGAGTGCAGTGAGTGGATACTGAGCCATGTAATTGTGAGCCATCTGGCCAAGCCCAGAAAGGAGAGCTGATAAAGACTGAGAATGCAATGCAGGTCAATATGACTTAGTTCTGTTCAAGGAGTTCTAAAGACTTCCTAAAAACATAAATAAAAATTACAAAAAAAAAAAGAAACTGAGCATTGCACTGATTTAATCTCTCAAGCCTCTCTGTAGTGTAACAAAAAACTTCAGCAATTCAGTAAAGTACATGTTAACTAATGATACTTGTAGTATTTGCTGAATTTTAACCTGCTCAGCACGTGATCACAACAGCAGGATTTCACAGAACTCAACAATGTCCTAGAGAACTGCGATCTGGCATCCTGGAAACTGTGGATTACACAGCCATGCAAACTCTGTCAAATTCATAGGCCCATTTCATTTTACAGAATTTTGCTTTAAAGCTCAATTACACTTTTGTGGAAGACAGCTGATCTGCATTTAGAATTAATTCCAAAAGTGTTTACAGAGATGCGAGCAATACAACAAACAAGGAACTGAAGTCTCCAGTGGGACATTGTGGAGGTCAGTAATCCTTCCTGGCACGAAGGAAATTCTGGAGTGATGCACTCACACAGGCCTGTTCAAGTACCAAAACACTGACTGATCACAAGAGGCTGAAGAAATCCATGATACCTATGGCAGGTTCCCATTGACTAAGCACAAGCCATATCATCCCAAAAACACTTGCACCTCCTGTGGAAGTCTGACTTTCCCATTCTAAAGGCGAGGCAAACATATGGAATGTGGTGGTTCTATGGGAGCACTTTGTTTTCACAAACTCTCTGTAACTTAAGAGTAGCTGCAATCTGTTCCAATACCTGTGTGCACTACTAATTGCAGAATTAAGTGAAATTTTGTGGGGTTTTGTACACAATCAGTGTTCCCCACTACACCCAGAGTTAAGAATCTGCATGATCTCACCTTCACTTTTGCTGTACGTGCAACCTGAAGGAGAAACCACAAGCCTTCAAGCTTGTTAAAATTTCTCTAACTTTTACGCTACTGAAGTTTGTTTTCAGGTTAAAATGTGTACATTCTCCCAGCCAAAGGAAACTGTGCTGTCACATCTGTCTGCATGTCCTGAACTCGCTTCCTGCCTCGGCAGCACCACCACTTCCTCTTTCAGGCAGGACTGAAACTGCTGTCATTTCATCACTAGGACCAGCTCCCTTGGCTTGCTGCAAGGCACTGCTGACCAAGAACCCATTTGTGGTGCTCTCTGGGATAAACCATTAGCTTACAAGTTGAACTTTAACCAGTCCATCACAGCTTCCAGATCCTGTTTGGGCACCTGCTCCACATTCCAAGAAAACAAACAGCCTTTTCTGAAAATTAAGATTCTTTTTTCCCACCCAATGTCATTTTACAATTAACAGTTTATTCATCCAACTCAAAGCACTCAGGAGTCCACACTGAAAGGAACAATATTCACAGGATTTTACTCACGATCTCTGGTAACTACTTTTGCCCTTCCACAGTACTTTCATTTCATATCTTACAAAACCACACAGTTCTAAATAAAGTCTTCATTTGTGCTTGATAATATCTTCCCAAATTAATCCAATCCATTGCAAGGTCCTTGCCCTCAGCTATCTCTTCTAGTCCTACTACAAATAAACACTTCCTTTCCAAAGTGACAAATCTCTCCAGTCACAGGGGCATCAAGGAGAGGTACTTGGCTACTACAACCCCAGCAACCTGATTTGCCTCACTAGAGAGACATACCAGCAATTACATGGAGGGCGTATTGTATGCCTGTATTACAAACACTACATGACAAAGGTCACTGCGTACAACACACCAGTTCTTTGCATAGATCCGAAGCCACTAATGAAGGGACCACACAAGCTCAACTGCCAACTGCACCAGGAGAGTATCTTGGACCTCTTGGTACAGTCACAAATCTGTGATGCAAAACACCAACAGGAGCCACTCTCTTTAAGAGAGATTAAGAGCTAAACTTCAGAAAGACAAACTGGCACAGAAGGCAAAACTGTTTTTAAGAGCAGTATCACCATGGCCAGAATTCTCCTCTGCACATGTGCAGCAACCATCTACAGACATGATGCAAATCCTCCAGCTCAAAGCCCACCTTCCAGCCTGCTAGGAATCATCTTCTTCGCGAAGATCTCACCCCAGAACTAAACACACTATGCTAGTAAGGTGGTAAATGACATGCAAAAGAATATATTAGGTTCTAAACCACCTGGTGCCCAAGCTCGACTGCCCATCCTGCCCACAGCTCAGGCTGCTGCGGACACTTAAGCTTCATACACAAATACACTTGTCCCCACAGGTTCCAAGTCAAGCTTATGGCCTGGGTCTTTAGTTTCTTAGGTGAGGCTTAAACTGGCAAACCAGCACTGGAGCTGCACTCCTCTAGAGCAAGGGAAATTATGAAGTCCAAGCTAAAATCTGTAAAAGCACAAGGGATGGACTTGAGACACAATCTTGTACTCCATCAGTTCAGCATCTTGAAAACGATATCCTGCTTTAAGCATTGTTTTGGGGTTACCTGTCACTAACAGATCAGACACAATCCTTTAAATACTACCAGTTCTCCCTGCGGAGTACAAATTCTATCTCCAGTGTTGCTGTTCACTTTATAAGCATGTCTAATTACAAGACACAGCCACAAAAGCTCAGTTGCACTAGAAGCTGTGTCAAGATAAACACAAGAATTCACGTAAAGACCTGGATCTCCAGTGGCTGGGTTTTTATCTGAGGTTGAAGAGACCAACAGCAGGAGAGCACACTGGTGGGCTCCATCCCATGTGCCTGCTCACACCAACAGTCTCAACCTGGTGTTGGATGTCAGCATGAGAAACTTGTGGGTAGGCATACAAAAGCAAGCAGTGGGAAGAGCCACAGGATCACCATCACCAGCAGAGCTGGATCGATACCATGACAGCCCTGATTTACCTCATAGGCTCCTGTTGTTCCTGAAACCCACAAAGTTTGCTATCATTATGGGAATCCCTGCTGGAGATAAAGCATGTGTCTGAGGTCCTCAAGCATCTCTTAATCTGCCACTCAACAGAGCCTGTATATCCCAACACCTCTGCAGGTCTGAAGCTCCCATTTCTGGACAAGCTACTATGAATTGCCAAAGAAGCAGTAAGAGATCTCTTCTCAAAATGCAATTATCATAGAGCTATCATAGAATAGAATATGCTGAATTGGAAGGGACCCCACTGTTTGACATCAACTACATTTTCTATACTTAATGCAATTTTGTTTTTCTAATTCCGTAAGATTTGGGAGCTACTTTGCACATCTTTCTAAAGGCTCCTCACAACCACCTGGTACATACACACACAAGACAGGAAGTGAAGACAGTTGGGCTGGGAAATTTTAATAGCCTGAGCCCAAGCTACCAGCAGCACCATAACACACATTCCAAGTTCTGCAACTTCAAAAAAAGAAGGGGAAAACCACTCATCCCATTTTAGCCCTAAATTCAAAACCAGGAAGCTGACCAACTAGATAGTGTGACTCAGCGGGCTCTGCTGCCACACCAGTTACACTGTGGTGCAGCTGTGCCTACACCTGCTTTACCACAGGCATTGCCCACTATCCTACTTCAAGGCTCCAACCAACCACCTTCACCTGAACACCAAGTCCACAGAAAAAATCAAAAGCGACAACTTTCCCATTATCACTCTGGTTAAGGTTACACTGTCAGAAGTAGCATCAGCACTGGAAAAACCTGCCCCAGATTAAGCACTAGGAAGTGTGTGGGGTTACATTAAATCCTTTTCTGTCAAAGGCATTTTAATCTTACCTTACTACTCTTCACTTTTGTACTCTACAGAAGGCTGTTTTCCTCAGACATGCAACAAAATCCTGTTCGATATTTTACTACCACTTAAAAACCCCTATTTTCACTAGCTTAGTTGCATACTGCTAATATTTAAAAATAAAGATGCACCTACACTCTTAGTTGGACACAGCATCAAACCAAGGCCCACACGGCCCTGATGGTTCTTCCCACATTCCTGTGGCCAACTACATTCCACAGTGGTAGAAAAGACACTGGCAGAAGTTCCTCTGTTTTGAGGCATGTTTTTCCTCCATGAGAAGCACTCTGCCTTGCACACCACTGCAGCAGATCCTGCTCACTCCTCTTATGCCCAGGGAATAGGACAGCTGCAGGTGCTCCATCCACACAACCAGAAAGTTCCCGGGAAGACGTGCTGTGTTCAGGGGGAATAGCTCAGGTTGTGTACCAACATGCTGTTTGAAGACTAAAGAGATAAAGCTTTGTTAAAAAACACTGCAAAAGCAACTTTTCCCAGATACTGAGCTATCCTGGATTGCTATTAAAATAAAGTAGCTGGAAGGCTCACCAACACCAGGACAGCAGCAGGGGAGCTACCCTTCATTCGCCTAACCAGCAGAAGGAACTAGAGCAGCTGGAATCATCCCACTTTGCCCGGCCCAAGATAAGCCCTGGCAGCCCTCTCCTCAGGGCCAAGAGCGTGCTGGGCAACTGGAAGTTATTCAGCCATCGGCAGATGCACAAGAGGCTCATGAAGAAAAAACAGCACTCCAGGACATGGGAGACTCAGCAACACTTCACACGCACTAAACCCTGAAGTACCACTGAACTCAAGGTAACTGCTCAAACACACTGCTGCTGTCAGATCCAGGCCCCACAAAAGCCCCTCTGCATTCAGCTGTTCCCCAGCCGCTCTTAGGTGCACACAGCCATCCAGCTCATGGAGTGGCAGAGGCCTTCCTGACTTGCATCCAAAGCTGCAGGAGCATTTTTGTCATTATTTCTCCCGAGCAGAACACTCATCATTGACCAGAAACACAGCACAGCTGTGGGGGTCAGTGATGTGTTTGTGTAAGGGCGAACAGAAGCACTCCCCTGAGATGCTTTGTTCCTTAGCATGGTCTGTCCCGGTTTGAATCTCCCGGTTGGCTGTAAGCCTCGTCACCCCT
The DNA here is from genome assembly GCA_013397865.1 of Struthidea cinerea. NCBI lineage: Eukaryota > Metazoa > Chordata > Aves > Passeriformes > Corcoracidae > Struthidea > Struthidea cinerea. The sequence continues at coordinate 36,676 of VZTI01003211.1, forward strand.
AGCATTCTCCCATTGGTCCCCATTCCCTAATCCCACCTTTCTCCCTGGCCCCGGATAAAACGGGGACCCTCGGGATCGGGTTTCAGATTTGCTTTGGAGTTCGGCTGTACAACATGGAATAAACCATCCAGCAGGATGATAAGCGAATCTCCTTCCTGCCTCTTTGCTACCTGACTGTATTACCGAATATGCCCCAGGTCCTGTGGGCTTGCGGGACCCCACAGAACCGGGCTAAATTACGGTAATATCTCGCGCCCAGAACGTGGAGCAGCCTCGAACTGCCCATGAAGAGTGTCTCCAGTAGGCTCCGCCGCTGGACATGAAAGTCGCCTTTCAAAAGACTAAGTAGTTTTCCTCAAGGACAAGGAAAACTACACCCCCTACAATTCCTCCTAACTGTCTCCTGCTCTAGAAACTCATCATAAATTCATGATGGAGGCAAGGGACAGCAGGAAGGCTCAGCTGACCACAAAAGACAGGCAGAGAAATGAGCAGGATAAAACACACAAGCCCATAGGCAACTTTTAAAAGTTGTGAGCACTCACATGAGCATCAAGCAGATTACACACACCTCAGCTGCAGTGCCACATGTTCATTTATTGTCCAAGTCTTCCAGAGCTAGCAGCAGAGCTGGAACCCAGCTACACCAACCCACCATGGTAACAAGAGAGCTGCTGAAAAGGTTTTAATTAAAAGGTCCAGCTATGTATGCTCATAGGACTCGGAAATTTATTTTAGTACTAGAGCTGCATTTTAATGAAAAGGAACCTTTACATCAAGACTAGTGGCCAGCTTCACACTGCACTTTCCATCAGCCTCACACACACTTCACAGCAAGGAAAGCCCACGTGTAAGAGAAATCCCTGGGAGTTTCACAAGGCTCCATTTCTGTTTACTGTTGGTTTTTTAGTAGAAGTACAGTTTCCATTTCAGGTACCTCACACTCTAGAGCTTACAGAGCTTTTCTATTTAAACAGTAAAACCATCATGAACTCCCCAGCCCTGGCCATCAGTTTCAGGCAAACAAACAGCCCTAAAGCAGGGCACTTAATGAATTCAGAGCATCAGTTGCAGGTCATGAATAACCAAGTTCAAAGTATGCAAATCTAGTGATTAAAACTTCTGCCTAGGATATAGTACCAAAGTGAAAACATGTTTCGTCTTGCATCACAGTAATTTTTTATTCCTTGCCAAGACTTAAACATCCTTTTTCTCTTTGTTACTGAAGCATAAATGTGAACAGTTTAAACACCAAACCATTTTTACCGTCAGCAATACACTGATTCAAACCTTACGTGCATGTCTAAGATCTGACTCAAATATACACTTGCCTATCTTCCTCAGAACCCTACACTGACAAGAGTTTACAAAGCAGAACAGCTTCCCCCACATACAGCCAACTGAATATAATTTGCTTACCAAAAAAGAGAAGCTGTAAAGCTTTACTGAGTTATCCCAATCACAATACAAAGAGCTTGAGCCAGGTTTTAAATGCCCCTTAAAAAAAATAAGAAAAAAAAAAAGAAAAGAAAGTATGTTTGAGGTACTGCAACTCAATTACTTTGAACAGAGACAGCCAACACCTCCTTCCCTGGGAGAGAAGCACAGATGAACATGAGACAAAGACAATCACAGATGGCCAGACCGAGCCACTTCTGATCACCCAGTTGCCATCTAACATGGCCTCCTCGCCAGAGCCTGTCTTCCTCATGCTGCTGTCAAGAGGGGAGCTCCGGCTGCCCTGGCCACAGCATCCACACAGAGAGGACACCAGGAATCCTGCCCACTCTTTGTTAAGCACAGGTTTCCAATGCTGGCTGTTATGTTCACAGCTACCTGGCTCTGCGACTGTCTCCTACTGCTGTCACCAGCTGCAAGTTCTGCCTACTTATAGATACACAACTGAAGTCCACTAAAACGGACCTTTAAAACACAGACAGGTGTTATGCTGCTGCAGTATATACATTTTTAAGAGATTTCAAAGGAGAATGAGAAACACATGTCAACATGTCAACCGTCAAAGCAGCGCTAGCTCCTGCCCCAGCTGCAGCCAGTGGCATCACACTTTAACGAGAGCTGTGGGACGGCTCTGGGTAACCCACAGCCTTGCAGCTCGCGAGGCAGATGCCCAGAAGAGCCTGCGACTCCTTGACTGAGCGCTCTCTGTGCAGGGCACATAGCGGGAGCTCAACCCCTCGCCATGCCAGCACCCCCTGCGGCTCAGGGCTCCTGTGGCACAGCACACCCAGCCCAGCCCGCAGCCCCTCGGGGCTTCTCTCACAGCCCCGGGCGCAGCGGGCTGCACCGAGCGCGGAGGACCGCGGCTGGGGCCGGAACGGGACCAGGGCGGGGCTGGTACAGGCAGGGCCCAAGAAGTGCGGCCGGGCCTCGCCATGGCCGCGGGAACGCTTCCTGCGCCGCTCCGAGGGTCCAGCCCGCCCGCCGTCCGGAAGGGGGGGACGGGTGGAGAGGAGAGGAGAGGCGGCGGCCACCCCCACCGTCTCAACAGACCCGGTCCCGCAAAGGAAGAGTCCGCCAGCAGCCACCGGGACCCGCCGGGAGGAGGCCGCCCTTCCCCCCGGCAGGCGGCTGCCGGGGAGGCCCCGCACACACAGCGGGCCCGGCAGGGCGGCTCCCGCACAGCGGGCGCTCCGACCAAGGTGAAGGCCGGGGGTCTTTCGGTGGGTGCCGGGCGAGGATCAGGGCCAGTCGGTGGTCCCGGTGGTCGGGCGGGGGGTCCCGGTCCCGTCTCCGCCCCCCTCCCCCCC
>VZTI01003211.1:39477-76663 GCA_013397865.1 Struthidea cinerea
GGACGCTCCGCCGGGCGTTGGCAGCTCACTGCGGGGTCTCCTCAGCGCAGGCACAGGGGCAGCCGAGTGACGTCACCGCGCAGCGCGCCGGCGAGGGGCGTGCCGACTACATCGCCCCCTGCCGGCCACGCGCTGCCCGCCGCTGCCCGCAGGGCGCTGCACGGACCGGCAGGGGGCGTGCGCGGGCACGGTCTGGCCGGCGTGGGGCCCGCCTGGGGCAGCGCCCAAACTCCCTCCAGGTTTTCTTTCTGTTTTCTTTTCTGCCTGGACCTGAAGCTGAAATGACAAGGGCCAAAGGGTCACCATTCTTCCTGTTGGGAGACTCCTCCTGGCTGGGAGACAACATCCCAGAGCAGTGGGCACTTATGGTAGGTTAAATCCCCCTAACCGCCCCATCCTTCAGGAACAAGAGGCCAGGAAGAAAATCTCCAGGCACGGCCTCTTTGAGAAGCAGGAGCAAACATCTGGCCTGACACCTAAAACTCCAGAGTAAATGAAATTTTAAAAGCTGGAAAGAGCTGCAAGTACCAGTGCCAGCAGCCTCAAGTCACCAGACATTGGCTCTGGGGAGCACCTAGAGTGGGTCAAAGCCTCGGAACATCTTTGTGTTGGGCCTGTTAAATGAGCCCTGGTTCGTCTGCATGGCCAAAGATGGAACAAAACCCACTCTGCCCAATGTAATGGTGTCAGAAGCACATCTGTGCCTTCTTCTGCAAATATTGGCAATCCCTGAGGATTTTGGAAAGAGCCGTTGCCTTCTGAATATGCTCACTGCTGTCTTGAGTACTCACAAAAGAGCAAAGGAAGAGGAATGTTTTCAAAAGAATTTTCACGATGAAATCATGAATGGATGTCAGTGTCTCACTATCTCTTCCAGCTGATTTAGATTAAATCCCTGTCCCATCAAGCACAAAGGCACCAGCTGGATAGAGGCTGAGCCAAGTGGATGAGATCGTGAACCTGGAGAGACTCTGGAGTCTCCCACAGGGCACCATCTCTCAGTTCCCCAGAAACTAATCCTTACCACAAGCATCACAGGAGGCTCCACCTCATCGTCCTGCCACCAGCTTCATCCTTGTCTGTGTTCCAGATTATGGGTTGCTTTGGTTCTAAAGCACCTTCCAGTACTTCTGATGATGCCTCAGTTCTTTGGCTTTAATTAGATCCCAATAGTGCATAAGCAATTTTGGGGGAATGGTTCCCCCTTTCCATCAACCCCCCCCTGCAGCAGCCTCATTCCCCACTTCCCACAGTGCCAAGAACATGGAGCATGACTATGAGCTCATCACCTCCATGTCCTATCTCTTGAAACCTCCTTTGTGTTTTCATACAAAGCCATAATGATTTTGGTTTTGGGGGGCAAATCCAAGAGAAAGACTTGACAGTACCCAGAGGAACTGCAGGACACTGGTGAGTTGGGGGGTATGGAGGGCCAGGGGTGTCTGCTGGACACAAGTGACATCCCACCAAAGGCTACAGAGGTCCACAACCACCACCCCCCAATACTCTTGTGCATGCCATGGTACAGATATTAATGATGGAAACAGATAAAACCAGGGCAGGAATCCCCACTTCCCAGAGGAGCATAAATCAACACACATGAAGATCTGGTTTTGCTGTAATTAGCACCACGCAAAGCTCATGCAGTAATTAACTTTCTCCTTCCAAGTTAAGATTTAATAGCATGCAGTAAAATCAGACCTGAGGTGATGAAACAAGTAGAGAATAACCCTGTCGAATTAGGCACCTGTGACTTGATGAGGAATTAATTATAGCCTGGTCTAATACTACTATTAATAATAATAAATTGCTGTTAATATGCCCTTGTGCTCCAAGTGAGGAAAGACATTGAGAAAAATGTCCCATATTGACTCCAAGGAGCAGGTTTCTGCCAAACAGAGGTTCAGCCATGCTGGGATGTAGGTGAGCTACAGCACTGGACAGAGCTGGGAGAAGAAAATCTGGAACAAAAAAAATCCAGGGCTGCTAGGGAGCTGCCCCAAACCTCCCAATCCTCTGTAATGCCAGCAGGAAACAGCTCTTCCCATGAGGAACTGTCACTGCCAGCAGCCTTGAGCAACTCCCAAGGCAACTCCCAGTGCATGGGGATGAGGACAGAGGGACACTAGAGGCTGGAGGAGAGGCTGTGTCCTGCAAAGGGGGAATAAACTCCAGTAATGGAAAAACAGTGACAAGTGCTGGTCCCCAAGGGTCTCCTTTTTGCAGATGCCCTCACAGTTGGGCTCCACCAAGAAGCGCCAACTCCATCCATAGTGGGCCCAGACCCCAGGGTCAGAATTCAGTTCCTACAAGTGGTCCCCAACCCTCCCATGTTGCCAGTGGAGGTGGCAAGGCCATTGTGCACATGCAATGCCTGGAGCAGCATGTAACATCACCTTGTCATGTCAGGAAAGTGAGCAAGTTAGGGGAGGATCCAACCAGATCTAATGTTACATGCCAGAATCCAACCTGGACATCCTCTCTTGTCAATAAATTCCAACTTTGACTCCTCACAGAAGAGCAGGCAAGCTCCTGAAGAAGCCCTGTGTGGCTGGACAGAGGGAGGATATCTCCTCAGCAGCTCTGAGCTTTACTTTTCCCTAGTTTTCCTAGGTGGAAAAAAATGCTGAAGGTGTCCTACCAGCTCCACATGCCACTAAGTCTCCCTAGTAAAGCTAAAGGGATTCTTGCCACACAGGAAGAACACAGAGCCCATCTTGGAGGTACATGTGAAATCAAGGTTGATTTATTTTACTCTCCCCACTGCTCTGGCATAAAGTCCTCCAGTATCCTGGCAGCTCATGCACTCAAATCCAAGGGGAATGCATGAGGATATGAAACACAAATCATCTGAAGAGCACCTGAAGCCTGCGTGGCACTTTTGAGGATGCTCTTTCCAGAGAAGAGAGCTTCAGGTCACCCCATGTTCCCCGCTCAGGGATTCAGACCAGCTAGGACAGAGACCAGAAGACTCATCACAGCAGACCCTTTGCACAGACTTTTGACCACTCTTCCCAGGTCACAGAGCTCTCTAGACATATGCATTTTAATAAGGCGCAAAATCCAGCCCTGAGATCATTACCTGCCACAAGCACTCACAGTGAGGCACACCAGAGCCAGGCAGATAGCAGATATTATTTTACAGCATTATCACACCTGCCCCAAGTATTTCTGCTTTTTGCTCCAAGCTCTCTTGGAACTCACACCACCTGCCTCTTGCTACAGCTTGGCAGAGGTCAGTGAAGTAAATTATTTGATTACTAGAAAATCCAGTAAGACTAAATGCAAAATTAGTCTCCTTAAAGCACAGAGCAATCAGCATTTTTGTTTCTTGGTCTCTTTCCTTGCCCTGCCTTTGGCAGTGCACAGGCACTGTGTCCCCTCACTCAGGGACTCTGCTCAGGGGATCCTGTGTCACTCATGTGACTTGGTCAGGCCCTGGAAGTTGGGCTCCGTGCATGGGGGCAGTGCTGCCTGCCGGCTTAGCAGCTTCTCCAGGACAGTTATTTCAGCATCTCGTCTCTCTATGTCTTCAAACGGAGTCCAGGACATGTCATGCTGGAGCTTATAGGCACCAAGAAATTCATGGGGAGTGGTACCCCATTCCTGGTGGAGAAAAGAGAGATTTCATCATTGCTCAATTTCCCTTGGAGCTGGGCTGTGCTGTCCCTCAGCCCTACTACCTTCAAAGCAGTCCCAGCTACATGACCATCTGATTTCCTAATCTAAAAATAGGCTCAGCTACCCCGAGTCCAAGATCAGGTCGAGCTCCAGCGCTGCTGACGCAGGAAGGCTTGTGGACACAAGATCTCCCTGATCTGCCCAGAGCTTTGCCCTGAAGCCTTCACCCTGCATGTAAGAAAATGGGTATTCTGGAAGGAAGAGACCTCCAAGACCATCCCCTCAGCTGCAGGCAAACTCAGTCCTTGGGCTGAAGTACCTGAGGAGACCATCCTGCCAGGCAGCCACACCAGCCAGGGAAGGCTCAGGGCATGTTGGCAGTTCTTTACTTCCAGACAAAGAACCACAGGTACTGAAAGACAAAATTCAGGTCCATGCCTCAAAAGGCTTCTTGCCATTCTCCACCAAGAGCCAGCGAACTCTGTAAAATGGCTCTGGCCCCAGCAGACTAACCCAGACCAAGGGCAAACACCAGCTGAGTAGGGACCAACAAATGCCCCCATCAAGCTGATGCTTTTGCCTGAGTTCCATATGTTCCCAAGCACCAGAAACATGACTTTATTTCCCCCTCCCTGCTTCTTCATGGGCTGTAACCACCCACCTTAGGAGACAGGATGGAGAAGTACCGCTGCCCACTCTCCCGCCTGTACATGTAGTAAACATTTCCTGGCTTTTTCACAAGGTTGCAGGCCACATGGTTCAGATCAGCATCCCTGTTAGCTTCATCCAAGACCTGGAAAACACAAAACTTAACATCTTTACACTTGAAATAAAATGACAACATGCTATTGCATCTCAGCCATAGCCCGAGACACATCACTTGACCTATGGGTCATGAGGCCTTGATCTCCCTGGCACACATCTGACTTTGCTTGCACCAGGAAGGAGATGCTTTCCAGAGATAAAGTTTTTTCCAATTCTTTCCTGTCAGTAGGACTTCAGAGAACCTTTCCACAGAAGTGGAGATACCTCTGCATTTCACCCCAGTTCCACCTCTACACTTGACCCCACCACATGCTGGGCTTATTCCTCCTCTCCGCACTCAGCTGCTGGACTCTGAGGCCTTCCTGCTGTGCTCCACAAGGGAAGGGGCAGCAAACAAAGGAGAATTCATCTCCCCAGCTCCACCACCTGACTGCTCTAGCTCCACCAGTTAATGATTACATGATGTAATGGCCTCAATGGCAGTGGGCCAGTTGCAGTGACTGGCATATCCTTCCCCACTCTGGCTCCAGATTTCACCCCTAAGGGTGAAGGCTGGATTGATGAGCATGGCCAAGCCCTGCTGTGTGCTGCTGGGACCACCTGCTCCAGCAAATGAGCTAGGACAAACGGAAAAGCCAAGCTCATCATCAGGTAAGAGCTCATCTTTCCCAGGGCCTCAGATCCAGCCAGAGCCACATTGTCACCTCACCAGATCCTTCCAAGAGCACAGTCCACACACAAGTCACCTGTCCCAAAATCAGAGTCATCTCTCTCTGACACCTGAGCTGTTTTGGACCACCTGCCCTTGCTCCCCTACTTTATCCACAGTCCTTCCTGGTGTGCTCAGGACTTAGGGAAATCACCAAAACCAACCCTCCCCCATTCCCCTTGACACCAGACAATAAACCTCCTTATTTTTCTCTTGAATCTTCTCTGCTCGGCTCCTGGCCCCAGCTCACATCCAGGCCACAGCTCTCCCCAAATGCCCAGCAGTGGCGGCAGATGCTTATCTCCCCAGGCAAGGCAATGAGCCTTCTGCCCATCACTCACCTTCCGCGCCTGCTCCTGCAGGTGCCGGATCTGCTCAGCGATGACTGTCAGCTTGCTGCAGGCATTTGCCCGGACAAAGTCATTGGCCTGGGAGAGAAAATGACAGCTGGTCAGGACGGCAAGAACTGCAGCCCTCTGGACTGTGCTGGGGCAGTTATGGTCAAGCTCAAGGCATCAACAGAGCTGGGGGGTGCAGAAGCTGTCCTGGCACCCCCAGGCAGGACCAAGGACCAGGAGCTGCCTAGATAGGCTGAGGAGCAGTGAGAGGGAGCAGCAGGACATACTGGGAGGCAATGGGTTGGACTGGGAGGTAGTGGGATATACAGGGAGGAGGCAGTAGAATGTACAGTGAAGCATTTAGGTGAACTGAGAAACTCTGAGGGACAAACTGGACATCACTGGAGGTCAGTAGGATGTACTATGAGGCACGGGGGGAATGGTATAACATATTGGAGGGCACTGGGAGGGCCAGTAGGACATACCAGAAAAAACTGGGGTGGACTCAGAGGCAGGATAGACTGGGAATCACTGAAGCAGTAATAGGACAACAGGGGTGCTGGGATGGACTGGGAGTGTGGTAGCAGGAGGTATCTGTAAACACTTCTGTGAACTAAAGGTACTGGGACATACTGGGCAGCAGCAGGGCATACTGGGATGGGACTTCACATGGAGTCACTGTGGGGCAGCAAGGCACAGTGGGAAGCACTGAGGTGCAATGGGAGGTTCTGGAGACACCAACAGCGTTGGAACTCGGGAAGGTACTGGGGGGGCACTGCGAAATACTGGGAAAGGACAGTGAGAGATGGTGGGAGGCACCACGGGACACACCAGGAAGCCGCCGGGGCCACCGGAGAGCAGCGGGACGTGCTGGGAGGCACCAAGGCCGCTGCCGGCTAAGAAGACCCCGGAGACGGCCAGGAGGCAGCGGGACAGCGAGCCCAGCCCCGCCCCCGCAGCTCCGCCGCTAGGACTCGGCCCTCACCTGCTGCACCTGCCGGGCCAGGGCCACAAGGTCCCCGGGGTCCCCGACGTGGCCAGCGCTGCCCTCGACCAGAGCCAGACCGAGACCGGGACCGAGACCGAGACCGGGGCCGGGGCCGGGGCCGGGGCCGGGGCCGGGGCCGTCGTCCCCAGGCTCCGCGCCGCCCTCCGCCATCACCAGCCGCGACACAACGCTTCCGCCCGGCGGGGAGGTTTCCGCTGCGGCGTCAGCACGCACGGTGAGGGGTGCGGCCATGGCAGGGCTCTGCGATCGCTGATTGGCCAGTGGGCGGGGCGGAGGGGCGGGGCTAGTATCGCTCCGGGGCTCGGGGCGGGTGGTGCCGCGGTTCGGCCGGGGCTCGGACATGGCGTTGCTGGCGCCGCCGCTGCTTCTTCTGCTGTTGCTGCTGCCGCCGTTGCTTATGGCGCTGCTGGCGTGGGCGGCCACGCCACCGGAACGGGTCCTGGTCCCGATCCTGGTACCAGCCGACCCGCCGCTGCCCGCCCAGTCCCCGGACGCACTGTTCGCCGCCGGTGCCGAGGCGTACGCGCGGGGGGACTGGCCCACCGTAGTGCTGCAGATGGAGCGGGCGCTGCGGGCGCGGGCCGCCGTGCGCTCCCGGCTGGTGCGGTGCCGCCTGCGCTGCGCCAACGCCACAGCGGGGCCGGCGGAGGGGACCGAACCCCAACCCGACCCGGTGCTCCGGGACCTGTGGTTTTTTCGGGCGCTGCTTCGTCGCGCCGCCTGCCTGCGGGACTGCGGGCCCGCCGCGCCTTCCCGATACCGCCTGGGCGAGGAGCTGGACCGGGAGTTCGGCCGGCGCAGCCCCTACAACTACCTCCAGGTCGCCTATTTCAAGGTGCGGGAAGGGAAGGGGAGGGGAGGGCATGGGATGGGACGAGATGAGATGAGATAGGATATCCCGAGACGACGGTGTTTGGGACGGGCGGGATGCACGGAGGATCCCGGAATCAGGCGGGAGGATGGAGGGGTGAGACCGGGTTGCGGTGGCAATCCCGGTCCCGGGACGCCGGGAGAGTTCGGCGTCCGCCCTGGCGGAGTGGGGTTGCCGGCCGGCAGCCCCGGCCTTGCCCCTCCCGCCCCGCTCCAGTGCCACGTCGGAGCTCGCCGGAGCCGCCCCTGTCACCGCCCTCCGCACCGGCCGCCGGGATGCCCCACGGGATGCTCCGCGTGGGGTCTGCGCTGTCTCACTCCCGTCCCACCCAGATGAACCGGCCGGCGCAGGCGGCGGCGGCCGCTCACACCTTCTTCGTGGCCAACCCCGGGCACCAGGAGATGAGGCAGAACCTGGAGTACTACCAGGCCATGGTGGGAGTCCGCGAGGATGACTTCACTGACCTGGAGGTCAAACCCCACCTGGTGAGACCCTCTGCTCCCAAAGCCCCTGTCCGCTGTGGAACCCAGGGCAGTCGCACTGCGGCTGCTGGCTCAGAGAGCTCATGAGATGCCACTGTGGTGGGGATGAGGTGATCCATCATGGGGAGTGGGGCACTGAGATCCCCTCATCATTTCTCATCCCTCCCCACAGAGCGAGTTTCGGCTGGGTGTCCGATTTTACACAGAGGAGCAGCCAGCTGCCGCCATCCTGCACCTGGAGAAGGCACTGGAGGAGTATTTTGTGGCAGACACTGAGTGCCGCGCTCTCTGTGAGGGACCCTACGATTACGAGGGCTACAACTACCTGGAGTACAACGCAGACCTTTTCCAGGCCATCACAGGTGGGAGCCATGCCTTCTGTGTCCTGTCACAAGAGTTGAGTACAATTCTCGGGGGGTTGGTCCCCAAAGACCTGGGGTGGGGTGTCCCTGAAAAGTGCAAACCCGTCCTAGCTTTCACTAGGGAAAGTGTGGCCAGTAAGTGGCAGGCAGTGTGTACCTGCACTCAGCACTGGGTCTGATGCCCAGGAATCCTCCAGATTCCAGAGGCATATGGAAAGACAGAAGGGAGACCAGTAGAGGGTCACCAGGATGTGATGGGAGGCTGAGGAAGGCTACTCTGTCCTGAGAGAGCACCACAGCCCCACCACCGATCAACTCAGAGGTGGACAACCCCCATGCCTGAGGGTTTTCCACTACCAAAAAGCTTGCAACCACCCCAGTATGAGCAGGAGGTTGGGACCCTCACAGTCCTGCCCACCAGCCCGTGAGTGACTGTGAGCAGTGACATGGGGTTTTTCTCCACCAGATCACTCCATGCAGGTGCTAAGCTGCAAGCAGGGCTGCGTCACAGAGCTGGCCTCACAGCCTGGCCAGGAGAAGCCTCCGGAGGATTTCCTGCCCTCACACTTCAACTACCTGCAGTTTGCCTACTACAACAGTAAGCAGCTCTTCACCCTCATCCTCTGTGGTTGTCAGCACTGCGCACTCAACTCTGCATGGACTGAAATTGTGGATCCACAGAGTGGTTTGGGTGGGAAAAGGACCTTCAAAGACAATCTCATCAGTCCAACCCAAGATGAACGGACATCTAGCACTGGTCACTCACATCTCTCAGAGCCCTGTCCAACCCGCTCTTTAACCTTTTCAGGGATGGGACAGCCACAACTTCTCTGGGCTGTCTGTGCCAGGGCCTCACCGCCCTCATCACAGAGAATTCTCTCCTTATGGCCAACCTAATGCTGCCCTTCTTCAGTTTAAGACAATTGCCCCTTTTCCTGTCACTATAAACCTTCTTAAAAAGTTGTCCTCATCTCTCTTGTGGCCCCTTTAGATATGGGATCTCTCAGGAGCCTTCTCATCTCCAGGTTCAACAAGCCCAATTCTCTCAGCCTGTCTTCACAGAGGGGCTCCAGTCCTCTGACCATTTGTGTGGCCTCCTCTGGACCCGCTCTAGTGAGTCCATATCCTTATGCTGGGGAACCCAGAGCTGGAGGCAGCACTGCAAGTGGCATCTCACCAGAGTGGAGCAGAGGGGTAGAATCCCTCCCTCACCTGTTGCTCATGCTGCTGGGGATCAGCCCAGAATGTGGGGGATTTCTGAGCTGCTAGTGCACACAGATGGGTCCTGTGCAATTTTTCAATGATCATTATCTCCACGTCCTTCTCCACTGGGTGCTGTAATCCCAACCATCCCCCCGTCTTCACTGATACTGGTGGAGAGCTTTCTACTAGGCCTTATACTTCATGAGGTTCATACAGGCATGTTCCTCCTGCCTGAAATGTTCTTCAGATTTGGATCTCTCTGTGCCTGGCTACAGTCACTTTTCATGTCACTTTATTCCTGGGCAGCTTCACTTTCCAAGTGAAACAACAGCCTAGAGAAGCTTTATTTTTTTTCCTCCTGGCCAGCTGTCCACCTCTTGCCTCAAATCACAGCAGCACACTCACACTACAGAAGAGTTACAACCCAGGAAAATACACCTGATTTTACTTCATTTTCTATTCACTTCTTTAGAAAAGTATAAAATGTTTCTGAAAATTTTCTTCAAAAGGAGGGGAAAAAATAGAAAGTCCAAGAGGATGGAAATCCTCAAGAAGAGACAGCTGTGAGGGGACCTTATCAATGTTTTTCAGTATCTGCAGGGAGGTGTTGGAGGCTGGAGTCAGGCTCTGCTCAGTGGTGTTGAGCAATAGGACAAGAGGCAGAAACTGACACCTAGGAAGTTCCACCTGGATATGAGGAAGTGTGCAGTGACCGAATACTGACGAGATTGTCCAGAGAGGGTATTGGGTCTCTCTCACTGGAGATACTCCAGACAATCTGGACACAATCCTGTGCCATGTGCTCTGGGAGGGCCCTGCTTGAGCAGAGGGGTTGGACCAGATGACCCATTGTGGTCCCTTCCAACCTGACCCATTCTCTGATTGTGTGATTCTGTGAAAGGCCGCATGAAAGTGGGGCAGGATGCTTCAGTGGCTGGAAACTGCAGGTTAGCCAAGAAATGGTTTGATCTGGCTGCCTGTAAATAGGCTTTGTGATGTTTTCCTAGCGACAAAAGTACCCCAGGTGTGACCTGGGTTTCTGTTGTGATGGTTTCTGGAGATAGGAGAGCACCTCAGAGTCTGAATTTTGCCTTTGTAGCAGCAGTTACCCTTGCTCCAGGGGATCTGTCCTACTCATGACACCTTTTGGAACCCAAGGACTATGTCTCTTGTCTCTCCTCCATACCTGTCTTTGTTCTGCCTCTGGTGTCCTTGGACATGCCATTAACAGTCCCATTTCTCATTGCAGATGGGAATTATGAAAAAGCCATTGAATGCGCCAAAACCTATTTGCTCTTCTTCCCACATGACGAGGTGATGAACCAAAATTTGGCCTATTACACCGCTGTCCTGGGGCAAAACCTGGCCAGACACATACAACCCCGAGAGGTGAGTAATCAGCTGGGAGGAACGATTGCAGGGACATCTCTCTCCCCTTAGGACCTTTGCAGAAGTTGTAGGGTCTCCTCCGGGCCAGCTACCAAAGGTGGACAGGAATGGGTAGATGTAAGGTCTGACAAGCTGGAAAATAGCTGAGAAGCTGAAAAACATCTCTGGCAAAATGTCTTAGGCCAAGTGCAATTGGATGACTGGCACACATGGACCCATTCCTGAGAGAGAAGGCAGGTGGACAATCTTTTTAGGAGGATCTGAGCCCACCTCTGTTGCACTCTTCCACAACTGAAGTGAAATTGCTTAAAAAGGAGAGGATTTGGCTTCAAAATAGCCAGATCTGGATGGCCAGGTCCTGCCTGGGATGTGATAGGCATGGATGGGAGTCTGCCCCACACCAGCTGGAGCAGGGGAAGGGAATGTGCTTCTAAAGAGCCTCCTGCAGAAGGGAAACACACATGCCTCTGCTCAACTGTCCTCTCCCCAGAGCTTGTCCACAGGGAAGTTCAGACAGGATGGGAAAAGCCACTTCCTTCCCAACTGCCAGATGGAGCAGGAAACCAGGCTGCAAGTCTGGAGCAAGGACCACAGGAATGGTGTAAACCTGCACCTTCCTGCCCACATTCGGGGTCTTTCAGAACCCTCCTGCTGTACCTCACTGTGTCCCTCTGCCTCTTGCCACAGGAGATCCAGGTATACCACCAGCGGAGTCTGATGGAGAAGGAGCTGCTCTTCTTCAGCTATGACGTCTTTGGCATCCCTTTTGTGGACCCGGTGGGTGGTGCGAGACCAGGGGAATGCAGTGGCCAGATGGAATGCAGATGAGGGGTCTGTGTCCTGGCCAGATCCTTGTCCAGCTCCTGATGTTGTTCTTCTGGCTGCAGGACACGTGGACACCTGAAGAGGTGATACCAAAAAGACTGCGAGAGAAACAGAAGTAAGTGCTGTTCCCAGCCGAGCCCACCCAACAGGGATCCAACAGGACAAACCTTTCTTCCTCTGTGCACTTTGGGCCAAAGGCCATGGCACAGAGCTTCTCCCAGGGGAAGTTTTGATGTTGGGACTGGAAGAGGATGCTGGAGGGCAGAACTTTGCTTCCCATCAGCCCATGGGATGATGGGCATGGGTAGGTCACCCCAAGCACCTCAGAGTGAGGGATGCATTGAGGTGACTCTCTCCAGTCTTGGTGCCAGCTTTGTCACCGGCATCTGAGACAACTTGTCCTGCCCTTGTCTTAGTGGCCCTCATTTCTCATGTGGGGACAGTGGGGTGGTGGTGCTGATGGCTGCTGCATGTCCAGGGTGGAGCGGGAGACAGCAGCACGCATCTCTGAGGAAATCGGCAACCTTATGAAGGAGATCGAGACACTGGTGGAGGAGAAGGCCAAGGAGTCTGCCGACATGAGCAAGTTCATCCGAGAAGGTGCAGAAGGCCAAGAGGGGAGGTGGGATGGGGACCTTTGTGACCCCTGCTGCCAGCTCACGGTCCCTCCACACATGGGTGGCAGCAGGAGCAGGTGGTGGGACCACAGATTCCCCCAGCACTGCACCCCACAGTTGGTGGCATCCATCCCCATGTCCCCTAATCCCATTTGTGCCACAGGTGGCCCTTTGGTGTACGAAGGAGCCAGTGTCACCATGAACTCCAAGGCCCTGAATGGCTCCCAGCGTGTTGTGGTGGATGGACTCCTTTCTGCTGAGGAGTGCCGGGAACTGCAGAGACTTACTAACGTGAGTGCAAGGACGGGTGGAGCAGGCAGGGATGGGCAGAGGATGCTGTGGGGTCCCGTCCTGCAGCTCAGACATCAGACCGGTAACACCAATCATGTTTTGCAGGCAGCTGCCTCGGCCGGGGATGGCTATCGGGGGAAGACCTCTCCTCACACTCCCAGTGAGACCTTCTATGGTGTGACTGTCCTCAAGGCCCTCAAGGTTGGGGTGGCTGTGTGGAGAAACAGGCTGTGGGGACAAGGGAGGGTAGTTTCTGGGCAGGTGGTTGCCCATGCCCAGCTGGGGCTGAGCCCCTGTCCTGTCTGTCCCCCACAGCTGGGCCAGGAGGGCAAGGTGCCCCTACACAGTGCCTACTTGTACTACAACGTGACAGACAAGGTGCGGCACATGATGGAGTCCTACTTCCGCTTGGAGGTCCCACTCCACTTCTCCTACTCCCACCTAGTGTGCCGCACAGCAATTGACGGTGAGCATGGCCCAGAGGAGCAATTCTTGTCCTGTCTGGATCTCCTTTAACAGCTGTAGTGGTCTGGCCTTGGACCTTTCTTTGGAGACCTTCTTGCTGCTCCCTAACCCACTTGTCTTCTCAGGAGGGTGTAGGAAGTTTGTCCCTAAGCTGAGTTTGGGAAGATGAGCAGCAGCTCTTCTGGTTGCCTCTAACAGGGCAGATGGCTTCATGCCATACAGGATTTCATCACTGGGAGGTGTTTTGAGATGGGTGCTGAGAGAGACTGCGCCTGGAGGGCCGTGGAAATGCTATGGGACGAGTCAACAGTGTTTTATGCCACCCAAATGGCCTTGCACAATCCACACTCCAGCGAGTGGAAGTGCTTTAGGTTACACATGACTTTCTTGTCACCTCCAAGCACAGGATACTTGGGGATGGACCCTGTTCTTGCACAGACGGGTCTTGACATGCCATGTTCCACTCTAGAGAAGCAAGAAGGTCGGAGTGACAACAGCCATGAGGTGCATGTGGACAACTGTATTCTCAATGCAGAGGCACTGGTGTGCGTGAAGGAACCCCCAGCCTACACTTTCCGGGATTACAGGTACTGGTGGTGGCTGGCAGCTGCAGCTTCCCCACCTAAGGCTACCATGACTTGGTGGCAGCTGGGTTGGGAGGAGCAAGGTAGGAGGACACCAAACCTGGCCTCTCCTGCCTCTGGCTCTCGCCATGGGGTTGGGGAGCTCTGGACTCACCTGCTTGCTGGAGCTCTGGTGATGGTTGCTTGTCACCTCCACTTGTCTCCTCCTCCCTTTAGTGCAATCCTCTACCTCAACGGGGACTTTGAAGGAGGAGCTTTCTACTTCACCGAGCTGGATGCCAAGACTGAGACCGTGAGTAGCTCAGCTGCAAGGATCCATGTGCAGCACCAAATCCAGCTCCTGCCTGTTGGCCCGGTCCCCTGGGAACCTCCCCTGAGCCACTGCAAAAGATGAACTTGGGCTGAGGGGAACCAACTCACCCCGACTGGGGTCTCCCACCCTTGACAGGCAGAGGTTCAGCCCCAGTGTGGCCGTGCCGTGGGCTTCTCCTCTGGCTCAGAGAACCCCCATGGGGTGAAGGCTGTGACGAAGGGCCAGCGCTGCGCCATTGCCCTCTGGTTCACCCTGGACCCTCGGCACAGTGAGCGGGTAAGCACCCTCCCAGCAGCACATAGGGTTTTTGGGTGGGACACTGGCCATGCTTACCACCATGGATCTGCCCAAAGGAGCGTGTGCAGGCGGATGACCTGGTGAAGATGCTTTTTGGCATGGAAGAGGGGGATTTGGAGCCAGAGACGGAGAAGGAATCACCAGCTGCCATTGTGGTGGGGAAGGATGAGCTGTGACATCCTACAGGGACCAGGACATCTCTGCTGGGACTAGTCATGCCAGCATTGTGGCTTCAGGCTGCACAGTCATAAGGGTGACATATGGGACCCCCTCTGCCCCCAACCCAGGTGGAACGGGACATTGGGGAATGCCCTGTACAACCCCTGCAGCATCCAGCATCACCCTGCGGAGCTGACCTGGGGTGTGTGATGGAGGCTCAAGGGTGGGTGACATGGGAACAAGGGAGGGATGCTGTGTTAGGGTTGGGGCCCTAGTGCCATGGGTGCAGATGTGTGCCTTTCCTGAACTTGCAGCTATTTAAGTGCCTTCCGCAGAAAATGCGTGAATAAAGGTATTTTTTTTCTAAGCTGTCGCTTTCTGAGTGGGGACTGAAGGCCGATGCCACCCTTTGGCTGTTGTCAGTGTTGCGGTGCGGCCTTCCCTCCTGACAAACATCTACCCAAGGGTATTGTAGCCCTGTAGCCTCACAAAGGTGTTTGGGGGGGGACAAGGTGCCCTAGGGGCAGTAAGGGCAATGTAATCTCCAGCTGAGCATCCCCTGGACCCTGCTCCCATAGCGTGGGAAGGAACCCACCATTCCAGGGAGGAGGGAACCGTCCTTGAACAAGAAGGACATTGAGCACCCTGGCAGCCCCGGACAGGGCATTGAATTGTTCCCGCAGATGTCTGGCCATTACCATAACCATCCCGGGAATGTGGGCAAATAAATCCTGCCCCATGTGCAGCCACCCAGCACCCCCATCCAACTTGGAGGGCTGGTCAGCACTGGGATGAGCATGGGGGGTCTGGAGGATGATTTCTCCAGGATGAACATATGGTCCCAGTGGAGGCTGCCCACCATCCCGGCATCCACCCCCAGCTGCCTGAGCGCGTGAGCAGACTGCTGATGAGGCCACGGCGGTTAACGATTGCCAGGTCCTGGGGCTGCAATGGGCTTGGTGTCACCAGGGTGGTGACACGTGTCCCCCACACCCCCTGTCCCCCTTCTGCAGGAGTACACCACTGACAGTGGCTTCTCTTGGTGGCATGGTGTGCTTGAATTCCCTCACTGAATAAACCCCTTCCCTGCTCCCTGTTGAATTCCTGGAGTGACACCTGGGGCCTCTGGGGGGCTCCCAGCCCAGGGCAGGGGTTCAGGGGGTCATGGATGGGGTAGGGTAACCTCCCACACACACCCGTCCCCTCCTCCTGTTGGAGAGCCCCATTTTCCCATATCCCTCCACTGTCGTTTGAGGGGTTCCCATCTCCCTCAAGACCTAAATCTCTCCTGTAGGACCCAAATACCCTCCATGCCCCAAATCTTTCCCCCAAGACCACGTTCTTCCCTCTAGGATTCAACTCCCTTACCTCCAGCCCCAAATCACTCTCCTCAGACTCAAATATCTCCCCCTCAGACCCAAGGCTCTTCCCGGGGCCCTAGTGCCCCCCCTCCAGGCCCCTAATTCCCGACTCCCAGTACCCAATTCCCCCTAAGCTCCAGGTCACTCACTCCCTTGGCCCCAGCTCTCCCACTCGGGCCTCAAATCCCCCCCGGAACCTAAATCTCCCCGCGCAAGACCCATATCTCTCCCTTCACCTCAAATCCTCCCCCGACCCGTCTTCCCCCTCAGAGCCCCCCCTCCGGCCTTTTCCCTCCTCCCATGGCCCCTCTCCCCCCGCCGGGGCGGGGCCGGGCGCGGCGCGGGGCAGCGGGCGCGCGGCGGCGGCGGCGATGGGCGGCGGGGCGCGGGAGCTGGCCGGGTACCTGGCGGCTCTGGCCGGGTGGGTGGCGGCGCTGGCGGCCGCCGTGCTGCCGCAGTGGCGGCAGAGCTCGTACGCCGGGGACGCCATCATCACGGCCGTGGGGCTCCACGAGGGGCTGTGGATGAGCTGCGCCGCCCAGAGCACCGGGCAGGTCCAGTGCCGCCTGCACGACTCGTTGCTCTCCCTCGAAGGTGGGTACGGGGGCCCGGGGCCCCGTGGGATAAGCCCCGCTTCCTTTCCTGGGTGCAGTCCCCCCTTCCCCTCTCCGCCTTGGGTCTGAGCTCCCCTGGTATCTTAAGCTGCCCTTGCCCCCCTGCAAATCTGAGCCCCGCTGTGGGTTTGACCCTCCCTCATATGGCTCTGAGCCCCTCTCTGTGATTGAACCCACCTATATGGGTTTGAACACACATCCCCAACAGGTCTGTACCCTCTTCACGTCTGGGTGCCCCCGTTCCCCTGTGGATCTGAGCTCCCCTGGCCCCTCCTGGGGCCTGAGTTGCCTTCAGGTCCAAGCCCTTCTTGCCCCCACCCCTGTCATAGGTCTAACCCCCTCAGAAGGGTCTGAGTCCACTGAGCTGAGCCTCGATGTGGGTCCAAGCTACCTCCTCCATCTGTCAGTCTTGGGCTCCAACCTCCCCATCCCAGGACTGAGCCTTTCTTGGCCTTGTGGATTTGAGCCCCTTTGTGTTGTCAGGACGCCCCTGGCCCCAGTAGGCTTTGAGCTCCAATGTGGGCATCACATTTAGGGAATGGCAGTGCCTCATGAGGACATCAAAACCCCCCACTCCATGACTGTGCATCATTTTTTTGGCATTTGGTGACTGTGGTGCTGCTCCAGGCAAGGTGTTTCCCAGCCCAGGCAGTCATGACCAAGATGAGGGTGGCAGGGAGGAAGGTCAGGGAAGGCATTGGGAACAGTGCCCTGAGCTGAGCTGAGGTCTCCATATCTGCCAGGTGGGGAGGATATTACATGGGAGCTACACAGCAAGGACAGGATTAAGGACAGGTCCATCACCAGCATGGAACACGGTGACCTTGCCTTCTAGTGCCCAGCTGTGCCCAAAGGCACCTGCTGGGAGCAGTTTTTCTTCCCCCTCTTGCAGTTCACATCCAGACATCCCGGGCTCTCATGGTCATTTCTCTCCTCCTGGGCTTCTTCGGCATCATCGTGAGTGTGGTGGGCATGAAATGCACTAAAGTTGGGGAGGAGGATCCTGTCACCAAGAGCCGCATAGCTGTTGCTGGAGGTGTCCTCTTCGTTCTCTCTGGTAAGGCAGCTTTAGCTTTTGCACATCACTGGTGCAGGAATCCTCAAACACCTTTCAACACTGATGGAGGAAGGGGAGCAGTTCAGTGAGGGCTGGACATCAGTGACAGTCAACATTTGATGTCTAGTGGAACAGCTAGACAACCCTCTCACTGCGGGGGCTTGGACTAGGTGACCTTTTAAGGTCCCTTCCAACCCAAAACATTCTGTGATTCCATGATTCTGTGCCCAGGTCTGTGCACACTGGCTGCTGTGTCATTGTATGCAACACAGGTGACCTATGAGTTCTTCAGAGAGAGCACCATCCCCATCAACGCTAGGTAAGAGCCTGGCTCAGGGGGTGCCCTTCTTCTGAATCCTGTCTTGTCCCTGCACTTCCCATTGGACCTTCCCTTGCTGGTTTTGGTAAGGCACAGGGTTGTGGGCCAATGTGCCCCCCAGGTGGGACCTCTGCCAGCCCTCACTGCCACCTTGCAGAAGATGTCCCTGATGCTAAAGCTTTAGTTGTTACCAGATGGGACAGGGTAGTGGTGCACATGTGAAATTCAGCCCAGGGGAGGATTAAAGGATGGGGAAATGTGGGAGCCGGATACAGCCAAAAGGAAAGATGGGGATGGAGAGGGAAGAACCAAAATCTGCCTTGGCATCATTGGTCGCGTCATCAGGGCTTCAGGCATCCTATTGCCCATCTCAGTTTGCACTTCTGCCTCTCTGCCCCTCCCTGATGCTCACTCGCCCCTTTCACCACAGGTACGAATTCGGCTCTGCTCTCTTCGTGGGCTGGGGGGCCGCCAGCCTCTCCATGCTGGGCGGGTCCCTCCTGTGCTGCTCCTGCCCTGCCAAGGAGCGCCGAGGACAGCAGTACCATCGGCAGTCACAGCCCTCCACGGCCCGGGAGTATGTCTGAGCCCTAACCCTGCCCTTCTGCTGCCCAGTGCCTCCCTCCCCTCCCAAAAACAGGCAAGACCCTGGCGCTCCCACCCTGCCTGGACCCTGAATGCTCCATGAGACCTTTCTCCTCCTTATCTTCTAGGTTTCAGCACCATTTCCAGTGCCAGCCTCTAAAACAGAGGTTTTAAGTGTCACACCTCCCATATCCATCATTGCCATGTTCCCCTCAGCTGGGTGGGGTGGCACCTCCAGCCCCACAATGTGGTCAGGCCATGTCTGTCTGTCGCAGGGATGCTGTGGGGGCGATGCAGGGAGGCTGATTGCTGTGCCCCAGGGCACAGAGCCAATCCCACGGGGGCGTGCTGCACAGAAGCGCTTTGTGCCATGACCACCCCTCTCCCACATCCTGTTTTCAGGAGCAAGAAGGGAGGAAAGCCAGTGCTTGGTTTTCCTGGGCTGAGGTTTTCACTTCTAACAGCACCAGCCCAACTCAGGGCTCAAGCATCCCCACGCCCTGCTCTTGGCAGAGGGTTGCTTTCAGGGTGCAGCATTCCCCTGCCTCATTGCTAGCAAAAAACAACATTTTTAAAATTATTATTAATTATTATTGATTCCTGCCTGGAGGCCAGTTGCTCCAGCTGAGCTCTGCCAGTCCAAACCTGCCTTGGGCTTGTTCCTGTCCAGGACCAGGCTGTGCCTTATTAAACAAGAATAAATGGGTTTGGGCAAATTAAAGCAGCAAAAAGGGGCTCTGAACACAAAGGATTTGTTTTTATTTTTGGTGCCCAACACGACTATTTTGAGTGGCAGATGGACAGAGCCCTGAATTTTGGTGCCTCCCTGCTGGGTCCAAATTCCTCTTCCCTGCCAGGATCCCCTAGAGTGGACAGTGAAAGCTCCAAACACAACCTGCTAATTGCCTCCACGTATTTGTACCTCTATTCTACTGCTACTAATTGTTTATGCAACCGCCAAAGCTCCAATTTCATCTGTAAATCCCCCAAACTCCCTGTACTCCATCCCTCCAGCCCTACTGCAGGTGTTGGACCAGCCAACCCACAGGGAAGGGCACTGGAAATTATCCAAACAGCTTAATTATCTATTTTTTTATTATTTTATTTTTAAACCTAAATATGAAGAGAGAGCTGATTTTTTAAATTTTATGTTGCCCTATTTTCTTTTGTTTTCCTCAATTTTATTTTATTTTGCTTTATTTTATTTTATTTTATTTTATTTTATTTTATTTTATTTTATTTTATTTTATTTTCTAATCCTCTGTTTTATTTTGCTCAATTTTATTTTACTCTATTTTTCTCCATTTTATTTTCTTTCCCTCTGTTTTATTTCCTTTCCCTCTATTTGATGTTATGTCCATGCCCTGGTCAGGGTCCCTGGCTGTGCTGGAGGTGAAGCAATGCTATTTTTTCCCCAGGGGAGTGATTTCTCTCTGTCTCCCTGGCATTAACTGCCTTTTTCTCTTTTAAATTGCAGCCCCCTGTAAAACTGTGTCCTGCACCCCTCAGGGGAGAGCAGTGCTTGTAGGCTGGCATCACCCATCAGGCATTGAACCCAGATTTTGGGGTTCCCCTTGAAAAACACCAGCCATGAGCCACTGCAGTGAGGATTGAAAAGGAACCTTGTGCTTTAAAACAAATAAACAAGCAAATAAAAAAACCCAAACCAACTAAAAAGGCCTTTTTATATGACAGTGTAAAGAATGTTTTTATTCTATTAATATGAATTCTATTAACTTTTCTATGGGATGCATGGCCTTGGAAATGGGACAGGTGGGGATTTTTAAATGCCTTTTTTTTTTCGCTGTTTGTACTAAAAATTGTGACTCGGTGGTATTAAAATATTTTCAGTCATGGGCATCTTTCTGGAACTGTCTCTTTGATCTCCCCTCATTCCCCATCTGGACCAGTCCCTGCCAGTGACTCCAGTGCTGGGTCAGAGCCACTTCTGCAGTGTGGCAGGAGCCTCTCCCCCATCCTCAACAGTTCTTGCCCTCCTGGCTAAATATCTTGAGTCTTTTGCCACGTATTGCTCTCAAAGGTGGGGATGTGGCCTTACACATTTCTTAATTTAAGGTTAAACCCCTGGGAATCCAGCTTGGCCCTTACACAAGTCTCTTCTCAAGGCTGAAATGCCACCAGCATCTTCCACTTATGGACCTTCTTATGGACCCTCATAGCTGAAGTCTCCCTATTTTCTCCCATTTCCCATGAATTCAGAGCTGACTTGTGCCTAATATGGTACTTTGCTAATTTAAGCTGGTTTTTGCTCCCCTACGCAGGGTCATGACCCCTGTTGTGCACATTTTTCTTCAGAGATCATGTTTTCCATCCAGGTTTTTGCATGGCTGCTGTGTCGTCTTAGCATCCTTGTTCTGCTCCCTGTACCTCATCCACAAATACATCCCATCCCACCTCAAACCCAGGGATTTGCTGTCCTTGCTGGTTGCCGTGACATCTCCAAGAGTCACCTGAGGGCTCCCTGGGGATGGACACCCAGGCTGGAAGCACATCAAAGAGGGTCTGCCTTTTATTCACAGCACAGGCAGGCTAAAACAGAGTTTCCCCCCTCTGACACACATCTTTTGGTCATTAAACCAGTTTGATGAGCAGTATTGAGGTTTCTGGTCATACCTCTTGCTTTCAGCCAAACCCCTGGGAAATAATAGTCATTTTTAAATGGGCAGAAATGAGGGAAAAGGGAAAATGACCCCCACTGAAAGGCATGCAGAAGGGCTTTCCTCACACCTCTGAGACATGGCTGTTTGAATTTGGTGGTGTTTTTAATAATTCTTATTCACTGTCCTGCCCCAACAGCATCTACCGAGTCCACTCTAGTTCTCTAAGATGATCCCATCAAAGAAAACATCTTTCTTTTTTTCCCTTCCAGCCACAGCAGGTTTTTTTAGTACAATATTTGCTAAAGTTCAAGGTTTGGGTCTTGTCAGCACTTTTTTAATACATGGTTTTGACAAACCTCATGGTACCCATGATCTGATTTTCACTGTCATTAACCCGGGAAAGGAGCTTAATCATTTGACTACTGCTAGTTTTGCTCCTCTACCTCCATCTTTTCACCCCCAAAAGGGTTTCAGTTGGGGATTGCCAAGGCAGATTAGTTTGGTATATCATAAACTGAGTGTTTAGATGAGCAGAAAATATAAATAAACCTATTTTAGAGGTGTTGCCAAGACCATGGAGGTACAATTTTGCATCACTTCGGGTCACACAATATTTCATGTGTCACAGATGTCCAAGAACCACAAATTCCTGAGCTGTAAAGGCTGGAAGATGAAGGTTCACAAACCCTTCTGAACATTTTTGGCCCTAATTCACTGCTACATGCCAAAGCATTGGACCTGCCATGTGTCGGAATTCTGAGAAAATAGGATAACTCAAAGCCCCAGGAATCTCACACATCAAGCACCTGGGGGGTCTCTGCAGGACTGAAACTCAAGGATTTGCCAAGACTGGTGCTTTGCCAAAATACCCACAGCAAAATGCTGCAGAGGATTATCTAGAGGGAAAAAAAAACCCACAACAAAAACCAAACCCACCTTAAAAACCCAAGTGCACCTCAACTGTGATTCACAAAGTGGAAATATGAGTGTTTTCCATGGGTCTGAGAGATGAGGGTGAGCAATGGCAGAGCCACGAGGCACAGCTGAGCCCAGGGATGCTCAGAGGATGTTGTAACACAGATCCTGTTTAATCCCCAAATAGTAGGGGATTAGGGAAGAAACCTGAAGTTTTTAGGGCGGCTCCAAGTGCCAGACAGCTGGGGTGCTGCTACCCAGGGTCACAGGCACCTCCTTGGGGGCTGACCAGACATGGTACCTGAGCCATCACCACTGCAGTGGTTTTCACTTGTTTTCTGCTTAATGGGGAAAAAAGAAAGGTCTTAATTACCAGCCAAAGAAGTTCATTATCACCCTGGCATTCCAGCTTCTTTCTTTGGCCCCTTCCAACCCTCTGACTCTCACACCACTCCTGGATCTTAGGCCACTCCAGTGCCTTAGGCCACTCATTCTTAGGCAGTAATTGAAAGGTCTAATTAAAAAACAGGGGGTATTTGTCCAGGACATAGAGTCCCCTACCTGGGGAGATTTCCCAGCAGGTTTCCACCAGTTTCCCCATGTGACATTTTTGGGGAGGCTCCATTCCCAGCCTATGACTACTCTAACTGCAGGGATGCCCATCATGTCTCAGAGCACAAAGCCCAGCTGACGTACCTTGGACAAACCTTAAATAGCCCAGTGCAGGCTCCAGCCGGTGCTGCATATCCCCGACTCCATTAGATGAGTCAGGATCCAATCCCATCAGCACTTAAAAGCCTTCCAGACCTACATCCCTATCCCAAATCATCAGCAACAAAGAGATTCTGTCATCATCCCACTGCAACAAGGATGAGCCTGCGGTGAAGGTAATGCTCCCCCGTGAACCCCTTTTATTATCAACAAAGAGCTGATTTTTCCCAGCATTAAGAATTTCCTTCTCTTCCTTTTTTTTCTTGCTCATATAACTGAAGTGGCTGATCAGATTTTCTTCAAAGGCTCCAAAACAGCTGGGGTCTAGCAGAAACAAATAAGGTTCTGGAGAGTTAGCTCAGAAGGGAACCTGGGGAATTTAAAAAATTACTGTAAATTGGGGTCTAAGAGACTGCCCACTTGGAGTGAAGTTCATGGAAGTGCTCAGAGATGATGGGAGAGTGATGCCTCTACTCCCAGTGACATCCCAAGAGGGGATGTGGGGGGAGATGGGGCACACTGGGTGTGGGAACCACAACCCTCCTTCCCACCTCTGCCCCACAGGGACCCTGTGCCATGCCAGGGTGGGCAGCCTCTGGCTGGAGGTACCAAACCTGGTGATGATGAAGAGTTACCATCTCATGGTAACCAATGTAGCTCAGAAACTCATGTGGTTTTGCTGATTAACATGTTTGTATGGACCCCTGTCCAAAGGTCTGTTGCAGTGGTTGCAACTTCAGGCAGTAAAATATTTGGCATTTTGGGTTGCAAAACATGGCAGACAAAGTGGGATTCCTGCCCAGGGTTTGCAGACACCATGTCCCCTGCTCATACCTTGGGCACAGCTCCCCTCTCTGCAGAGTCTCTTCATCTAGGGATGGAAAACATCCATCTAGGATGGAAGACAAATGGTTCCATCCCTTCTGCTCTGTGGAAAGCCTTGGCAGCTCCTCAGGGCACCTACATCATACCCCAGCAGCCTTTGTCCCCCTTGGAATGGGAGATATGTCTTTGGGCTTGTGCTTAAGATTAGGACACCTCCATGGGACACTTGCTTGTGCTCCAACCTGGATGTTCAACACCTCATAGCTTTTCTTGGAGTAAAAAACAAAAGCAAGAAAAGGCAGAGGATGTACCCACCAAGTCCTATGGCAGGGATGGAGGTCTCTAGAGGTTCTCTGGAGACATGTGCTTAGGTTACAGGTTTTTGTAGCAGCAGTTATTTGACAGTGGTTTCCAGCAGCTCTTGATTCCCAAAGGGCAAGAAGTACTGATGGTTGGCAGCTTCTATTTGGAAGAGAGGGAAGCAATGTGGGAATGTCTCCACTACAAAATTACTGTGTGTCTAAAAGCTCTCTTTACATGTAAATCTTGTGGCCCAACCTTAGCTGAGGCTATCAGAGCATTTTGACAGCAGTGAGCACTGCGAGACAGGGCCCAGATGACTCCTAGGGATCCAGAGGATGCCTGGCGTTGGTGGCACTTTGTCCTTGGAGGACTGGATGTCTGGAAGTAGCCAGAGCAGAGCTGGTGAACATCTCTGTGTCCCTTGCAGGTCACCCCATGAGTGCAGCCCTACAGGTGACAGCATTTGGGCTTGCTCTTCTCTCAACACTCTTCCTACTCCTGGCCACGTGCACGGACTGCTGGATGGTCAATGCTGATGACAGCTTGGAGGTGAGCAGAGAAATCACCTGGAAGGTGAGCAGAGTGGCCACTTTTAAGGTGAGCAGAGCAATCATCATCCTCAAGGTGAGCAGCTGAGAGCAAGGTGGGTGCCTTGCCATCCATGAGGTTGCACCATGTCTCCACAGGCTTGGAAAAGGGACATGGTGGGACAAACCCACTGCTTTTTGAGTTGAAGGATTAGAGGATTATAGAGATAGAGAGATGGAGCAGGAGAAAACAGAAAGCAGGTATGGGCAGGGAGTCACTGGGACATGTCCAGGTGTAGTGGTGGGAGCCTGAAATCTGCCCTGCTAGGCTGGGAGATCCATGGGAAGCTGGGGAGACTCTGGTGCTTTTTGCATGAGTGCCTTTCTCCTGCTTCCAGGTAAGTCACAAATGCCGGGGCCTTTGGAGGGAGTGTGTCACCAACATGCAGGACGGGGTCAGGACCTGCGACCAGTATGACTCCATTCTGGCTGACCACCCAGGTGAGCTGACCTAGCCTGGAGGCATTTGTTAAGTTCACAGCTCAGAGTCTTCTTGAAAGGGAAGAGGGAAAGTGATTTTCATTGCACCAAGCTGCCCTTTGTCAGTCAGCCATACCAGCCTAAGGCTGCTCTTGGTCTCCTGCCCCAATAGCCTGGCCTGGGCAGCAACTCAGGGTTCAGTCAGACCTGCCATGGGGTCATCAGGCAGGAAAGAGGCCGTGAAGCTGTGCCGCCTCACAACAAACATGTTCTGCCATGTAGAACCTAGGATTTGCAACCCACCATGCTGCAGGCAGAGCAAGGACCATTCCCACTGGCCAAGAACGCATGCCCACAGCTCAGGGACAGTCATATCAGGGTAGGGACATTTCTTCTGGCCTGCACAGGGCACATCAAGCCCTGCAGAGAGAACCCTTGTGTTGGGCCATGACATGGAACAACACAGATTCAGGCAGCGGAGAAGGAGAGTTGTCAGTACGGATTAAGGGAGGCTGCCACCTTGCTCTGGGGAGGAGGGACCTTTGCAGGGCACAGTCCCATCACAGCTGGTGATGTGATCCATGCCAGCTCTTGTTTTTCACTGGTATATTGACATTTGCTGTTCAAAACACCTGCTACACAACTTGGAGGAAGAAACAGTATGGACAGCAGTGTCTTCTGCTCAAGAATGTCTTGAACAGGTGACCACATACCAGGTGCTGATGAGTATACCTTGAGTTGTTTTGTTTCTTGAGCTGTCTAATCATGGGTTTAAGTCCTTATTACGTTTCTGATGAGCTCATTGAGCACCTTCCCTTGGCCCATGGCAGGGTTGGTGGGTTCCAGTGTGATGGCCACTGGTGAGCAGGGTTACTCTAATAGGGACATGGGCAGAAATCTGGAGTGGAGAGACCTGTTCCTCTGATTATTCCTCATTCCCGTTTCTGGTTGTTTTTAACTTCCCTGCCCAGTGAAGATCGTGGTGACACGGACCCTCATGATCATGGCGGATCTCCTGGCTGGCCTGGCTTTGGCTATACTGGTCCTTGGGCTTGACTGCATCACGTTCCTCAAGGAAGATCCTTGTGTCAAACTGAAGATGTGCTATGGAGCTGGAGTCATACTCGGCGCTGGGAGTGCGTAGCTGGGACAGCTTGGAAGCAGACAGACCTCATGTCCCCAGGGAGCTGGGGAGCATGCTGGGAGCTAGCGGCACCCCCTCAGCAGGGCTTGGGGAGCATGGGGTTATATGGTTCTTTTTAACAAGCCCCATTCCTCCTAGGCATCCTGGGGCTCATAGGCTCTGTGTGGTATGCGGTGGACGTCTACCTGGAGAGGGCCATGCTGGTGTCACACAATATATTCCTGGGAGTCCACTACGACTTTGGGTGGTCATGCTGGCTGGGGATGGCTGGCTCCACTGGCTGCTTTGTGGCATCGGTCCTGCTGACCTGCTGCCTCTATGCCTGCACAGGTCAGTCTGTCTCATTCCACCCCATCCCATCTCAAGTCGCTTTTTGCCCTGCAGGAATATGGGGTGAAGGACCAGCTCAGGGGGCACAGGGGCTTCTTGTAGGGTCCAGCCTAACCAAGGGGAACCCCTCTGTGCCTGGCCTGTGCCCCTTGGCTGGGGAGACTACACAAGGCAGAACAGTGCTGAGTGAGGAGCCCCATAAACCCTGTAAGGGCATGGAGAGGTGCAGGGGTCCATCCACATCTGTGGGCCTCCAGGTCCTGGTGAAGGTGTGCTGATGTTTACTCAAAGCAGTAGCTGTGCTGGAGCTGAATTCCTGACATCAGCCAAAGCCTGAGCCAGTGGCTGCAGGGATGTGCTGGTTGAAATCCAGCCCCACCACAAGGGACATTGGGCAGGTGATGCCTCCCCAGATATTACCTCCAGTCCTTACGCCTGGTCCCATGGGGTGGAATTTAACCCTGCTGGCTGTCTGGGTTCACCTCTCCTGCTGTGTCTGTGCTGTGGCAGCCCCAAGTCATCCTGCAACTGCCAGCTGTGACGCAACCCCAACTCTTTCCTGCCAGCCCCCAGCAGCTGCTGTCAATCCCAGAGGCATCCCCAGCCCCAGGGCCGAACAGCCACCAGCAAGATGTACGCCATGGATTCCCGTGTGTGATGGCCAGCGGCACCTCCTGCACCCAGCTCCGATATGGGACACTCTCCCTGCCAGTCTGACCCCATTAAAGCACTAGCACCTGTACTGAGACATTTCTGCAGCTGCTTCCAAGCTCTGATGCAGCCAGATGGCTGCTAAAAGCGAGGGTACTGCAGCAGTCAGCCAGGGAAGGGTATTTTTCCCACTTCCAGCCAGGTTTCATGAAAATAAATCCCAGAAAAGTGTTGCTTTAAGAAAAGATGCCCCTATTCCCCAGGGACACCCAGGAAAGCTGCCAGGACACTGAGGGCAGAGTAGCTCCTCTGACATTGCTCAGCCCATGCTTTGGAGGAATTCAGTGGGAAGTCTTTTCTGGACGGAGCAGCACTGACTCCGTGTGGCTGGTAGTCCTAGTTCCTCCCATACCAGTCCCACTGGAAACCTTCCCTGGGCTCCGACACAGGGCAGCACAAGGTTTGTGCTCAAAAACTGGGTAAAACCAGGAGTCTGGAACACTTAGTTATCAATGTTTCCATGGGGGATCATCAAGGAACACCAAAGCCATACACACCAGACATGAGGAGGTGAGTCAGTCTGAAGCCTGATAATCTACCTGCAGAGTGGGGTTTTTAAATTCACACAAAACAGGAATTCTGTTTTCCAAGTGAATTATTATCTTTCTACATTTGTAAACCATTATGAAAACAAACCAGAACCTGAAACCACCACCAACTCAATCCTCACCACCCTCAATTACTGAATGCTGGTTTTGGCCCCATTCCCTTACTTCTCACCCCAAGCTCAGCACACAGACACAGAGCAAATCCTGGAGCACTGGACTAGGACTGTTGGGACACCTGGGGTGGTTGGGACACTGGAGCCTACAGGAAAATGATTAAGAGCACAGAGCTCACTAGTATGTAGAAAGGTCCCAAAAGCTGCCATTGGACAGCCACCCCCTCCTGCAGGTGCTCTGCAGTGGTTCTAATGGGTGTTGTCAGAGCATGGCACAGCTGGGCCAAGACAAGGGTGAGCCCCATGCTGAGGGAGCAGCCCCAACTCACCAGGTTCTCACCATGGCACTGGGGTGCAGCCAGAGCCAGTTTTGACATAAGGCACAGCTCTGGCTCCATGCTTCTGCACCCCTGGGGGAACAGCTGGCGCTGCAGTGCACTCATGAGCAATTGTGCTACAGCAATTGGAATTTTCTGGAATCTAGAACCTGGCACAGGGTGCCCCATCCCTCAAAGTGTTCAAGGCCAGCTTGGACCGGGCTTGGAGCAACCTGGTCAAGTGGAAGGTGTCCCTGCCCCACAGGCAGGGTATGGGATGAGGTGAGCTTTAAGGTTCCCCCAACCCAAAACAATGTGGGATTCTACCATTTTTTGCGGGGGGGGGTCCTCTTTTTTTTTTAAGGGCCCTCACACCACCTCAGTTCTGCAAGTGCTGTATTCCAGCAAGGACACAGCCAAGCTGCTCCAGCAAACAGCTCTTGGAAACACTGCACTAGCACTAGGCACTCCCATCCCTCTGTGCCCACCCCTCCTTCTCCAGTGTGACTCAACTTGCATCTTCATCGGTATTTTTACTTTCATTTTCCTGTTTTACCCCACCAGTCTGTATGCCCAAAGAGTAAAGCACTAATTTTTTTCCCAAATCTTTTAAGAATCTTTAACTTAAAACCCTTTCACACCAAAGTGGGTTTAAAACACTCAAGCACACATGGTAACTCTTTAAGACCTTTATTAACAGATGCTTGCAGTTTGACTTGAAAAAATCAGGCGTATATTTCATACAAATTAAAAATGAGGTTCTTAAAAATCTCAACTTGACCAGATATGAAACAATTTACAAACTTTTAAAGGTATATTGAGAAAAAACAGGCTTTTAAAAAACGTGTTTATCATTTCCAAAAAGAGAATTCTTTAGGTAAAAATAATAAAAACCCCATGCTGCATAGATAATGCAGATAGTTCTAGTAATCTGGTCAACAGCAAAAAGCAAGCACTTAAGGTCTTCAGTTCCAATTCTTTTGTTCATTTCTTATTGCTGGAATTTCATTTTCTTCTTCATTTCTTAAAGTCTTTTCTTTGATGACTAAACTGAAAAAGAGAAAAAAAAAAAAAAGGCTCATAAGACAAGTGACAAAGGGTTAGAGGGGTGCTTTGGGTACCAAGACTCACCTGCAACTCAAAAATTCACCCCAAGCTGCCTGTCACATGCTCACAGGACAACCCTCACCAGCTACTGTTCCTTGTCAGCCCCCTCCTCAACAACCACACCCACCACCTTCCCGCAGGACCAATGCCAAGGACTCCAGAGAGAGCAGTCAGTCAACTTAAACCCAAAGGCATCCCTCCAGCCATGGGGAGGGCTCTGCCGACAATCAGCCACTGCCTACAGCACAGAAACTAAACCCGATATTCTCCAATGCTCCCAGACAGCAAGAGGAACCAAGGTGCCATCGTGGTATCCTTTTGAAGCCCATGATCTAAGAATTCATCCAAGAGGTGTTGAGCACAAAGATGAATACCAGGATACGACAAATGTTCACAACAAGTGCACAGAGATCACTGCAGCAAGGCCTGGACAGGGACTGAATGATCCATCTGCAAGTGGAACATATAGCACCTGAGGCCGTGCAGAGGAAGTTCCCAAGCTCCCACAGTTGGGAGAGGCTGCAGCTGCTGCTAACACCAAGCCGTTCTCCCAGCCCAACTCCTGCGGCCCCTGTCGGTCCCATCAATGTGACCACTCAGTCTGCTCCCACTACAGCCTAAATTCCTCTTCCACTTTCCTGCCTTCCAGGAGCAAGTGACAAAAAGAATGGGATACACACACAGGTGAGAAGAAATGCAGAACAAGTAGAGTCCTGGCAATGAAAATATTCCCAAATTAGCAGAACTGTCCCTCAGGAGTCAGCACCAAACAAGCCCCAATCACAGTCAGCTTCCGTTGCAACTAACCCAGCCTTTGACCCCTGCCCTGCACACAACCCTCCCAAGCCCACGCCTCAGCACTGCAACCACAGCTCCCACACGCTCTGACAAAAGCACCATTCCTACCAGTTTTTCCAGCATTTTGATTAGATAAAAAGCTGCTCCTGAGACATTCCTGCTAATTCCTCATCAACTTTGTAGAAATGGATGCCAAGGTCTCAATGCCATCCACTTCCCTGAAGGGACTCAGCTCAGGCACTGATGGGAGTTTGGTAAATCCCAGCACATGCTTCTCCTGACTACTTTCAAGCCTTTAAACTTGCACTGCTTGAATTTCTGGGTGAGCAGAGACTGCTGTAAGCCTGAACTACTGAACACAGCCAAGATTTAAAGTGTAACAGTATTCCATCAACGACAATTAAAGCTTGTAACTACGTCCTCCCAATTAGTCAGCATTGACGCAACAAAGCCTCGCAGTTCAGTTCTGCAGGCACACTCACAGATCAGTTACAGCACTCATGAGGAAGAAGTGTCCAAACTTTGTAAGGCACAAATTAAAAGAAAGCATTAGAAAAAAAAGTCAGTCAGCAAACGGCATCCCCAAGGCCCCTGGTCACGCACCCGGATGATGGTAGAGATGTTAAGCCGGTATTTACTCAGCCCCGCCCTGCTCAGCCTCGGGAGCGGACGTGTTCTCAGCTGGTGGTTCGGCTGTCTTCGTCTCTTTGCCATCTTGTGGTTTAGGGTTCTCTGGGCGTCTGCGTCGGTAGTTGAAGTTACGGCGGTACCGACGTTGAGGTGGCTGCTGACTTTGGGTTTCATCCCCTTGGTTCTCTTTATCTTCTTCATTCCCATCCTCTCTAGGCTGTCTTTGACGAGGAGGACCCCTGAAAGTCAAGCTAAGCTTTAACCATGCAGCACCTGAGCATTGCCATGTCCTGGCTCTGTTGCTGAACAAAGCTAAAACCAGCAGCTTGATCTACAGCATACCTGCGAAATCTTGGTCTGTAACCCCGGTACATGTTTTGCCTGACTGGTCTGCCGTCTCCTGCACCCTGGTTGTCAGCACCCTGCAAGACATCAGGCCACAGACCCCCTCAGCCCCAAGCAGAAGTGTGCTAACACCACAGCTTGTCACGCTGTGAGGAAGGAGCTGGAAGGTTGTCAGTTCAGTCAGGGTGGGCAGCAGTTCTAGGGAACAGGTGTGCACACAATGGAGAATCCTCCAGTTAATCATATAAATTGAAACACTCCGGTTTTTAGAAGCCGTAACATGAAGACCTTCAGCTACTTTATTTCATGTTACTGCCAAACCATACCAAAATCATCTGGAGTACCTATAAGGAGTGTCAAAAGGTGCATCTCATCACCCTGCTCCAAAGCAACCAAGCCTGTTTAGCATCATATGTCATGCAAATGTTACCTCCACTATCTCTCCCTGCACGGGAGGGTTGGCATATTGTGGACGACGCCCGTAGGGCCTACGCATATAGTAAGGTGGGTACCGCCGCCTGCGATAGGGACGGCGTTGCTGGGCTTGACCTTCTGGTATGTTCTCTGCTCCTTCATTTTTTTCCCCACTCTCACTGTTCTGGTAGTTTTGCTGGTAGTTGCGTGGAGGACCCCTACGACGTGGATATCGTCTGTAATGGTTACGATCTGCTGCGTATTTACTGCCCTGCACTGGAACTCCACCAGGTCCTGTAACGTTGGCTGCCTCCGCGCCCTAAAGAGTGGACATAGCATTAGGGAAACAGTCACCATCCCACCAGCTACAGCATAACAATCTAGTACTGAGCAATGATTTACATCCACATTGTGAAGCAATGAAAAACCATTCACCTCCTTGGATGTCATCAGGCATAGACTCAAACCACAAGCACCACACCAAAGCCTGCAATCTGAGCTTTCCATGTGCACTCTTGACACCCCGAGAGATGTGTTTACCTTTTCTCCCTCAACCACATCAAACTCCACGGTCTCTCCATCTCCTACGCTGCGGAGGTACTTCCTGGGGTTATTCTTCTTTATGGCAGTCTAACAACACAACAGTGCAGGCACAGCATAAGAATACAAAGGAAGATTTTTTTTTTTCTTTTTAAGATTACTAAATACTCAAATTCTTTATCTTAGGAGAAAGACCTGTACTCCTGAAAAAGCAATTGAATCATTGGGAAAATTCAGGAAGTCATAAAATGTACCTGTATTATGCTCTGGACTATTTGAAATGTGCAACCATTAACTGGAAGCACCCGCCAACATGCTAGCTGCTGGCTAAAAAGGCAGTTTGAAAACAAAGAGTGAAACTCCCACACCACACAATGGCTATAGGATTCCTAATCAGAGTTTAAGATTCAACATCACTGTGATACTTATACATTCCTCTGAAGCATATAAACCAATACATCAGGCCTTTCCAATCACCCTCTCGGATTTCCAGCCCTCCATTATTTTCCACACCACCACAGGACACAGCATCTTCTGCGTTCCATACTCTATAAACATAACAATGGCCAGGTATCAAGAAATTTCCTCCTCTGAGGCTTCCAACACCATAGTTTCTACCACAGGACTAACCAGTTAACCCTAAATCTACTCCAGCTGTGCATTGCACACCAAGGATTGGCCTTTCCCAGGTGTCAGCACCAGACAATCCTCTGTATCAGTGGGAACCTGTCAAACAGCATTACTAGAAGAGACTCAATTTTTGATGCTCTGCAGTACTGGATGACATCTTCGACAGACGAGTTAATACTCAATACACACCGTGCTCAGCCATGTTCTGCTTATCGAACACTTTAGCTGAACAGCAATACAAGTGCAACAACATTAACAAAAATAGTTGCCATGCAGTTTCGTTAGATTTTGTTTTTCCCCCTAAATGGAACAAAATCAATGGAAAAACATGCCCACAAGTTTCAGTCTAAACGACAGTAACTTTAGGGAAAGCCTTATTACAACAGCAGCCAGTCCAACAGCTTTTTGTGATACCTGAGCTATGTAACAGGGATGGAGAAAAGCATACACAAGCTAGAACTTCTCAAACAACCTGATTTCTTTCAGATTAGAGGCCTGTAACTCTTTTATTGTAAAAAATATTACACTAAAACAAATCATTACCAAACTGTTATTTCAAAAACATAGACAGTAGCTATATGACAAGTCCTGTAACACAACCAGTAAGTCAAGGTCACTTACAGATGACCCTACTTGCCAATCGGGTCTGAAAGCTTCCCCTCAGGGTATGTATAACCTCTCACAAACCAGTGCCTTTAATAGCTGGTAATTTAGACAAAGAACAAGCAAGAAGCCGAGAGATAATAAACACTTTCCAGGCATTGCGTTTCCCTTCCTTTGTGTTAACATCAGCAGCATATCCCTAACTTGAGGCAAAAGAATGACCCACAGACTCCTAAATGCTAGAGGTAAACCAGGCTCCACTAAGAATTCTTTGTGGGCTGCTTGCTGATGAGATCCTGAGCCAGAAAGGGCAATAAGCAAATTGCTGATCACAGCCTTGCAATTCAGACAAAGAACTAAACTAAGGCAAACCTGCTCCATGAAGTAATATACAGGGTGTGGTGTGCAGTCTTGGGCTATTTTCCAGAGGTTTACCTGTTTGCCATACATTATATCTAAGGATACGTATCAGTTAAATTGAAAAGCCCTTTATTTAAATGTTTGTAGACTTTCACTGAAAGCCTAGAGCAATAAAATCTATAATTTTGCCGAGGGGGAAAAAGCTTCACTGGAACTTCATCCCTATTACAGCTCAATTAATTTCTCTCCCTGCTGCAAGCTTTTCATTTAACTTTATTTCCAGATGCTTATTTAACCACTGTATGAATCCACAAGATGACTGGACTCCAAGCAGTTATCCCCAAGGCCATGCTGGCAGCCAGTGCAGTTCTCATCACTGTACACCATCAGCCCACTCAGCCCTCTGTACATCATGTGGACGTGCAAAACCAAGAAGTGCAAGCAGGCTCCACTTGTAATGCAATCAAGAATCAGTTGTTTGTGTTCAAGTAACAGTGAAAATGCAAGGCTCTTCCACAACTTCAGTCCTACTTACATGGGTCAGGCACAGTCAATTTCTGAGAGGGAGTATGTTTCATTTTCAAGGAAACCTTACCTGATGGACAAACACATCTTCCTTGGTGTCATTCCTGCAACACAAGAAATTGAAATTTGTGAATAAAATGCACAGTAAATTAAAAATTCAGTTGTCTGGTACAGAGCCAAAATGCAGATCTATCATAACAGGCTTTGAGCATCAGCCTTACTCATCAACCTGCTCTCAACTAGTTCCTATCAGCTCACTGCATGTAGAAAAGAGATCAGCAGGAAGCTTGCACATAGTGCAAAGCACATGCTGAAGGTTCAGTAAGGCACACTGCTCCTCACTCCTGCACACCTCTCTATCTTTCACATCCCATCAATGGAGATGTTTGAACACCTGACAGTGATCACTCACTCCTTCCCAGCGGTGCTCTGTGGGAGACTGGCTACTGCAGCTTTAGGAAGCAGCTCTGCCTTTGCCACTGGAGCCTCACTTATATTCCCTCAGCCTCAAAGTTTCCCTCACCTGAGGAACAGCAACACCACCTGCCCGTGAAGGCAGCACTGTCGGTCAAGCCTCGGTCTCCCCTCTCAAGAAACAGAAAACAGCTCAGGTCTGTATCTACAGGGACCCACCAGCACCCATCTTTCAACATGATCCTGGCAGAGCTTCTGCAACTGCCATGAGCCTGAACAACCACAGCTCAGTACCAGCTTCAGTCAGAATTTTCTATTCTGCTCTGAAGAGTTACAACAGAGACACCCTTGCACTGGTTAGAGCTGCACAGGCCATCTCCCCCACTCGTGAAGCATGGACATCCCAGCTCCCATCACACCAACCCACCCTCACTGCAGTGTTAGTTTCATTACTGCATGGAACAGTTTGAATCAACAGGAAAGTTGCTTTTATTTCCTAGAATGACTGGTTAAAGACATAAGTAAGCTCATGTGAAAATGTGCTCCGAACTGGAGTGCTCATAGCTAGTGGTAACAGAATACCTGGGCTGGTTTTTAGCAAGATAAAGCCAGATGCTCCTCACCCCTGGCTTTAAAAAGTGAGAATTGACAATTGAACGTTTTCCAGAAACTCCATCCAAGCTACAGTTATTCTGTCAGACATCACCAGTAAAAATAAGTCCCCTTGTTTCCTCTTGAAATTGATGCCTACAGACCTCAAAGGTTACTGGGAAAAGGCAGCCAAAAGGCAGCAGAGCAGAGCCATTCTGATCTCATCTCCAAAGCCCCAGGATGCAGCACCCAGAAGCCCTTGCAAAGCCAAAGCTGAGAGACTCTTCTTCAAAACACAACGTCCAAAATGCTGAAAACCTTCACAAGGGCATAGTAACATGTTTCTAGTAAAAATGCTGAGCACCTTCCTTCACCCTCAGCTGAAAAACAGTGGTAGAAAGTGCTCATCCACAAGTGTGGACGCCTTGTACTTTTGCCCAAGTTGAATTTCAGACAAGCAGACCAGATACTTGTTTTTAAAGTCCTTTTGCAAAGCAGTTTTCATTCAAGAGGACACTGGAGTTTTGGCTCAACAGCTGACTGGGTCACACAGAGCTCACTGAGTCAAGTGAAAAACACACCAGGCCATTTCACAGCCTCGTGCCACTGGCCACACCACTCCCAATGCTCTTTTCCAGCAAGCACATCTGGAAGCAGCAAGCATGCTGTCATGTGAATGATGGAACAGCAGGACCATCATTTTCTCAAAGAAAATCTGGAAGGGTACATGAGAAACACTCATTCTGAAGATCAAACAAACAATTTAGCTGATCTTTGCACTAAGCCACTCTTCCATTCACATCTTTTATCCACAAAAATATATTAGAAAAAGAGCAGACAGACTAAGAAGATGCCAAGTCCAGCAGCGCACCAAATTCCAAGCCAGACAGTGCAGTTCCAGTTGCGGTACAGACCAAGCTAGCGACTTTTGCACATCTACTCGTTATTTTGGCAAACATGAGCAATAACTGTCAAAGATCCAGAATTCAAACTCCTATTTTGGAAGAGAATCGCACTTCTAACATTAAAAGCACACAGAAAACACCCGAAGTGGGCATGCACCTCCATCAAAGCTGATTTCAGCTCCAAAGCTCATTTTATCTGCAAGCAGACCTGGCTAAAGCTGAGCCATGCAAGGGCAGGAGCTCCTGCACAGCTTCCCTGCAACCAGGCAAAGATTCCAGAGCTGAGGAAATGTCCTCCCCTTCAGTTACCAGGCTCTAATCTCTTGATAATATGAGATCATGCTGGGTTTCTCATTACAAATGGCAACCTCAGGGATTAAACAGCTGCCAAAGAAATGACTGGGGAAGCCACTCTGATGTCTTAACTAGATGCTGCTGCTTCCTCGCTTGACTGACATCACAGAACATTTCCACTACTGAGGAAACAGGAAAAGCCTTCCCTCGAGGTGGGGTTTGTGGCTGGGACTTGGGAGGCGTTTCCAAGGCCAGAGACACGACAGCTCCCAACACTGGTGACTGCACAACACCAGGAGCTGAAGCATGGTGTGAACAATACAAACTGGGCAGATTGGGAGGCAAGTTTGTAAAGCTGCAGACACAAAACCAATTCAGGAGCTTGATGGACAATTCAGACTAGTTCATGAAGTAACTGGCAGTTTAAAAAGGCAGTGTTTAAACCAAACATAAACAAAAGGTCCAATAATAACACTACACTTGCTGCCCTAAAGGAACATTCCCCAGTTTTCAGCCACATTCTGAGACTGGGGAGTTTAAGTACCACGAACTAAGGGAAACAGCTCTGGCAACACTCCGGGGAGGCCCCCGAAACCAATGGGGCCAAGAAGTGCCCATTTTTTAAAAACTTGCTTGCAGAGCACTTCTAGGACTCCTCTCCCTGACAGGCCCACTTTAGCTACTTACACAACTCCTGAAGCGTTCAAGTAATTCTTTCACATCAACTACTGTCATAAAAAGAATCTTCTAGGCACTTGTTTCATGAGACCCGTCCATACACTTCCGTGTGGCACTAGACAGTGTAAATTGTGCTCCTTTTGCTCATTTTCCCACATGTTGAGGATGTCCTCATTAGAGCATGTTTGAAGAACTACGAAGTGCTCAAAGCAATTCTTGCTTGCATTGACTGAACTTCACGCAGGAGTTTAAACAAATACCGTGTGTGCTGACAGGCAGTATACTTTTATATCGTTAAGAGGGAAAAAAACCCAAAACCAAAACCAAAACAACCCCAAAACACCACAAATGGCCATAATATAAGACACATGGCCGTGAAACAGACTCGCTTCGAGAGTGCGGCTCTTGCCCAGGTTGAAGGACTTGAAAGTCAACCAGGCAAGCCCCGAGCGGATCAGAAACCCCGGGGCGGAGAAAGGGCACATCCCACCAGCTCATTCTACCGAGCAGGGCGAGAGGCGGCAAAGGCACCGCCGCCCCCCCGCCCCGCCTGCCACCCGCACGACACAAG
>VZTI01003211.1:77659-102606 GCA_013397865.1 Struthidea cinerea
CCCCCCGATTGGCCGTCCCGGCCGCCGCTCCCGCCCCCAACGGGCACGAGCGGGGAAGTGCGCGCGACCATGTGGCGGTGGCTCCTCTCCTCTCCTGTCCTGTCCCGCCCCTGCCCCCGCTTCCGCTCGCTGGAAAGACGCAGGGCAGAGCGAGCCTGCGGGCGGCTGCGGTCCTAGCGCTCCCCGGGCGCCCACTCCCGTCAGTGATTGGCAGAAAGAGCCCGGGAGCGGTAATTACCAGCGGGAAATGACGGATTTGGAGCCGTGTCAGAGCTCCCTGACCCACGTACGGATGTGCAGCTACCGCACTGAGCTGACCCGCGGGGAATGAGCCTTTCCCTAAGCATCCCATCCTTCCCTTCCCGCAGGGGCAGGGGCAGCTCCTCACCCTGAGCCCTTCTACCGAGCCAGGCTGTCGGGAAAGCATTACTGCTGGGTCCTTTACCCTGCTGGAGCCGCTCTCCAACCACCACCTCTCAGCTCCTCTTTGCCTCCCTACCCCTATGTCTTTGCCTTACACCGGCCTGGAGATACTCAGCATCTCTTGCTGGATTCCCCAGAGGGAAGATCCAGAGGAAAACCCTGTCCTTGTCCAACAAGTTAATTTTCCTTAGACACCTGAAAAATGTGGTTGGTGGCCACAGATTCCTAGCCCTGCCTTGGCTATGTCATTTGTCTGACATTAGAGGAGGGAAAGGTCATCAGCAACCACCCAGAAGGTCTCTGGGAGATAGCCCACCATTACACCGTTTTTGCAACCAACATGTATCCCCCTTGGGATCAGCTCTTTCAGCATGGCACACAAATCACTGTCCAGTTCACCATCCCAATTCCACACATTCCACTGTGGCCAGGTGAGGGACTCCGATGAGGCCAAGGTCAACCCACCACATCAACCCATTAGGAACACTGGTCTCATCCAGCTCTCTTGGGAACTCTTCCACCTGATCTTCAACTCAGTTAATGAAGGGAAGGGCTTGAAAACAATAACACAATCCTACAAGGATCTGCACCCGGAAGATGACCTGGATAAAGAAGCTAGAACGATGTCAAAACTGGATGCTGCTTAGTGAGTCATCTGAAAAATAATCTTACAATAGAATGGGAATTAGGGAATACACCAGGCAGTGAACCAAGAGGGACAAAATGGTGGAGAAAACTCCAACTCTGGGAGGAATTCTGTGGGGATGTCAGGGCCATGCACCTACAGCTGAAACTGTGGGCTCCAACAATGTCTTTGGGCCGTAACACTGCAGGGTCTGGAGGAAACTCAGATCGTCAGGGAAATGCACAGGTCACCAGAAACACCATCTCCAGCAGCAGCATCAACAGCTGGAGGAAGATGCTGGAGCTGAGAGGAGCTCCATGACCTCCTCTACAGGAGGAGATTCCAGGATTTGCTACATACAACACGAGGGTGACATCATCATGGGGGAATTCAACCCAAAAATGTGGTCTTTGAGAAAACTTTCAGCCAGCAGGTAAGGAACAAGACACACAACCTGGAAAGCTGGAACCCTGCACATTCCATGTTGAAGAGAAATGTAATGGGATGTAATTAGCCATCAGAACAACAAAGAGGTAGTAATGGATTCACTAGTCTTAATTAATCTGGGGAAGCTCTGTGACCCCTGTATGCAGGAAGTGAGACCAGCTGATGGCAGTGATATAAATACATCAGGCTGAAAAAGTGCTGCTAAGCCTGGACCAGAAATAAACCGGTTTTCCTGATGAAAAACTGGTGAATTTAGGTACCAGCAGCCAGCAGTGCAAACTTCAGCACTGCACTGGCAAGCATAGCTCCCTGAGGCACCTGAGCCAGCCTGTTGAGAATCTTCAACCCTCCTCTCACAGGAGAGCCCTCTGCAAAGCATTTGTGGGGCCGGGGAATAAAGGACTGGGGTGTCTGTGCTTCTTTTATCACCTGATGTTCTGCAGATACAAAGTGACATGCCTCAGGCTGGAGAGAAGTGAGTGTCCTCAGCTGCTGTGCAATCCCAGGAATGAGGACACAGGAATCCTGACAGCCAGAGCCTGCTGCCAGGATTTCAAAGAGCCATGAGAGAAAAGAGCACAGCCAAGGCTGTGGGAGCTTCCTCCAGCATGTCAGTGCCGGGCAAGGCCCAGCTCAGGCAGAGAGTGCACCCTACACCCACTGCCCAAGGAGGGATGGGATCTCTCTGCATGGGATAATGAACCTGCATGGGACAGAACAGACTCTGTCCTAACTCCTTTACCTTTAAATGGCTGGAT
Organism: Struthidea cinerea; assembly: GCA_013397865.1. Lineage (NCBI taxonomy): Eukaryota > Metazoa > Chordata > Aves > Passeriformes > Corcoracidae > Struthidea > Struthidea cinerea. The sequence goes on from VZTI01003211.1 coordinate 79,913, forward strand.
GAGAAGCTCCTGCTGGAACCCAGCCCTGTGCAGGTTGCTGGCTTGTCCTCTGCCAGGTGGGTGAGCTCCCAGCCCCATTCTGGGAGAAGAGAGGCAGCCTCAGCTGCGCTCNCCCCCCGATTGGCCGTCCCGGCCGCCGCTCCCGCCCCCAACGGGCACGAGCGGGGAAGTGCGCGCGACCATGTGGCGGTGGCTCCTCTCCTCTCCTGTCCTGTCCCGCCCCTGCCCCCGCTTCCGCTCGCTGGAAAGACGCAGGGCAGAGCGAGCCTGCGGGCGGCTGCGGTCCTAGCGCTCCCCGGGCGCCCACTCCCGTCAGTGATTGGCAGAAAGAGCCCGGGAGCGGTAATTACCAGCGGGAAATGACGGATTTGGAGCCGTGTCAGAGCTCCCTGACCCACGTACGGATGTGCAGCTACCGCACTGAGCTGACCCGCGGGGAATGAGCCTTTCCCTAAGCATCCCATCCTTCCCTTCCCGCAGGGGCAGGGGCAGCTCCTCACCCTGAGCCCTTCTACCGAGCCAGGCTGTCGGGAAAGCATTACTGCTGGGTCCTTTACCCTGCTGGAGCCGCTCTCCAACCACCACCTCTCAGCTCCTCTTTGCCTCCCTACCCCTATGTCTTTGCCTTACACCGGCCTGGAGATACTCAGCATCTCTTGCTGGATTCCCCAGAGGGAAGATCCAGAGGAAAACCCTGTCCTTGTCCAACAAGTTAATTTTCCTTAGACACCTGAAAAATGTGGTTGGTGGCCACAGATTCCTAGCCCTGCCTTGGCTATGTCATTTGTCTGACATTAGAGGAGGGAAAGGTCATCAGCAACCACCCAGAAGGTCTCTGGGAGATAGCCCACCATTACACCGTTTTTGCAACCAACATGTATCCCCCTTGGGATCAGCTCTTTCAGCATGGCACACAAATCACTGTCCAGTTCACCATCCCAATTCCACACATTCCACTGTGGCCAGGTGAGGGACTCCGATGAGGCCAAGGTCAACCCACCACATCAACCCATTAGGAACACTGGTCTCATCCAGCTCTCTTGGGAACTCTTCCACCTGATCTTCAACTCAGTTAATGAAGGGAAGGGCTTGAAAACAATAACACAATCCTACAAGGATCTGCACCCGGAAGATGACCTGGATAAAGAAGCTAGAACGATGTCAAAACTGGATGCTGCTTAGTGAGTCATCTGAAAAATAATCTTACAATAGAATGGGAATTAGGGAATACACCAGGCAGTGAACCAAGAGGGACAAAATGGTGGAGAAAACTCCAACTCTGGGAGGAATTCTGTGGGGATGTCAGGGCCATGCACCTACAGCTGAAACTGTGGGCTCCAACAATGTCTTTGGGCCGTAACACTGCAGGGTCTGGAGGAAACTCAGATCGTCAGGGAAATGCACAGGTCACCAGAAACACCATCTCCAGCAGCAGCATCAACAGCTGGAGGAAGATGCTGGAGCTGAGAGGAGCTCCATGACCTCCTCTACAGGAGGAGATTCCAGGATTTGCTACATACAACACGAGGGTGACATCATCATGGGGGAATTCAACCCAAAAATGTGGTCTTTGAGAAAACTTTCAGCCAGCAGGTAAGGAACAAGACACACAACCTGGAAAGCTGGAACCCTGCACATTCCATGTTGAAGAGAAATGTAATGGGATGTAATTAGCCATCAGAACAACAAAGAGGTAGTAATGGATTCACTAGTCTTAATTAATCTGGGGAAGCTCTGTGACCCCTGTATGCAGGAAGTGAGACCAGCTGATGGCAGTGATATAAATACATCAGGCTGAAAAAGTGCTGCTAAGCCTGGACCAGAAATAAACCGGTTTTCCTGATGAAAAACTGGTGAATTTAGGTACCAGCAGCCAGCAGTGCAAACTTCAGCACTGCACTGGCAAGCATAGCTCCCTGAGGCACCTGAGCCAGCCTGTTGAGAATCTTCAACCCTCCTCTCACAGGAGAGCCCTCTGCAAAGCATTTGTGGGGCCGGGGAATAAAGGACTGGGGTGTCTGTGCTTCTTTTATCACCTGATGTTCTGCAGATACAAAGTGACATGCCTCAGGCTGGAGAGAAGTGAGTGTCCTCAGCTGCTGTGCAATCCCAGGAATGAGGACACAGGAATCCTGACAGCCAGAGCCTGCTGCCAGGATTTCAAAGAGCCATGAGAGAAAAGAGCACAGCCAAGGCTGTGGGAGCTTCCTCCAGCATGTCAGTGCCGGGCAAGGCCCAGCTCAGGCAGAGAGTGCACCCTACACCCACTGCCCAAGGAGGGATGGGATCTCTCTGCATGGGATAATGAACCTGCATGGGACAGAACAGACTCTGTCCTAACTCCTTTACCTTTAAATGGCTGGATGAGAAGCTCCTGCTGGAACCCAGCCCTGTGCAGGTTGCTGGCTTGTCCTCTGCCAGGTGGGTGAGCTCCCAGCCCCATTCTGGGAGAAGAGAGGCAGCCTCAGCTGCGCTCTATGCACCACACAGGACAAGCAGCCCCAATTTCATTCCTATAGCATCACCATTCTGTGTTCCCCAGATGACAGGCCTGCTCCAACACCCTTGTAGCACCCAAGTGAACTCCTCCTCCAACACCTGTGGCACATAATAGCTCGATAGCCTGGTGCTACCATGTGCTAGGGGAAGGCTGAAAGACACTTGTTTCCATCAGAACTCTCCTCAGAGGCAAGCACTCACAGTGATGGAGTCTGTGCTATACCAATTCCTCGTGCCTCAGTAAGGCTGTACACACAAATGTTCTGGAGATTCCCAAGATGCCAAGAACCTTTCTGCCAGCCAGGCAGTCGTAGTTACCTGCCAAGTGAAAGAGCTGGTGCAGCACAGCTCTGCCAAGCTCCTTTCACCCCTCTCTCTCTCAATACCATGCAGTAAATGTTCCTGACTGAACCAGCCAGGGATAATGCATGTTGCTGAAGATGCTACAGCCCTTCTCACCTGGAGAACAATCCATTCCCACAAATGTTAACTGATGTGCACTGCACATGTTTAAAAAAATTCTTTATTTACATTTCAAAATGTAAAAAGAAAAGAAGAGATGCCCATTATTAAATAATTTCAGGAGAACCTCAAGAGCATGGATCTGGCCTGTGGAAAAGTCTGGGGCAGTGGGTGAGCTGGCTGGAACTGGAATTGCACGGAGCCAGCACAGGTCTAATCATCAGTAAAGGAACACTGAAAGGAAGAAGAAACAGGTCTGAAATGCTGCACAGCCATTCCCAACCCATCCTACAACAGCCAGGCTATGCAGTGACACTGGGGGCCACGCAGCGATTTTAAGTGCATGCCAGTTGCTGCACACACCAGCTCTCATCATCCAGAGAACTCAGGAGTCTTCCTGGGTCTGCCTGCCAGACAAGTGCATCTAGTTCTGAAGTTAAAACTAACAGTGCCTGTTTCTCCCAGCTGATTTTCAAGGATCTTGACAAGTAGCTGATGTGGCTGTCTGCAATGCAAAAGCTGTTCTCACCCTCAGGCAGCTGAGAGACATCACGGTGCAGCAAGGCTGTTCCTAAGACCTGGCTGGGAAATAAGCAAGGTGGCACCAGCCTTGTACCTATGAATGAAAAGCTTCCAGGCTCAAGCTGGACATTGGCCAGAGATCCTGTACTCCAAACTAAAATGATAAGTAAGTCTGGGCTTGAGGACAACCCTAAAGGGGACCCAACCCTTCAGCACAGCTCTGCAAGAAAAGGAACAGCTTTGCTAGCAGGCTTTTTTCAAAAGCCTGTAAATGCCACCAGAAGTACCAGGAGAATGGAAGAATGATTACAATTCCCTGTTGTCACTTTATCAAATAGCAAGAGCTCCCAAGAGTCTGAAGTGCTGCAGATCTCTAAGACTTTATTACAAAAGAGGGAACGTTGTGGGCAATTCCAGCTGCCTTTGGATATCATTTCATGGAAGGTCAAAAATTGTGGGTATGTGGTTTTGTCAGAGCTGCCTCCTGAAATTTGAAAAAAAATCAGCAACCAAAAGGCTAATACAGCAGATTTTTGACAAGCTGCAGCCCAACACACTGAAATCTAGACAGATTTGTTTAAATACTTGTGGTTTTTACAGTAAAATGAGCAGACAAATGGAAACAGAATACTGTATGTTAGCCTGAGACTATTGGTTTAACCAAAATGAAGCCTGAATAACAGTAAATAGTGGAAACATCTCCCTTCAGATAAGGACAGTGGTACGTTTTTCAAGTTAAGGTAAGACTGTGTAAAATGGTAATTCCTTGGTCCTTCAATGGTGGCAGTCCTACAGCTGTGCTGAGCAAGGAGGCTCAAGTCCTCCCTTTCTCCTCTCCTTCTCTTGATCCCTGCCTGTCCCACCCATGGAAACTCTGCTTTTTGTAGCTGTTGGAGAGTTCTCCAACCTGCAGGTCAAAGTGAGGCCTCCCACCAATTAGACTGCCTGGGTAATGCCAGATGGATTACTGCTGCAACTCCCCTTCATCCACTTTCTAGAATTGAGGCTTCAAGGCGACCCAGACCAATCCAAGAAAAAGCTACCACAAACCCATCTTCCCCTCGACTGCAGCTGCAAAATCTTATCCCTGCTGTGCTGCCTCTGGTGTTCGTGTAGCTTGGAGGGAAGCCAGTTCAGGGACTTGAGCTGGCAAAAAACAAATGCTGTTAGAGAAGCACTTTCTGGTGTTTCACTGAGCTGAGACAGCTCTCTGCAGGTTCAGAGGAATGTGAAAATAAGTCAAGAGAAAAGTAAGAAGCAGAGCAGCCCAGAGTTCATGGCACCATACATTAAGACTGAGACTTACCACACTGCTCTTTCATCGCTTCACATTTCCCCACACTGAGAGATCACAACTGGCAACTTGGGTTTGTTATTGGGGCCCGTAGGCACATTCTGGGGACAAACAAATACAGAACATTAAAACTTATAAAAGTACAGCAAACCAGGCAGTGACAGGTACTGGAAGACTGGCTAAGAGATATCTCTGTAACATGAGGAACAGGGAATTCCAGACACAGCTCTGAGGAACAGAAAAGCACCATTACACATTTGGCAACAGGTCCAACCATAAGCTGGTGAATTCTATCTGTGAGCAGAGGTTTGGGACACAGACCAGAGGCTGGTCCTTTGAACTGGAGGGAAAGAACAGAGCAAAAACTGGAGAGCTCCTCATGAGATACTTGAGGCTGCTCCGGCTTTGATACTAAAAGCAGCTGCCACAAGCAAAACAAACTTGTATTCATACAGAAAGGAAAGAGACAGTGGCAAAGCAGCCCTCATTCTGACCCTCCTGATGTGCTGGACTCAGCTGTTCTCTGAATCTCTAATTTTCTTTACTTTGGTCTCACTGCACTGATACTCAAGGCAGGCTCACCACAACCCCCCGGCAGGTTATACCATGCTGTACAGCTCCTTCCATGTGACCTTTTCTCAAAACCCAACAGCTCTGTGTTTGCCCTGCTTTCTAGATTAGACGCCCTTATGCACATTATCCCAAGTGTGTCATGGAGTCAATGCTGGCTGTCTCAAAGAACTTGCTGCTATTTGTTAAATCTACTAATTATCCTGCCATGACACCCAGGCCTGACATTGGCAGCAATCACCACCCAGACTGTATTTATCTTCAGCTCCTGGAAACCCATCAGGAGATTAGTTTAATTTTTCTTATTAAACATGCTGATCATGCATCAGCAGAACTGATGATTTTGCATCCACTGCATAATCCCAGGCAATGGCACAGAAGTGAGATGCTTTACGCTCTTGTCTGAGCTGCTGATGGAACAACTTTTTAATTCAGCCTCCTGAACAAATGCAAAACAAATAAAGCCAAGAACGCAATCCCTGCTCAAAGACTATCAGAGCCACAAAAGCCTAGCATTTCCAAAGCCAACTCATATGACAGCCTGACAGCATTCAACAGATTTCCTGCTACATTATAATGATGACAACCGATAATGCCAGTTATCAACACTGGTATTCCCTGGTATCCTGTAAACAGACAGCAGGAGAGAACAGGACAACTCTACTTAATCCTGTACATGACTTTCCAATGCGGACATTCACAGGAAAGTAGCCATATTCAAACTTACTTCAATTTTTCTCATGACCAACAGCCCATCGACAATTTTACCTAGAGAAATAGAGAAAATTTATCCACTTCAATATGGCCATTTTTTACCTTTGTTCCCCCCACTTGTCACAGGTACATGCATTTTTGTCCCTCCTGAAAAGCCCTGTGCAGTGCGTAGCTATTGGGCACGTCAGGGTTTGTTACTAATCTCTACACTCATAAAGGAAACAATCGCTCTTCAAACATTCTCCACATTCAGCACAGATTAAACGCCTTTTCCCATCACAGGGGTGGTGTGTGTAGAAATTTGGGGTTTGAGACCACCAGCTTAAGGCTGGCCTGGAATTCCTACAGTTCAACCAGCAGTAAATGCAAGTTAGCAGATGTGATTTCACAAAATTACTGTCCAAAAACTCTGCTGAAAGCTCAGCCCTCTCTGATAGTGGAGAAGAAAGGGATCCCTCCACTCATCTGTGCCTTCTGCATGGGCACAAGGATTTGTGCACAAATACAGTACACTGAACACTGATCTGGATTAAAGCTAACCTGTGAAAAAATGATTCATTTCAACAGTGATCCATCACAGTATCAGGTTGCACAGATCCCTTGGAAGGCACAAGCAAGGAGGGAAGAACGAGAGGTCCATACCCAGAGGTGGTCAGGCACTGAACAGGCTCCCCAGGGAATGGTCACAGCCCCAAGGATGCTAGAGCTCCAGGAGAATTCTGACAATGCTCTCAGGCACAGGGTGGGATTGTTGGTGTGTCCTGTGCAGAGTCAGAAGTTGGACTTGATGATCCCTCTGGGTTCCTCCCAGCTCAGAAGATTCTGATTCTCACTACTTATTTTAACAGCTGCCCTGCAGGGATGTCCGTGAGCTGGCACTCCAGAACTTTTACTGCAGGTACTCACCAAACACAACATGTTTCCCATCCAACCAGTCACACTTGGAGCATGTGATGAAGAACTGGCAGCCGTTGGTACTCGGACCACTGTTTGCCTGGGGGTTGAGAATGGCAAAATACAGCAAGTGTACAATTTCAGACTGTCCAAAACTGAAGGCAGACATGTAAGAAAGAGCTGTTGCTCAAGACCATCCTATTTTTAGCTTATTGCTAGACAAACCAAAGGGAACAAGATACACATCTGCAAGAGAGCACCCTGTGCTGGGATGTAGCATGTCACCACCTCTGGTCACACCAGAATGTGCAAGAGCCACATCACCAACTATTTATTATATTTCTACAAAGGTGCACAAGACTGTGCTGAAGTCTAGGCTCTACAGCACACTCCTGAAAAAAGGCTCAACTTTTTGGTGACAAGTACTTATTGGCTGCAGCATTGTCCTGGGGAAAACTGAAAGCCAGAAACCAGGGCAAGAAAAAAAACTGCTGGTTTCTGGTTTTTGGGAGGTTTCCTCGGAATAAAAATAAAATTCAAAAAAAAGGTGTTCTGATGATTATGATGAGAAAAGTAACAACTGTATTGGCACAGGGCTCACAGGAACAATGGGATGCAGAGGTGAAATTTTATTCACACCCAAGTACAAAACCCAGAGCATTTGCACTCTGTTAAGAAAACATGTCTGCAACACTGAAGGCCATTTGCAATATTGACAAGCAGGAGCTACTAAAGCAAGTTTCTGTCCTGATGAGTGAACTGGGCAAGTTCTGCAGCTGCAGGACTGCACAGGACAGGGTCATTTTGGCTTTCTAGTTAATGCTAGCCAGCTGCAAAAGGATCCAGCTGGGATCCACGGTTTGACCCGGTATAACTACTTCAGAGCCATGCCAATTTAAAACAAAGCTGGCAATACTGGAGTGAATCCCTTCTCTCATACCACAGTACACTCGCTGCTTAGCTGTGCCATGCCACCTCTTTTTGGGCCATGTTTTCAACATGGATGAATAACTAACCCAAATAATGAAATGTCCTAAGCAAGTGGTTTTAAGGGCAGAGCAGCTGAAAGAGCTGGGGAAGAAGCAGCTGTGGATAGGAACACCGAAGCATTAGCTCCATTTGCTTGCTATTCCAAAAGTCAGGGTACTGTTCCTACCAGTCGATGTGCAATGGTTGCAGTTTCTCCTACTATGTTGAATAGGAAAGTCTGTTTTAAAAGATACTGTGGTAACACTGCTGTGGCTTTGGATTTCCCAAATCTCTCTGTTTCATCCTTGGGGAGGTCAGTGTTTGGTAACAGTATCAGGAAAGAAGAAAACGCCACCAACTCACCACTGTATGAAAACTGTAAGAATTAAGCTCTTCTGAAAGCTATCAAGCCAAGCCTGTCCCAGCGCTCCAACAGGCAACAAAGAAAGGATGATGCAGGATCAGGACTATTGTGTTACTCAACATATTAACCCATAAGTAACTGCTTGACTAGTAGTTACAAAGCAAACCTTGTACCCAATGGCAGAGATTCTGTTGTCCAGCAAACACTGTATACACTTAGGAAAAGGCCACAAAGAAAGTACCAAAAGCTTTTTAGTCTGTAATGTCATTATTTCATACTCACCATAGAAAGCAGGCCAGGAGCAGAGTGTTTCAGCTTGAAGTTTTCATCTGCAAAAGGACCCCTATATATACTGGCTACTCCAGTGCCATCCCCCTGCATGAGAGAGGTACCCAGTCAGCCACAGCATTTGTTCTGTAGCAATTGCTACAGAACATTTCAATTTAAAAATTAAATTTAAAATCTCCAAGCAAGAGGAAAGGGCAAAACGGATGTTGTATTGCCATTTATATACACCAGCAGTGAACACATTCAGTGTTTCATTTCTGAACAAGAACAGCAACTGGTTTCTAACTACACAGTTCATTGTTTGCCATTCATATGTTGGCAGAAACCCATGCGGGTGGTACAGTTAAGTCCAAGCCTCCCAGAGTGAAGTGGAGGCTACAGATTACTTGGTACAGATCCATCAGGATTTAGAAGGGAAAAGGGAGGAGGCATAGAAGTATGGGCTGGTGTGACAAAGCAGAAATGGTTGCATGGCAAAAGTTGGCTTATGGTGAGTTTATGGTTTATATACCTTATTTTCTGTGACTTTACTGGAAGCAGGAAAGCAACCTGTTCTGCTAGGACACTTTCTAAAATAAAGATTTTCTAGTTTGTGCTGTACTTTCTATTAAGTCCAAACATCTTGTGTTTAACTACAAGCCCAAGCACTCAGATCTCAAGACACTTACAATGAAAGCAGCATGGGCTGTGACAGTTACAGGTTGCAGGCTCTGACAGCCCACAAGTTCAGAACTCTGCAGAAGCCTGGCAGATGGTTCACGTCAGACACACTGACTTGAGGGACTGCTGAAAGGCCACCCTGCCCTTGGGTCCAGCCTTTCAGAGACATTCCTGTATGAAGACAAAAGGACTGAGCAGGGACCCTTCAACAGGGTCCTTAAAGATGCTGCAGTGAGGAACCCTCCAGGGAAAGTTGTAGAAGCAATGCAAACGGGTATCTCTGGTACAGTCACTTAAATTTACTATCCTGACAGTTCATTCCATTTCTGTGTTGAGCTTCCCTTTCTGTCTCACTTCAGACCCATCTCTTCTGCCTTGCTGCAACTTGTCTCCCTTCATTGCCTTTCTGCTTAACATACATGATCTTTATTAGGCCAAACTTAGTAGAACAATAAGATATCAGTAATATACCACATGCAGCTCCACATCTTTTGCTCTACTTGCCCATCCCTTGTTTGCTTTCCTCCTGCTCTCTGTAGTTTACTTAAACTGTTGGCTCTGAGACAGAAACTTGCACCCTGTCTCAGGAGTCAGTTTGACTGTGCTTGCTCCCCAAGTGGCTTTTTAATAAATATAACATATAAATTCCCCAAATACTGGAGCAATCTGTAAAGCTTGTTGAGATGCAGTGGAAGTAATAAAGTGCACTGGGACATCTGAGCAGTGTCACAATTAGCAACTACCCCAGAGTCTGGTGTGGCTGAATCACCTGCTGTGTGGTCATTTCTCTCAGAGACTTTCATACAACCAAGTTTCATATTAAAAAAAGCTTTATCGCTTCCCTCATATTTTGAAACACTTCCAAAAATAAAATAATTTTACTGGGTCCTAGGGCAGTGAAGAGATCTTGTGGCCCTTCAGCCGTACCCATATATTCTGCTTATCCCCATGTCAGAGCACGACCACCATTGTGGGCGCAAAGTATTTTCTATTTTGAGACAATTTAGTAACAAAAGGTTAGTTTTGATTTAAATGGCCTCTTACATTAGACACTGGGTTCTGTACTTAAGGTCCATCTACAATGCGAATTGAAATTCACAGAGGTTCTCCTCTGGAGGAGGACAATGGAAGGGGGAAGGAAAACAGGGCAAAAAAAAGTTTCCAAGTTTTGAAAGCTTCCAGGGTATTGCCAGGCTATTGTAGAGAGGAAATATTTTGGGAAGAATGTGTGTTCGCCCAAGGCTCCAGATTTGTTTTCAAGTGCTTTATTGTCTGTTGCAGTAAGATGGCAGCAGTGCTGTGAGGACACCTCCACTTACTACTGGATACCTCAAAAAAGAAAGAGCTCCCGCAAATCAGCACAGACCCTTGGAAACAGTAGCCTGTTATACCATAGAGGAGAAGGACGAAAAGAATACAGGAGTACATACATTTACGAAGTCACCTCCTTGGATCATGAAATCCTTTATCACCCTAAAGAAGTAAAACAACACTTAGTTCTCAGTGGCCAAAGGCCTCAAGAAGCTCAGTGTAAGCTAAAAAGGGAGTCTGACTCACTGCAACAGAAGTTAACAGAGTCTGTGAATGCTGCAGCCTAAAATCTACAACATATATTAATTAGTGGTTGATATGAGGTCATTTAGGACTCATTGTTTTTGCCCAGGGATAGTGCTTAGGTGATAGATGCCATATCTCTGATGTGGCACACCAGGAACAGGGGATTACTCCCAGTGACCCCAGCATACACACCTGACAGCATCCCCAGGTCCCCAAAAGCCACAGAATTACATTAGCCATGATTCACAAATGTCTCCAACACCACTAATAGCTCAAGGCAGGTCACAAAACCTCGTATGGCTCAGGCTGCTATTTAGTGTCTAAACAACAGCAGATGATTTACCTGTGGAAAGTGCTTCCTTTATAACCTATAGGGACACCATCTTTCCTGTAAGGCAGTAAAAAGGAAAATAATTTTAACTTACTGGATATCCCAACACAAAACTCTTCCAGGAATTCAGAGTCCCAAAGAGTTGCCCTGTACATTAGCAGCTGCCTTGAAATACAACCAGGTGCTGTAGCCTCTCAGCTGCTGCTGTTGGAGGCAAAAGGAAGCCTTAAGTGGGCTCTGCACAGGAAATGACTGTTCCCTGCAACATCCATACCATCATCTTCACAGGATCCCATTACAATGTGCAGCATGAGAAGGTGGGCTTGCAGACAGGGCTTTTTAGAGCCACCTGGGCACAAAAAAAGTCACACCAAAAAGGGAAACCTGCCATCTCTGTGAGTCTCCAAGCCCCTCACAATTTCCTCAGAGCAGATTTCTGTAACTCTTCCATTTTGTAGTGGTACAACATGAAAAAGTTCAAGACAAACCCTTTCCACCTCACCCAGCCCTGTTTCTCCAGTGGGACGCTTAAAGGACATTATAATCCACTTACCTGAATTCACCTGTACAAAACTGCCTGGCAAACAAAAAAAGAGCAGAGTGTTAGGTGCATGTGAACTCTGAGGGCTGCACCAACTGGTGCACAGGATTTTCCCAGAGAAACAGGAACAGGAAATGGCAACTCCTTCCTCCTGACATTTCAAAACATTTTCTGTGCTCTTTGTGGTGAGGAAGTCAGAGATTTAACACCAAGGTTGTAAGAGACAGTAAATGTGGGGCAGGCACCATGTTTGACAGAGACCAGGGTATGTCCATCCCTCCGATGGAAGTGGGATTTCACATGGTGCATCCCTCAGTTGAAGGCAGGAGAATTGGGTGGCCAGGAGACCTCCCCCATGGCACAAGGCACTGCCTGTTCTAAATGCACGGAGCAAATCAGGAGGCTTCACAGAGGAAGCCGAGGAGGACCGGACCCCTTCCAGCCAGACAAGGTCCCTGAGAGACCAGGATGCCACACAGCATCTCTGAGAACAGAGAGAAGACACAAAGTAGGTGAAGCAGTTTGGGGCGGGTGTCAGATAATCACTTTGCCACCAAAAGCCATTCCTGCACCAGAAAGCCTTTGCAGTTCCAGTCCAGGCTGAGCTGCAGGAATGGTAGCTGTTCCTCACCTGAAGTTTTCTGCTGTTTTGGGTACAACATCTGCGAACAGCTCGATTTTCATGCGGCCGACCTCCTGAGGAGACGGGGGCCAGGTGAGTCTTCCAGGTGTCCCCTCACACACACACACCTGCCGCTCGACTCCGGGCACTCCCACAAATCCTGTCTCCTCATTCACCCCCACCGCTACAGGCCCATCCTGAGGCAGCCCTGCTTCAGTCCCCTGCGAGCCCTTCCCGACAGGCCCTGTGGCCCCACAGCCGCGCTATCCGTCTCCTGGCACCGCCCCTCCCAGCGCTTTCAGTTGCGGCCCCGCAAGCCCCACGACAAACCCCCGGCACCCCCCGTGCCCTCTTAGCCCCACAACACTCCGACACCCCCAATTATCCCCGCAGTCCCTCCCCGGGCGCGGCCGCTCCCCGTCCTGGGGCACCCCCACCTGCCCGCCGATGGTTACATCGAAGAAAACCACGGGGTTGTTGGGATTCGCTGCTAGCGCCGACATCGCGACTGCCACTGCAGAAAGCGGAAATGGCGGCGGAAGTGGAAACGGCGACGGAAGGTGAGACGGGGCCGGGCGGGACATGGGGGTGACGGTGTCCGGGATGTCTGGGAGGTGTGTGGGGTGTCTGGGGTATCCGGGTGGCGTCCGGAGCTCCATCCTGCAGGGGCAGCTCGGGGGTCCCCAGAGCAGAGCGCTGCCCGGCTGGGGAGGCCTGCCCGTTCGTCTCCCTGCCGACCTGGGCACACGCCGGCTGAACATGAGCCCAGCTGTGCCCAGATGGGCAAGGAGGCCAATGTACCAGCCACAGGGTGGCCAGTGGGACCAGGGCAGTGACTATCCGCCTGTGCTGAGGCATCTCCGGTCCTGGGGTCAGTTCTGGGTGCTTCACTAGAAGAAAGACATTGCAGGGCTGGAGCACAAGGAGCAGCTGAGGGAGCTGGGAAAGGGGCTCAGCCTGGAGAAAAGGAGGCTCGAGGGGACTTTCTCGCTCTCCACAACTCCCTGACAGGAGGATGCAGCCATGTGAGGGTCGGGCTCTGCTTCCAGGGAACACGGGACAGGACAAGAGGGACTGGCCTCAAGCTGTTGCAGGGGAGGTTCATATAGGACCTCAGGAAGAATCTCTGTGGAAAGGTTCATCCAGCCCTGGAACAGACTGCCCAGGATAGTGGTGGGGTCCCCATCCCTGAAAAGATTTAAAAGCCGTGTAGATGTGGCACTTTTGGCAATGGTGGGGGAACAATTGGTCTTGATCTTCAGGGTCTTTTCCACTAATTCCATGATTTTAACAGTTAGGTCTGTGATTGTTTTCAAGGTTTGATCAGCTGAACACTGCCTTTGAGAGGTTTACAGGACATCCCCCAATGTCCTGACTGTGCTTGGGGAGAAGTCATGCTTTCTCTGACAGAAAGATGAGCAAGGTATGTAAACAAATGCACTGCAACTATTCTGCTTGGAAAGAGACCTTTCCTGAAGAAGAATCCTGATTTGGAAATTGTTATGTATGCACACAAATGGTTGAGTGCAGCTGTCTGAGTACAATCAGTGCTGTAGCTGGGCTTTGCCCTTTCCTTGTGGCAAGAGGAGGCTCCAGTGTGAAGATCAGCCCTGACTTGGCTCATACAGAACTGGGCTAACCCAGAACACTGTTCTGCCACTGAAATGCCAAAATGGCAGTACCTGCTTTTGGTGAACCAAGGTGATCTATTTCTACACCTTCAGCCTGTGTTTGGTGGCACAGTTTTCTCAGGGCATTTCCTAAGGACTCTAAGGGTAATTTTTGAGTCTTCTCGGTCTCTCTTTAGGTTGTGCAAATCCAGAATATTTGGGCCCTGGCACCTACATGTCTTAGGCTGGAGAACCATTGCTCTATTCCTTGTTACAATCTTGGCACATGAAGGTTCTGCTGTTAGGCAGGACAGTGTTATTGCTTCCTGAAGGTCAAAATCTACTCAGTGATTTGCATTGTTGAATTGTGTCCTTCAATGTGTCCCAGGTTTTGCTTTAAAAACCCCTGCAGTTCATCTGAAGATACCTTCTTTTTCAGGCCAGGGATGGGCAGTGGTACTAGATGAATGATGCCTTAAGACATCTCTCTGCCAAAGTACATATTTACTCTTCAATGCCAGGTAGGAACAAGCATGAAAGGATGTTCAGAATACACTCTCTCTCCTGTTACTGATCCTGTTGCTGTTCTTCTCTGGTGGGTTTTGCTTTTTATCATAGGAGAGAATGACTGTTTGTCCAGGTGAGTTCTGTCTGTCTTCCAGTGTGACAGGCCCTTTCTTCTCCCTCGTTGTCTGGCACTAAACTGCACTTGTGCAAATTGCCAGCTGTGTGCTCTCTGAGAAGGGTCAGCTGTGAAAAGTGGCAAAATGGACATCTGAGAGGGTATAAAGATGAGTCACTGCTTGAAAGGGACAGACATGGCTGGAAAACTGTGATCTATTTTCCAAAGCCTTGTGTTGCTTCAGTCTTCTGCATGTCATGTCAAGTGTGCCAGAAAATGATAGGTCTAAAGCCACAAGGAAACTGCAAGAAATCAAGGAGGTGGAGAAAGCCCACACACACTGAGGAGGGGGAGAAGCTGAACAGAAGCCAGCCAGACATTCCACCTCCCAGGAAATGCAGGGCACCCTCACCACCAGCTAGGACATGGCCATGGGAACCTGCTCAGCTATTCCCACAGGGAGAGAAAGAGCCTCCTGATGGCAGAAGCTCAGGGGAGGACGGTGCAAGAGTGAAGAAGGGGAACTCCAAAGAGAAGGACTAAAAACTAGCAACATTTGCAGCATTGCAACAGTTGCCTCACTCTTAGCCAACCATTTCAAGTGCATGGCTTATGTAGGGACCTGTTCAGTACTTGTCACCAAGCTTCCCAGCGTAACCTGCCAGTGATCATCAAAGGCTGCAGACATCTCAGAAGAATGTTGACCATTAAACCTGACATTTATGATTGAAACAATAAAACCATCTAACCAAACCCAGTCCCAAGTGGTGCTTCTGATTATTCTGTAGAGAGTTTGACCATACAAGAAACAACAGATGGGGTTTTTTAAAATTTGTTTAAGTTAAGACTACTGTGTTGGTTTAACACAGCATGTTTTTAGTGGGCTTGGGAGAAAAGCTGCTTGAAACTTCTGTGTGCGGCACAGAGCCAATCACTGAAGGCTCTGACGATGGACAGGTTACTAGCCCAATTAGAGAAATTGGTAATGCCTCTGTGATTACATATTTAAGAAAGGAAAAACCGTGGAAAGCTCTCTTTTCTTCTCCCGAGGGGTGGTGAGGCAGCTGCCAGGACCCATCCCAGTGGGGGCCGCCGGGGGCTGTGCGGCCGGAGCCCTCCCGAAGCCAGGACTGCGGCCGGGCCCCCCCTGAAGCCGGAGCTGCCCGTGCGGTGCCAGTGAGGACCACGCGGCTGGGGCTGGCCATGCGGTGCTGGCCATGCGGTGCTGGCAGGGACCACGTGGCCAGCAGTGAGAGACATGGCGAGCAGTTCCCCGATGAGGAGCCCAGACGAGATCAACCTCTCAACTGCAACTTACAGACACCAATTTTCTTCCAAGTCAGAGAAAAAGGAAAAGTGAGGACACATGAGGAAAACCAATGTGACCGCACGGAGGTCAGTGAAAAAAAGGAGAGGGAGGAGGTGCTCCAAGCACCGGAGCTGAGATTCTCCTGCAAGCCGTGGTGAAGACTATAATACAACGAACTGTTTCCCTGTAATTCATGAGGTGCATGGCGGGGTGCAGAGATCCACGCGCAGCCCGTGAAGAGGAGTATCCACGCTGGAGCACATGGACGCTGAAAAACTGTAATCTAGTGAGGAACAGAGAGAGATGACCCTTGCTTTTAGAGACAGAGGAAGAGAGCCTTTGCTTCCAAACTAGAACAGCCCATCCTTAAAAGACTAAACCACATGAACTAAAATGACCCATGCTAGGCAGTTGTGGGAAGACTGCTTGACCTGTGGGAGGGATTTACATTGCAGCATGTTCGGGCAGAACTGTTGCTTGTGAAAGTTAAAACCACGCTAGAAAAGTTTGCAGAGAGCTATCTCCCGTGGGAAGGATCCCACGGCACAGCAGAAGAAACTCTCTTCCTTAAGCATACTGAAGAAATACTTTTAAGAAGTGAAATACTGACCAAACCCTTATGTTCTGTTTCCTTGCGTAGTTGGTGGAAAGAGGGAGGGACTGGGAAAAAAAGGGTGTTCTGAAAGTTCGCTTTGGTTCTCATTACCCTTTTTACTTTTTATTCTGTTAATAATAAATCTTTATGCTGTTTTAAGTTTTGAACCTGTTTTGCCTTAAAGTGTTTTTTTTTTTTTCAATGATTCTTAACTCATGAAAATGAAGTTTTAATTTGCCCTCCTCTGCTTAGCTATGGCAGAGAAAAATGAATGAATAGTTTTTCATGGGTGCCTGGCGCTTAGCCAGCTCCAAACTGTCACAACTTTCTTTATGAACACTCCCCTGTGATGCAGAAAGGTGGGAGCTTTGTAAACCTGTATTGAAAGAGCATGCAGAGATCTCGGGGAAAAAAAATTCTCAGGAACAGAGCATCTCCAGGGCTGCTGGATCAGAGTCTCAGCTCCCCTGTGTGTGGCTCACGTTCTCCCAAGTGCAACATCCAGTGCAAGAGAGACAAAGGAACCAAGGGAGTGCAAACATGGACACTGACAGTCCCCATCAACAGGGCTGTCTGGTTAAGCAGGTGGGTTTCCACTCTTTTTACTCCTTATTTTGGTGAAGAAATTGGTTTCCTGCAGACTTGGGCAGTGGAGTTTGAGTAAAAAACACAACACTTCACCGTGAAGATGATTCTGCAGTGTCTCACACAAGCTGCAATTCATATACCTTCTGGCCTACTTCTCAGCCATCCCAGACCTGAAATCAGTTTCCGAGGCAAAAACCAAGACAAACATTTAGGCATTTCTTCTCACAGAAAGTATAAAGCACCCAGCTCCCAGGCCTGCTGTGAAACTCACTCCAAAATGAGGGAAGCATCCTCTTTCATCTCCAGTGCCAGTGCTCAGGACTGCTGTGCCCTCTAGAAACCAAGTCCAGTGAGAAAGGTGTTGGGAGTGGGGAATGTGAGCAGGAACAGGGTCCAGATGAGCACCCAAGTGCAGAGATCTTTCTTGGCACCAGTCATGGTCTGGTGACCTGTGTAAAAGTCACTTCTTCACCAGCCTAGGAGAAAGGGAAAGATACTTTAGTATAGAATTACCAAGAGAAATTATTTTTTAAATTTATTTAGCTATATGTATTGCATCTGCATGTTCTTTGTGCCTTGTCCACTTACCTTCTCAGGCACATATGACATCAAAAAACACCTTTGCAAATCATGTAAGACTTGCAGTACAAGCCAGATTTCTGCTCTTCCCCATCATCTGCTCAACCAACAGTGTCTCTCTCCAGGACCTACACACTAGGAGTGGCCTCAGTTTCCACGTTCCATAATTTTCATCTCCTTCTGTCACTGTTGTACCGTGAACGGTGAGAAATGACACAATCCAAGATCAGGAAGAAAGTGACGTTATTTAATTAATTATAAATCAGTTTATATAACTTGGTTCGCAAAGATGACAGGAGGCTATTGGTTCTTTGACCAGCCACCCCCTAGAATGACTGGTGGTGACTATACAACTCCCATTTGAAAATATTTCTTCAGTGTACCATAACAACACTGCACAACAGACTCCGGTGCAAAGATAAAGAATTAGTTTACAAAAACCCGTAGCAGTGTTGTCATAGCTTTCATGAGAAACACAGAGCTCTCACAGAATGCTACAGAAAGCTGGAAATTTTCTCTGCTAAAACTTTTCAGTGTCTACATCCTTCTCTATCTTCTCCTGTCTCCCTGGGCTCTCCTGTCTGCTGGGCACTTTTCTCAGTCACTTCCTGACTTTTCTCAGTCACTTCCTGACCTCCCAATGCTTTTCACTGTAATTGTGCTTCTGGCAGATACTACCTAAAAGCACTGTCCCAGCCTGGTGATCTGCACCTTTTCCTCCTCTCCTGCTGTGTGGATACTGAAAAGCTTTCAGCAGAGAAATTTTCCAGCTTTCTGCAGCATTCTGTGAGAGCCCTGCTTTTCTCATGCAAGCTATGAAAAACAGTGAGACGGTTTTGTAAACGAGTTCCCTATTTAACACCTGCAAGCTTGTTTTCCAAGTTTTGTTATGGTACATTGGAAAAATATTTTGGAATGGATGTTGTAGAGCCTTAACCAATCATTCTAAGGGGTGGTTGGTCAGGGACCAATGGCCTCCTGCCATCCTTGCGAACCAAGTTGTATAAACCAGTCTTTAATTAATAAAAGGGGCTGTATTCTCCCCAGAATAGAACTTAGTGACGTGATTTCTCTCCGCCCTCAGTACAACAGCGACACTGATGCTGTTTGATGCATTTTTTTGATCTTATGGGCCCTTGTGCCCTGGCTCCCTCCTGCTGTTAAACCCTCTTAATGCAAGAGAAGTGACAGTCAGTCAGTGTCTCCTCCATGGTGCCTTACCTGCATCTCTCTGACCTGGACAGCTGATAGGAGCCACCACAGCCCCTCCTGGTACAGGCTTGTCTCTGGGTGTGGAACATGGTTCCTGAAGGAGAAGAGCAAAACTCACAGTAATGCCTAGGCAATGTCCTGCTGGTAGAGCTGATTAGAAGGCAACTCTCCAGGCTGCCAGCAAGGCAAGTTGGCATCTGTCCCGGTTTGGACAAATTTGGAGGAAAATATCCTCTGATAGAAAGCAGGTTACAATCACCCCTCCCCCCACCAGATTCGGGAAAAAAGAAATTTTCCTCGAAGGAAAGTGAAAGAGATAAAAACTATTTATTTAACAAACATACAGGAAAAGGATAATAATGCTAAATAATGAAATCTCTCACTATGGAGAGAAACCTGGGAAGATTTCAGAGTCCTTCTGTTGGTGTAGTCTCTCTCCTCCTCCTCGGAACTGGGACCGGGTGGGCCCCCCTCCTCTGGGGCCTCCACCTCGGTGAAAAAAAGCCCCGATGTGTTCTGCTGTTGAAACAGTCCAGGAAAAGAAAAGGAAAATCCGAACGTCCAGGAAAAACAAAGTTCAACTCTCCGGAGGAAAAAAAAAAAGAAAGTTGGAAAAAACCAGGGTGCTTTTCCACTCCTCTCGCCACACCGGCCGAACCCAGAGCAGAGCCCTTTTGCTATCTGTGTCCTTGAAGTTTTTTCTTCTCTCTCTCCGCTCAGGCTCAGTTTAAAGGCACAAAGTTAATTTCTGGGCAATAGAGCAGTGATATGGGATACACATCATACAGTCACCCCAAGACAGCATCAAGTCTCAAGACTGGTCCAGGGATGCTCTTGGGTAAAAGTGACACTTTCTCGGCTCCACAGCTTCTCTGGGCAAGCCATGTCAGTGCTTCACCACCCTCATAGGGAATAATTTCTTCCCAGTGTTCCATCTAACCTACCAGGCATCAGTATGATGCCATTCCCCCTTTTCCTGTCACATCAGCTTGTCCCAAGTCCCTCTCCAGCTNTACACATCATACAGTCACCCCAAGACAGCATCAAGTCTCAAGACTGGTCCAGGGATGCTCTTGGGTAAAAGTGACACTTTCTCGGCTCCACAGCTTCTCTGGGCAAGCCATGTCAGTGCTTCACCACCCTCATAGGGAATAATTTCTTCCCAGTGTTCCATCTAACCTACCAGGCATCAGTATGATGCCATTCCCCCTTTTCCTGTCACATCAGCTTGTCCCAAGTCCCTCTCCAGCTCTTTTGGAGCCCCTTTAGGCACTGGAAGGGCCTGTAAGGTCTCCCCAGAGCCTTCTCTTGTCCAGGCTGAACCTCCCTACCTCTTAGTCTGTCTCCAGAACAGAGCTGCTTCAGCCCTTAGAGCAGTTCCATGGCCTCTGGACAGCAGGTCCACATCCTTCCTGTGCTGGAGAACCCAGAGCTGGAGGCAGCACTGCAGGTGGGATCCTGTCTGAGCGAAGAAGAGGGGCAGAACCCCCTCCCACCCGCTGCCCATGCTGTGGGGATCAACCCCAGGACATAGTTTCTGGGCTGCCAGTGCACATGGCCTGCTCATGTCCAGCCTCTCACCAGCATCCCACATCCTTGGTGGCAGGGCGGCTCTCAATCTGTTCATCCCACAGCCTGGATTGATAACTGGGTGTTACCCTGACCCATGTGCAGCACCTGCATTTGGCCTTGTTGAACCTCATAAAGTTCTTATGGGCCCACTGACTGAGCCTGTCCAAGTCCATCTGGATAGCCCTGTCCTCTACGTGTGTCACCCACACTGCTCAGCTCAACGTCATCTGCCAGTGTGCTGAGGGTGCACTCAATCCCACTGTCTGTGTCATTGATGAAGATATTGAGTAGCGCTGGTGCCAGTACAGACCACTGAGGGACACCCCTTGTCACAGATGTCCGTTGGGACTCAGTCATCTGCCCATCCATTCATCTGTCCTTTTGTCCTTCTGTCTGTCCATCCATCCAGGTGACTTACCATCTGTCCACTCTCCCATCCGTCCTACCTCCATCCATCCGTCTGTCCATCCTTCCCTCTGGCCTGGTCATCCCTGCTCTCTCCATCTGTCCAGCTATCCATCTGTGAGAGACTGGAATGTTAATGGTTAAAGACTCAAAACAATATTGTGCCCTATCTGAAGTGTAACATCATATAGTGTAGAACTCTCCTGCCCCAGGGGAGGTACCTAGGTGTTCCCACCGAGCCTGAGCACATATTAACCTATTGAACATTGCATTTTGCAGGCTTCTTCAACCCCTGACAGATCAAGCCTGTGAACATCACTTTGACCAACTTACATCGAAATTGCAACAACCAGGTTTTGTCCCTGGATCCACTGGTGGGTGGTACCTATATAACCATTCTGTTCTTATCCTTTCTTTCTTTTCCCTTATACATTTTCTTTAATGATATTTTAATGTTTTTTATATTACTGATAGGAAAGATGTGTGCTAATGTCTTTACAAACAATTCCATGGGTGAGGGTATGGGTGTCAATGTCTTTGAAATTAGTCTTAATGTCTCTACCAACTTCAAGCTGCAGGTTTGTTACAGAACAGTTTGACTCCTGAAACAGACCAATGGATCTGCACAAGCCTGACTTTCTGAACTTTGGGCCGAAATGACATGTTTAAGAGGGGAATATGTGACAGGTGGTTTGGGAAGGCTGTACCTTCCTAGTACCTCAGCCAGTGGGGAGAGGAAGAGGGAACATGCGGAGTTAGGGAGTTAGGATAATAAGGAGGCTGCACCCTCCAAAACCTCGAGAGGGCATGTGCCCCAGTGGACTCTCGCCCTTTATTTGAATATAGTTGCAGGACTCCTCTGTCTCCTTTATGGACACTGGCTTTTCATTGCATGATTTTCTGCACATTACTACAGATAACAACCAAAATGGCTACATTTTAAAATTTGCTAAGTACCTTATTCTACCTTAATGTTTTAAAGTTTGCAAATAAAAGCTTGTTCTTGAACTTCCTCAGTATTTTGTTGTTTCTCCCCACACATTTACTCACCACCAGCAACCTTCCCCTAAACCCTCTAAGCAGACCAGGGCATAACACCACCCCAGTCAGTCATCCAGCTGTCCATCCATCCTTCATCCTGGCTACCCCTTCTGTCCATCTCTCCAGCCATCCAGCCCAAACATTATTTCATCCATCCATCTGTCCAGACAATCCCTGCCATCTGTCCCCCTGGCCTGGCCATCTCTGCTGTCTGTCTGTCCATATGGCCCATGGCTGGCCAGCCCTGCTCTCTCTCCATCTATCCATCTAGCCCAGCCATCCGTCCATCCATCCATCCATCCATCCATCCATCCGTCCGTCCGTCCGTCCGTCCGTCCGTCTGTCCGTCCATCCGTTCGTCCGTCTGCCCGTCTGTTCGTCTGTCCGCCCGTCTGTCCGTCCATCTGTCCATCCATCCATCCATCCATCCATGACCCCAATGGAGAGAGGGAGGTGTTTGTCCATCCATCTATCCCTGGCCCCCACCCCCTCAAGAAGCCCTCTCCACCCAATTTCCCCCATGAGCCTGAAGGGGACAAGCTGGATGATGACTATCCCTGCTGCAAGAATAAGGGCAAAGTGACACCCTGCGGGGGAACAGAGAGGGACAGATGGGAACCCCCACCTCCCCCAGGCATAGGATGGGGATGAAGAAGATGGTGGATACCATTCTGGAGGAGCAGGACAAGCCCTACATGTGTGGCAGAGTAGGGGAGTTTGGGGGGAGATAAACCCCCAAAATTGTCACCCACCAAGCACAAGCATGATGGCATGATTGGGAGCTGGGGAGCGGGGGCAAAAGTGTGGGTGGAGGCTCAGAACCCAGCTGGGAGGGTTCCAGACCCCATTTTGAGATCCCAGGGATGTGGGGGGG
>VZTI01003211.1:102667-113894 GCA_013397865.1 Struthidea cinerea
TTGGACTCAGGTGTGCTGGAGGGGTTCCCTGCCCTCATTTTGGGGGTCCCACAGGTAGTGGGGGGAGGTCTTTGCTCCATTTGAGGGTGCTATGTGGGGATATTGGTGGGGGTGTCCTGAATGCCTGTGTTGCCTCCACTTCGGATTTTGGTTGGGGTCAGTGCTTCTGGGTGAGTCACCACTAACTGCTGCTGACAGTGGCTTTGGGGTGGTTCTTGGGTTGTTTTGTCCTTCCCCACAAATCTCCTTGCAGGGATACCCAGCTGGTCTTGGGACTCCTTTGTGCAACCAGCAAGCTCAGTAGTGAAGCTGAGGATGAGTGGAGCCGGTGCTGGCCACGCCATGCCACCAGCACCACCCAAGAGCAGCCACAGGTAGTTTGTGAGCAGGCAATGCCAAGTGCTGGGAGAGCCTCTGTGGCTCCATTCGAGGCCAAGGAATAGACCACTGAGGAACCACTGAGTCTGGCTTTGCTGAATCTGGCTGCCCCCACTCCAGTTTGGGAATGTCACAGGGTGAGTGGAAGCTTTAGACAAGCCCTGCCATCTTAAATTCAAGAAATTATTCTGGCCCACAAGTTCTAAGGATGGCACATTAGGTCTACTTATAAAATGAGTTATTTATTAAACAGACAGGAGATAACAGATGTAAGATTTTAATCAGAGTTACTACACACTATAAAATTAAAGGAACTAGGAGTAGATTACATAGAACAGTACACGATATCAAGGTACCTATATTAAAGCTAGCAAAAGAAATAGTACTGATTAGAAGTCAAATGTAACTTACTACTGAAATGAAGACAATGTACACAGAGTTCTTTTACTCAGCCTCCAGAGGAGTAATTGCAAAGCAGGCATCCCTGTTCTGGGGAGAAACTCCACACATTTCTAGAAAAATGTGCAGGTTTCTGCTTTGTGAAAGTCTGGTGTAGCTTTTATAGTTTGTAAAGTGAGGTGTCTTGTTGGGGTGTCCTGGCAAACCTGCCAGCCCAGGGTTTGGGGGGACAGACCTGCGCCTGGGAGAATCCCCTCGGGTTTATGGTATCTCTATACAAATATGTATTGGTTCACCCCAGTTCCCCTCGGGTTATGTTATCTCTATACAAATGTATATTGGTTTCTCCCTTCCCCCCTGCGGTGCCAGGGGTGTTGGGCTGGCCCCGGGTTCTCTCCCTCCCCATTGGCTGTTGCTGTAAGCCCCGCCCCCCAGTCCCCGGGACCCGGGAGAAGCGAGCGAATAAACATCTCCAGCTCCTCCAGCGTCTCCGTTCTCGCCTTCCTTTGTTTCTGGGGTCCCGGGGGTCCAAACTAAACCCTCTGTGGACATCGCTGTCTCACCCTAGAGAGATCCGGCTGCCAGATAAGGAAAATCACAGGCAGCTTGGCCGGCTTTTAAAGTGTGGTCTAGGATCTGCTTATTTTGCTGTGCGGCTCGGGGTCTCACCCCCGAGCTGGCCAGCCGTGGCAGGCAGAGAGACAAAGAGACAGTGTCTGTCAGTCAGAAATCCAGCTTATCTTTCCAAATTTCACTTCAACAGTAAGATGTTTATTGGCAGTTGGGAGATGCCAGACTAATGTTAACCCCGTGGCACCAAAACAATTCATACAAGACAGCTTGTCCTGTTTATCTGACCAGTTAACAAGGTACAGATAAGTTTTTTTGGGGTGTGAGATGCCCTACTACAGGGAAAAAAAAAAAATCCAAGTTTTCTGGAGTTTATGTTGTTGTTGAGCTGGGGGCAGGGGGGGGTCCTCCATGCTGCAATGGTGGAAAATGCTGGGCCTTTGCCAAGTGCTGTGCCAGCCCCGGGTGAAAAGCTGGGACACCTCTCAAGCCTTGGCAGTACCAAACTCCCCTGGCAAATAATCAGTTGAAATGCTCAGTTTTTTGCAAAACTATTTATTGGGGGATCAATGTGAGAAACAGAGCCGGTAGCATCTGGCACAGTATGTCCTGTTGCAGCCCTGGCTGTGGTCTCCACCAGCAAGGCGCTGGGTTTTGGTGGCTGGGGTGCTTGAGGGTGAGGAAGAAGAAGGTCTCTTGCAAGCTCTGGGCTGCTGGAGTGTATGCAAGGGTTGCTGTGGAGTCTTAGTGGTGCTGGGAGTGCCACTGGCTCTGTGGTAGGAGGAGCGTGCTGAGTACTGCAGGGGCATACCAGCCCAGCCTCTAGAGCCCATTCTCCACATCCCTGGAGGCTTGGGGTTGCGCCACATCACCAGAGCTCTCTGTGGTGGGGAACAGGGGGGAAAGCATGGGGAGGGGGTGAGTGTTACCTCCTTCTTTGTGGGGACCTTGGGCACCTGGGGACATGGGGCACCAGGAAACCCAAGTATGTAAGGGATCCCAAGCACCCTTTGTCCCAGAGTGCCTGTGCCCAGGAGCCCCCTCCCTGTACCTTGGCACAGGATGAGCTGTAGCATTTTCCAGGCAGGTTCTGTTCCATGATGCCACCAACGATTGGGTTGCCACTGCAGTGGCTGTACCGTTTCATTCTGCTGGGAGACCCCATCACAGTCAAGTGACCCTTGGTGGGCTCCATCTGGGGACACCATTGATGCTCACAGTACTGGTTTCCACAGTGGGTGGGGCTGGGGGCTTGGCAGACATCCTGCTGGTGCTTGTCACCAGTGTCCCCAACTGGCTCAGCCAGGCTGAGCCCATCCATCTGGACAGTGGCCTTCTGGATGCCTCCCTGGCTGGCAGGGATGAAGGCACCTTTCTCAGTGCTGGGGAAGATCTCAACTATGCTGGAATCCTTACAGGATGCCCTCAGGTCTTCCTGGCTGAGCTGGTAGTACTGGGTGGCCTCAAAGCTGGCCTTCACCTCCTGCATGGAGATGAAGGGATGCTGAAGGGCAGCACTGGGTGTGATTCGCTCATGCGAGTCCCAAGTGAGCATCCTCTTGACCAGCTCCACCATCCTGTACAGATCACAGCGCTTGGCCAGCTCCTCCTGGTCAGGATCAGGCATCGGGCAGACATTCACCACCGCCAACTGATCCAGTGAGGAAAAGATATGCTCCCTCCTTTCCATTGACTTTGCCATCACCTTCCCTGGTGGTTTGAGCTGCCAGGTACCAGCAGAACATGGCACACGTTGGAAGAAGGACCGTGTCTTCTGGGCAGCGCAGAGCAGCTCACCCCGGGGTAGCCCCAAGGTGGAGCAGATGTAGCATACCTGGTCATATTCGTCACTGCCAGGGTAGAGTGGCCAACCCAAGTGAAGCTCAGCCATCACGCAGCCCAAAGACCAGATATCCACCTTCTCGCAGAAGGGCAACCCCAGCAAGATCTCCGGTGCCCGGTAGAAGCGGGTTTGGATGTAGGGCTCCTGGACATGGCAGACCTCAGGGAGAAGGATAGCCGAGCCAAAGTCAACAAGCTTGATGCGGAATGGATAGCGTGCATGGTCCACCAACATGATGTTCTCTGGCTTAAGGTCAGCATGGATGATGGAGAGCTCCTTCAGCTTGACCAGCGCCACCAGCACCTGTGCTGTGATGGTACGGATGTGCCGGACAGGCAGCGGTGAGAAGTTGTTCTGCTTTTGGAAGTCAAAGAGGTTTTGCTGCAGCAGCTCGAAGACCAGGTAGGTCCAGACCGTGTCACTGAAGGACTCGAAGAAATGGATGATATGAGAGTTCTTCGTGTCCCCCTCCCGCAAGGCCTGCAGCAGCCTCAGTTCATTCTTCACTATTTGGCCATCATGATCACAGTTCTTCAGGATCTTGATAGCCACCATCTCCCCAGTGCTCCTGCACTGCCCCTGGATCACCTCTCCAAAGGTCCCCTTCCCCACCATGGCCATTATGTCATAGCACTCGGCACCTACCACCAGCATCACCATGGTGGGTTGGCTCCTCACCAGGGGCTCAGGATCCTCCAGCTCAGCACCCAGTGGGGGTTGGAGACACCTAACTGTCCCAACCCAGCCTCACAACACTGTGGGTTCCAACATCACCATGACAACACATGATGTCACAACAGAAGTAGTATGGGTGAAGGAACCCCCAGAAATCCAACACTGGCCTCCCCGAATCCAGCCCTGCTCTCCTCAAATCCATCCACAAACCCAAGAACACATCCCTGGTCCCTCCAAAATGGATCCCAGCCACCTGAAAACCCATTTGCAACCCCCTAACCCCTTTCCCTGGTCCACCAAAACCCATCCAAGTCCTCCATGACCCATACACGGCCACCCAAAACTAAATTCTAGTCCTCTAAACCCTTGTCCCTCAAAACCCACTCAAGCCCCCCAAGATCTATCCCTAATTCCCCAAAACCCATCCAAGGCCCCCTAAACCTCTCCTAGTCTCCCAAACCCATCTGAGCTCCCCATGATACATCCCCAGCCCCCAAATCTCCAGCCCAACATAACCCCAGGCCCCTCAAACCCAGCCCTAGCTCCTTGAAATCCACTTCTATTTCCCTAAAACACAGCCTAGCTCCCTCTCCCCCCGCTTACTGCCAGCCCCAGAAAACCTGTCCCTGGCCCCCCAAACCCCATGCCCAGACCCCACAGATATTCTCATTACTTTTTTGGGGGGTTAACATTTATTTCAGCCAAGCCAAGTGCAAGGAGCTATTAAACACCTCTCCCGCTTGATAGTAACATGTGGAAAGTATGCACAAAATCATTGAACATAGCCAAAAAAGATGAATTTGGGGGAGTAAGGGAATGCTTGGTGGGGGGTTCATTGCTCACCACAGAGTTGGGGGCTCAGTGCCAGCTTACACAGCTGAAATTTAAGGGTCCTCTCACCCGAGTCCCCACACATTGAAACTTGGGGTGACTTTCATCATCACTGGCTGGTGGTTGAATTGGGGGCCCCTGGGGAAGAGCTCAACATAGGGTAACAGCATCTTCTTACCCTTGTGTTGGGTGATGGGGGGCTCCAGTGGGGACCCCCCAGAGGAGAGACCCATGCTGGGCACCCACTGTCAACACTCGAATTTGCCCTCTGCAGCCCTGTTGATGTGGGGCTGGAAGTTCTCCACCTGCTTGTTTTCTCCTCCTTCAGTTTCACCACTGCTGATGCCTTTGCGCTGCCCATCCTCATCCTCCCCTCACTTTCCAACCCACTCCAAACCAAAACTATACCAAATTTTTGCAATTTGATTCTAGACCAGCATCCCAGAACTATATCCTTCTTGGTGGTCTCCTGCAGTACTGACGCACGGGCAAGGACTTTGCTCATCAGATGGAGAAAGGCAAAGTCGTTTATTCCGCAGTCAGAATTCCCTAAATACCAGCACCCAACAGGATATAACATCATATAAATAGGAAAGATGTTCACCACAGTGTCTCCCAATCACCTGGGGTATTGCACAGATTTTACCTATACCCTATAAGGCCACAAACTACAATTAACACTTCTCATAGGCCCAGTCTGTCCATAAACACACAATCCTATCTCAGTCCATCCCCGGTGACCTTGATGCACTCCCAGGGTCACCTCTGGGCCCCGGACAGAGGCCCTGTCTCTGATCCTCAGGGACTATCTCTCTACCACCACCTAGTGCACTCCAACAGTCTCCTTCATCATTCCATCCATCCCCAGTGGTGCAAATTCAATACTGGCACCTTCAACAACTGCATGCTGGCAGGTTTTGGTATCCTCTGGCTGACTGGATCCTCTGGTTGTTGCACTGAGACAGTGCAACCCACAAGTGGAGATGGTGAACCAGTGGGTCAATGACTGCACCCACTCATCTCCCATTGTTCCTCTGATTTTCAGCTTCAACTGGATTGTATCAGGAGATGACTTTTTCCTTCCTGCTGTGCCAATGATTAAGCTCCCAGGTCTTTCTGCATGTCTCATTATTTTGGGGTCGCTCCAGTCCAGATAACAGGGTTGGATCTCCTAGATTTTGGCAACTTCACCCACCCCACCCAGCTCTGGCCAGACCCAGTGGGCAGTTTAGGCAGCGATGGCACACAATGGCTGCCCATCACCAGCAAGGTGTTGTCCTGCTTAGAGAGAGGGAGCGGAGTTTTAGCGCTCTGTGGGTGTGACCAAGTTGTTATTCTGCATCATGTACATCATCGCTAGTTGCGGCAGGAAAACCCTGGCACCCTTACTGGAAGCTGGCCATTTTTTCCTCCTTCTGCAAAGGTGTCAGCATCAACCCCTATGGACTCAGTCCCTCTGCCACCCCGCTGGTGCCCTCTCCCCTTTTTCCTCCGGAGTGCAGCCACAGACCATAGTGCTGAAACAGACAGTGTAGAAAACATGAACTGACTGTAGTGCTGAACTGACAGCACTGGCAGGGAGGCAGTCACAGCAAATGACTGGCAGGGGTGACCCCACAATGCTGCAGAGTGTTAAAAGCAACACCAGAGGCACCCATGCAAAACTGAGCTCAGTGGAGTGGCAATGCAACCCCTGCTTGGATGACCTAGATTCCCGGGGGGGTTGTTTTGTAACTGTTTTTCATTATTTCAGACTGGGGAGGCAGGCAATGTTAGCCATAGGAGTTTCCCTGACATCTTGCCTTGGTTCCTGATGACCACATGTGTGGTGTGTGGGAATGCTCACCATATTGCTTTTGTCTGGTGAAGTCATGCGGACACAATATATGGGAAGCATCCACCATCTTTTTTTTGTTTCCAGTGGTGAACACCTTTCTGTGGGTGAAACACCTTCTCTTTTTGTATACTTTTCCTATTAATACTGCCATTGGTATTGTGCATGTCTTATTCCATTGCTTTGTGCTTTTAGTAAATTGTTATCTCAACCCACAGTTTCTGGCTTTTTGTCCATCCCTCACCAGGAGGAGTGGGAAAAGGGGAGTGGCTTATTTGAAGTTTAATTTCCTGCTGGTGTTAAAACCAGCGCAGATACCCATCCTGAAGCTGAGAGGTCCTGTGGGACCCTGGTTCCGCCCACATCCCATCGTCCCTCCCATGACTTGCCAATTCCAAACCACAGTGGCTTCATCCCTGTGCCATTGGCTTGGGCACTCTCCTCACAGCCAGTACCATTGTCCCTAGAAGGTGCCAGGGTACCTTCGGGTGCTTGATTGTGACTGTCCCAGAGGCCTCCAGGCATCCTTGGCACAGATTACCTCAGGAGAGTGTATTTCAAGGGCCCAAAAGGACGTCATTGGGCTTTGGGAGAGCTGCTGTGTAGACAGAGGAAATTAGATAGCTGAATCCCTTGCCTGGCCTGTCAGAGCACCCTTCTGCTGTGGGACTGCTGAGGGTCAAAGAAAACAGGTACCAATTGCCACAGCAACAGTGCAACGTCAGCAATACCTCACCATCCGGGACTGTGGGACCACCATCCACGGGATGAGTCGTGAACTGGAGATCAGGGAGCAGTCAAATTCGCTTACCCTCTAATAGCCCTGGCCCTAATTGCTAGTCAGGTAGAGAGTGGAGACTGACAGTGGACTGAATGAAGTCACACCACCATTGAGTGCTGCTATGCTGGACATGCTGGAACTTCAGTATGAAGTCCAAGGTAGCAAAATGGTGCCACCACTGATATTGCCAATGCACTTTTCTCCATTCCTCTGGCAGCAGAGTGCAGGCCACAGTTTGCTTTCACCTGGAAGTGCATCCAGTACATCTGGAATTGACTGCCCCCGGGGTGGAAGCACAGTCCCACCATTTGCCATGGACTGATCCAAACTGCACTGGAAAAGGGCGAGGTTCCAGAAGACTTGTAGCACATTGATAACATCATCATATGGGGCAACACTGCACACCAGTGGTGTGGCAGAGGAAGTTTCTGAGAAAGGGGAGAAGATAATTCTAATCCTTCTGTAGGCTGGTTTTGCTGTAAAACAAAGTAAGGTCAAGGGACCTGTTCAGGAAATTCAGTTTTTAGGAATAAAATGGCAAGATGGACATCATCAGATTCCAATGGCCAGCAAAATAGCAGCTATGTCCCCACTGACCAGCAAGAAGGACACACAGGCTTTCCTAGGCACTGTGGGCTCTTGGAGAATGCATATTCCAGATTACAGTCAGATGATAAGACCTCTCTATCATGTAACCTGGAAGAAAAATGATTTCAGGTGGGGTCCTGAACAACAACAAGCTTTGGAACAAATTAAACAGGAGATTGTTCATGCAGTAACCCTTGGGCCAGTCAGGACAGGACAGAATGCAAAAAAGTGTAGACAGGGAGAATGGTCCTTCCTGGAGTCTCTGGCCAAAAGTACCTGGAGAGACCCTGGAGAGACATGAGGACGATCTCTTGGGTTCTGGAGTCAAGGATACAAAGAATCTGAGGCCTGTTACACTCCAACTGAAAAACAGATTTTAGCAACTGATGAAGGGGTTAGAGCTGCCTCAGAAGTGATTGGCACCAAAGCACCACTCTTTCTGGCACCCCAGCTGCCAGTGCTGGTATGGATGTTCAACGGGAAAGGCCCTTCCATACATCCTGTCACTGATGCCACATGGAGCAAGTGGATTGCTCTGATCACACAGCAAGCTCGAATAGGAAATCCAGATCACCCTGGGATCTTGGAAGTCCTCATAAACTGGCCCAAAGGTGAAAATTGCAGATTATTTTCAGAAGAGGAGAAGGTGACACATGCTGAGGAGGCCCCACCGTATAATCAACTATCTGAGAATGAAAAGCGATATGCTCTCCTCACAGACGGTTCCTGTCGTATCACAGGGATACACCAGAAATGGAAAGCTGCTGTTTGGAGTCCTACACAGCATGGTGCAGAAGCTATTGGGAGACAAGGAGGCTCCAGTCAGACAGCAGAGCTGAGAGTCCCCCAGCTGGCTTTGGATATCATTGAACAAGAGAAATAGCTAACACTCTACCTCTACACTGACTCATGGATGATAGCAAATGCTCTGTGGGGGTAGCTCACACAATGGAAAAGGGCCAATTGGCAGCACAAAGAGAAACCCATCTGGGCTGCCAAAGTGTGGTGAGGCATTGCTGTCCAGGTAGAGAAGCTGACTGTGGAAGTCCATCATGTGGATGCACGCGTACTCAAGAGTTGGACTACTGAAGAACATCACAACAATGGACAGGTGGATTGGGCTGCCAAGACTGAAGTGTCTCAGATGGATCTGGACTGGCAACATAAGGGTGAGTTATTTCTGGCTCAGTGGGGCCATGACACCTCAGGACATCAGGGAAGAGATGCGACATACCGATGGGCCCCGTGACCGAGGGGTGGACTTAACCATGGACACTACACCCCAGGTTATCCATGACTGTGAAACGTGCTGCAATCGAGCAGGGCCAAGCTGGTAACGCCCCTGTGGTACAGTGGACGATGGTCAAAATATAAGTATGGGGAGGCCTGGCAGATTGATTGCATGATACTGCCACAAACTCCCCAAGGCAAGTGCTACATGTTACATGCTACTTGCTTGACAGTGGTGGAAACAACCACTGGGTGGCTGGAGATGTACCCCATGCCTCATGCCACTGCCTAGAACACCATCTTGGAACTCGAAAAGCAAGTTCTGTGGAGACATGGAACCCCAGAAAGAACTGAGTCAGAAAACGGGACTCATTTTAAAAATAGCCTTATAGACACCTGGGCCAGAGAGCATGGGATTGAGTGGGTGTATCATATTCCCTGTCATGCACCAGCCTCTGGGAACATTGAACGGTGCAATGGACTGCTAAAAACCACCTTGAAAGCAATAGGTGGTGGTGATACCTTAGGTTTCAACTTTTATATTTTTCAAATTCTGTACTGCCTAGTGTGTAACTCTGAAGATTTGTGTGGCCTGTTAACTACTGTTCTCTCATGCTGGTTAGACATAACAAAGCCTCTCTAGGTCTGCTCTTCAAGGACACCTTGATCGTCCCAGGCCCCAAAATGTCTAAACTAAAAGGCTCTGAAGAGGAGGGGCAAACTTGGGGTAATTACATCATGAACTGAAGTTATAATTGGAGAATTAACCCTGATATGCAAATAGACCAAACTTTGTGTGAAGGACTCGTGACCCAGCATCCATTTTGGGTGGAGTCCCTCATAGCCTTTTGACTGCCCAGGGTGTACCTTTGAAGGCCCTTCAAATAAATACCTACTTTTATTCTCTTATTTTTGTCTAGCCTCTGTTTTTAGGTAGCCACATCAAGGCATCAGTGGGACCTTCAAACATTGGGAACTACATTTAGCAAAGGCCACCTGGTCAGTTAATACTCTAGGCTCTACCAATCAAGCTGGCCTTGCCCAATCAAAACCTCCTCATACCGTAGAAGGGGATAAAGTCCCCATGGTGCGTATGAGGAACGTGTTAGGGAAGACAGCTTGGATTAGTGCTACCTCAAGCAAAGGCAAATCCATGCATGGGATTGGTTTTGCTGAAGGACTTGGGTGCAGTTGGTGGGTGATGCAGAGGAAACACAATGTGTCACTCAAGAGGATTTGATTTTTCAGTAATTGTCAAATTGTATAATATTGATTGCTGAATGATGCTGCTATTGTGTGCCGTAACTACCACGGACAATAATAGACTGCTCCAGATACACCAGTCGTGAGCTCCTAATGCAGCAACCAGCCAACAGCACACCAGCCCTTCTTCCCTGGCAGACATCTATACTGTGGGCTAGAACCCACAGTCATGGACTAAATGAACTCAACACACATCTTAAAGGGACAGACACTGACTATGGAAATGATACCTGTGCTCGTGTATATTTTTTTATATATGTATGTGTATATAGGTAGGAGGTGTATGATCTGGGCATGATATAGACGGTATAAAATAAGGGGTGGATAATGCCCTGGTTTCGGCCATAAAAGAATAAATTTTTGCAGTAGCTGAGGGAGCATGGCTGTGGGCATGTCTAAGTGTAACAACTGAGGCACAGACTCAGATGAGCAGGGATACTGAGACGTTTATTCAGAGAAACGAGCTGATTTTATGTACTTCTTCAAGACAGTATTTCCTTATATGGTATTTTTCACTAAGCAACCTATCACACATTGCCATGCCAGCACCACACTTTCTTAATATCCTTGTATGGGACTGTTCAGGTGTTTGGCAGCTTCTGGCAGGCTCCTTTCTATAGGGGTCTGCCATGTGGCATCTCTTCCCCTCAAGGTCAGGCAGAGACAAGCCTCCTTACGCAGCCATGGCATTCTGCAGGCGTGTCCCACAGCCTGTAGCTCAATTCTGTCTTATCTCTCCCCACATCTAATGGCCTATTCAATACCATCTCACCTCATTCCCAGAGGTGGAGTACCGGGATTCAGGGGATTTGGGGAACACAGAGATGTCACATAG
>VZTI01003213.1:964-36454 GCA_013397865.1 Struthidea cinerea
GGGGGGGGCGTCTTATCCATTTGGGGGGATCTCTGCCCCATTTGAGGGAGGTTTCTGATGCACTTGGGGGTGGAGCCCATTTAGGATGGGGGGGCTCTGCCCGATTTTGGTGGGAGTCTCTGACACATGGGATCCCCAACTCCAGGAAACCATGAGACCCACTGAGACCATGAAGACCCCTGGCACCACCAAGGCTGGTGGTTTTATTTCGGGGGATGACACACACCGGGGGGGTTCCCTCCAGGATCCTGACTGGGGATCGGAGGGGGTGTCAGAAGTGTACTTTCTACTGCATAGACTGCTGAACCTCGACCGGTCCTGAAGCATTATTCAGACAGGCAGCTCCACTTCTCTAAATGCCAGAACATAACCTGCCCAAAGAGCTGAAACAGCTTAGGAGCTGCCAGCAACTGAAGGAACAGCAAAGCATCCTGATGCGAGGCTGTGGTTTATATAGCCCAAGCCCTTTGCCTCAGCGGCTGCACCTTTTGCTGCCCCAGCCCATCCTCTCCTGCAGCCTATTTTAATCCTTGGCTCAGCCACTTCCACACCTCATGAGTACCACCTAGGCGCCGCAGCTCACAGGTGAAGTCCATCTCCCTTTCCCTGGCCCCAGCCACAGACACTGGCCCTGAGCCCAGCAGATAGCTACAGAACAGGCAGGAAAGAAGAAAAAAAGTAGAGAAGGAGCCTAATAAAGTAGACAGGGAAAGAAACTTGAAAATGCAAAGAGGAGCAAGGTCAGGAGAGAACTAAAACAGGCACAGAAAGCTACAGTACCAGTGTATATATATAAATAAAATTTTAAAGCCAAGGGATTAAGAGAGGAAAATAGACAGGAAACTAGATAAAAGTATACAGAAAATACAAATTTTTAAAGCTAAGGAACTAAGAGATTAATAAAATAAAAAAATATAAACTGTGAACTAAGATAGACAGAAACTGTTAAAAAAAACCATCTTAAACTTCCTGATACAGGCCAGGGCATCTTCAGAAATTTTGCTTGTGAAAGTGAAAACACAAATGTACACCTACTGATTTGCATGTGTATCTTAGCAATAAAAAGTGAATCTACAAGGCATCTACTGATTTGCATGTATATCTTAGCAATCAAAAGTGAATGTATAAGGCAGCACAGAAAATAGACTAATGTGAAGAATATGTGCTTCAGTCTTTATATGGTAATCTCTGGTCTGCCTTCAAACACAGTACTGCTGCATTTGGCGGTCCTAAAGACAATATTGAGTAGTACAGTTGTCCAAATTTCTCATTTTTGCAGTTTATCATTTGTGGTCCTCCTTCACTACTGAAAGAAAACTATGGGAATGAGTTCATGCTACCCTGAAAACCTGTAGGACACATCACTGATGTTTGTGCCTCTACTTATCTAGCTGTCCATTGTGGGTCAGACAGATACAGTAGAAAATAAAAATCAATTGTACACATAAAGTACACATTATTGATTTATAGAAATGAAAAGGCCTTGATCTTCAGAGAATATTTCCATGATTGGAGGATTACTGTGACGTTTGGCCCTAAGACAAGAAAACACAATATAGTCATAAAAATTTAGGGAATGTTTTGCAATGAATCCACCACAAAGCCAGTGAGGTAGCTTCTAGACCTGGAAGAAAAACAAATAGTCTCTCCTTACATCACTAAGTTACTAAACACTGAATGTTGCTATAAACAGTTTGTGTAAATACTTGGAGTTGCAAGATGTCTGAACTAAGGTAAAAAGCAGCATCAGCACTATAAAATTGTTGTTGGCATTTGAATTTATTTTCCCTCATGACTTGTCAAGTTGTCATTTAACTGTAGTACCATTTAAAATGAGATAATGCATCCCGGAACACTGTGTGCAGATCGTTAAATGTTTGTTTTAACATTTAGGTTTTACAGAGCAAGTAAATCTCCAGCCACTATAGCTCACCAAACACTCAGGGTTTTCAAACAAAGCTTCAGCATCTTTGCGCGAGCTGGCAGGGGGTTGTGTGTGTCTGTGGATCACTTCAGCAGACTTAGAGGGTTTTTTATCAATAACAGAAAAATATTTAGAAACCTACTTCAAATACTCAATAGAAAAGACATACATTTAGAATCCTGCTTTAAGTACTTCATAGAAATGGCTGGCTGTAGACTGCTAGCTTGCCAAAATGATTGAGTACTCTCCAGCAAGCTGTCAAGTATGAAATCGGACATGACCTATTGACTGATCTTCAGCACCAAAATTAAAATATAATGATTAGCTTTTTAGAGTTCTCAGCAGAGGAAGTTTATTCATCCTTTATAGTACATTTGAATCAGCACTACAGTTTTGCAGAGCGCTGATGAGGATCACCTAAAACAACATTATAGTGCTAGATATGCTTCTTAACTCATATTGGTCCTAGCAGTGGACTTGCACATTAATACCAGGCATGCCTAATAAGGCTGTGCCCTTGGTCATTACAGTGCTAATGCTGGCTCCAGAAAAATTTTTGCACACAAAATAAACATATTTATTTCTTTTTTCCCTTTTGTAAAATGAAGTCTTTTTCCCTCCCCACTGCCGAACATTTCTTAATGTTTAGTGTGTTTGAAAGGGTTTTCCCCAACTAACCATCAGTAGCCAAAATGGACTGTAGCAGTTTGATTGCCTCAAAAAAAAAAAAATCAAGTAGATTTTTAAGCTCTCTTAAATAATTTTCATGCATCATCTCAGCTTACAAGCTGTGATCTATTTCCAAGTGCCAAGAGGAATTTTTAAAGAGAGCATTTACTCTGAGAATTTTGACATGAGCAAACTAAGACATTATATAGGATGAGGGTGATGAGACACTGGAACACCTTGTCAGAGAAGTTGTGAATGCCCTGTCATTGGAAGCATTCAAACTCAGTTTGGATGAGGCTTTGAGCGACCCAATCTGGCAAAAGCTGAACCTGCCCATGGAAGGGGGTTTGGGCTAGGCAGTATATTAATGTCCCTTCTGACCCAAACCATTCTATGATTCTATGTATCTTTAACCTGTAGAACTTCCACTGCCATTCTTCCAAAAATGTTTAAATTAGATGAAAGGTAATTTAGGAGTATTCATTCTGTTCCAGTGGCTCCATCTTTATTCTCCTCTAGGAAGACACAGAGAATAGTAACTTTGTGGAGTATAGGTGTAACTGTGGGTTTCATTTCTAATTCTGCCACATGCTAACATGGTGAGGATGTATAATGCATAGTTTACCAAATGTTTTACCAGAAGTAATCATGTTCTTCAGTAGAAGAAATCCATGCATTCATCTCAGTCACAGGGCAACTGTGCTACGACAATCCATCTGATATAAAGAAGGGAATAGGAAAGGGAGGAATATAAAATAAAAAGTTAACAACATTAGATTGTAACCTATGAACAATTCTATCCATTAATGTTCTTTGAGACCAGGCAGTATGTGCGCTCTTTTATAACAGAAAATATTTTGGCCTGTTCTCACTGTTTTTCCTGCTGAGGTAATGTGGATAGGTAGCTTAAGGTCTGGATTAAAAATGGAACTTTGTCACCTAGTCAGTTTTTATAGGCCATACGTAAGTATCACTATCAAGAAGAACGACTGACATCTTTAGTATGTCTGACACTTAAGACAGGATTTGCTCCTAAAAAGAAATACTGAACTGCATGGATGGGGAAAATAGAGTTAAACCATTGCCAAGTTCAGGAGTCTTTTAAAGACGTCAGTATGACAAGTAATTTGGCCTCCGGAGAATAAATGAGAAGTGCAGAATCATAGAATATCAGAGATGCTGTCTACAAAGAGGGAGTGAGTTTGGAGGGGTCAAAAGTACTGCTCTTGATTTGCTTTTACATCAGGAGTGTGGTACTAAGTTTTTGCAGGAGAACAGACTGTGCAGGAATTTACAATGACAGTTTTTGGAAAGATTTACCTTCTTTTGCACAGGCAAGCTGAATGTTTGCTACTACTGAGATACATAAACTAAAACTTAGTTTGAAAGTTTTATTCTATTTTTCTGAGGCTAAGACTGTTCTTAAAACTTAGAAGGTGCTATAGAGGCAAAAGAAGATAATCTCAAAGAACTTAAAAGTTGCAGATTTTTTATTTCTAGCTTTTTAAAAATGAGAACCTTTTACCGTTCATAGTTAAATTATGCTTGGAGCAGTAGTTGACTGCACAATAGATTGATTTTCTCCTCACTTCAGCCCTAGCAAATATAAATTCCATGTGCAAAGCTCACATTCTTACCACTTGCTCCTGTAGCAAAATAAACTGCTTATAATGTGTAAATTTATTCACGCAGATGGAAGATGGCAGGGGTTGTAACTTTTTATTGGACGTCGCAGATGTTTAGTTTTACACATTTTTGTAAAGAAAGGTATGTTTTATTTTTAATTTACCATTTATTTTTAATTTGTTTCTCTTTAAAAAATGTCTAACTTGCCTATTCATATACTGATTTGCAAAAGTATTTTCATGTTTAGAAGGCTTAACATAAAGATTCCTCCATAGACATCAGTATTGCAGCCATAAGATTCCAGCTTCTCGTGACTTGTTAGCACTCCTGTTTTACAGGGTGAAAATTAATCCCATTTGAAGAGAAAATGCTATGCTAAAGCACCTTTATCCTAAAAAATACCAAAATAAGATACTATTCTACTGAATTGTGCTGTACATACAATGAAAAGGTAAATCTACAGGTGTTTTGCTTGTCCCCACACATAAGAAGAATTGTGTTACAATTGTATATGTATACAATAATGTAAATATTGAAAAGGAATTTAAAATCTTGTCCACTATGTAGTATCCTGTTAATGGAGAAACAAACATATGACAGAAAGGTGAGATGTACAATTACAAATATATATTACCAGTTTATCTGTATTCAGATGACAGTCATTTAGGAAAATGCTGGTAAAGAATTTTTGTGTAAATAATTTATTTTTCAAAGAGTTGTGGCCAAAGATAGTAATGCTTGACACTTAGGCACTCTATTCACTATTTCAAATGCAGGTATCATTGATCAGAGGAAGCTAGACCAATTACAGCAATTCTATTTATTTATTGTTGACATCCATAAACAAAAAGCAAATGTCTGCACAAAATGATATGCTTCAACATGTATTTTTAATTAATAATGACATTTTCTTGAGATTATTTATTCCCTCTTGAGCTCCTTTATGTAACTAATTTTCTCTGTGAAACAGTAATTAGACTGCCATAATTACAGCTGTGACATGGGGCTTGGAACATCCAAAAAAGAGGACATGGAAATATTCCTGTACCTCGACGAGTGTCCTAAATATAAACGTCCTGCTCTCACATTGCTACTGGATGATGATTCAAATGGATTGCATAATACTCTTAAAATCCTGCTACAAGTCAGGCACTCTAGTTTCCACTGATCTGATGCAGACTGAGGGTGTTTAATATCTTGTAGTGATGTGCTTATCAGGATGCTAATAATAAAGTAGACACAGGCAGATGATGCAGCTCTCCATCTCGTAGATGAAAAAAATAATACCTAGATTGTCAATAAGCAGTTGGTCATGTTGCCATCGTTGCAATGTGAGATACGATAGTTTTTCCCAGTGTTGTTTTTTTCATAATACATTAAGGAAGGAATGCAGCTTTTACAATGTTTGATACTTTTTTCTCTCATACATTTTAGTGTTAATATGGCAGAATAACCATGGGAGACTGGAATTTCCTTGGAGGCATTTTAGAGGAGGTCCACATTCATTCCACTATTATTGGAAAGATTTGGCTAACGATCCTCTTCATATCTCGAATGCTTGTCCTTGGAGTGGCAACTGAGGATGTTTGGAATGATGAACAATCAGAATTTATATGCAATACTGAGCAGCCTGGTTGCAGAAATGTGTGCTATGATGAGGCCTTTCCCATCTCTCTTATAAGATACTGGGTCTTGCAAGTTATATTTGTGTCTTCTCCTTCCTTGGTGTATATGGGTCATGCCTTATACAGACTAAGAGCCTTGGAAAAAGAGAGGCAAAAAAAGAAAGCTCAGGTAAGGGTGGAACTTGAAAGCACTGAATTAGAAATGACTGAAAATCGTAAAAGACTGGAGAGAGAACTCCGGCAATTGGATCAAAAAAAGCTAAACAAAGCACCCCTAAGAGGCTCTTTGCTCTGCACTTACGTGATACATATTTTCACAAGATCTGCAGTGGAAGTTGGCTTTATGATTGGGCAGTATCTTCTTTATGGCTTTCACTTAGATCCCCTTTATAAATGTCAGAGAGACCCATGTCCAAACACAGTTGACTGCTTTGTATCTAGACCAACAGAAAAGACGGTGTTTATATTATTCATGCAATCAATAGCGACTGTATCAGTGCTTTTAAATATTCTAGAAATTACCCACTTAGGATTCCGAAAAATCAAAATGGGACTCTGTGAGCAGAATAAAAACAAGGATGACTCTGACAATTTCTACATAAACAAATCTAAGAAATACTCTTTGATACCGCACTCTTCTTTTGGAATATCCACCACCCCTCAGAAAATGCTTCCTTGTGCACTTAGCAGTTACACTTTTTTGATGGAAAGGCAAACTGACACTATGCTCTACCCGGTTTTAAACTCTCCTTCTGTGTTTCAGTCTGTGCAAAATAACCATACAGAAAGCAGCAGCAATTACACCCATTGCAATCAGGAAAATAAATCTCCAAAGAAGAGGCCAGCTACAAATGCTTTAGACAGTCAGACTCAAAATACTAGCACAAATAATAATGAAGGCTTTCTTGGCAAGCTTTGGACTGAAACACATGATGCACAAAAAGAGGCTGAAAAGAAACATTTTCCTGTTGTTACTCAGAATGCAAATATAGCTTCAAACATGTACTTCAGAAACTTTGCTGAAATGCCATCTCAAACTTCATTGCAACCTGATACAGCTTTTTCTAGTACCAGTTTTAGACAACAAGCAATAGTTGGGAGCACAGGAGCACCAACAAATTCTCTTCCAAAGAACAGTGACAGAAGACAAAGCAGTTTCAGTGTAAACAAAGCCAAAATTCCTTACAATGCTGATGTAAAAAATTCCAGCCTACCAGACACTTCTGATTCTATGGGGGAGGTGAGCTCAGAATCTACACAAAGCAGAAACTGGAACAGTCCTAAGCTTTTCTCTCTGTCTAGGCAACTGTCACTGTCAAGTAATGCCAGCAGTAAGCGTGCCCCCACTGATCTTCAAATATAGTGTGAGTTAACCCATTAGCTGCACCAACCAATGCTGGGATAATTCCCGAACAGAAACATAACCCAGACCTGTGTGTAAGTGTAGCTATATCATTCAACTTTAAGCAACTGTTTACACAGATAGAAAAGTTGTGTAACCCTCTGAATAGTAGCTAATTTTAAAGAGTCTCTTTACTTCCTTTGTAATGAAAATGTGGCATAGACCTCAGTGCATAAACTTCTACCCTCCAGCTAAAAAGAAAAACAGACATCTTCTCTATCCACATATTAGGAAAAGTCAGGTATAAAAACACAGCTGATACTATTTAAACTGAATGAAATTAGAAGATAAAATTTACAGTCTAACAATATTTCTTACAAAGACCAGTAAATCAAATTAGGCTAAAGATGGCACTGGTGCTCTCAGAAAAACTTATTGGTAAACATGTTTCCTGTTAATCAGTCTGAGAATTCAAACAGACATTTGATAGCTGTCCGAAAGCAGCATGTCAAACATATTCCACTGTTCAAACTGTGTTAAATACAAAAAGAAAAAACACTTGAAAATCAGATCACTAATTCTTTGACTCCATGGTACACCTTTTTTTCAGTGTATCGCCACTGACTTCCTCAGCAGAAAAATCAAAGTGAATTCCTCATAGTATATTATCAGAATTCAATACACCACTACATTTTTAAAACATTGTGAATTACAGACATGTTGTGAGTTTTAATTCTGACAGTTTTCATAATACTAATGAGATAGCAAAATCAGAAAACAAGTTACTGAAATTTATTAATCAGACATTTTGAATTTCACAAACCAGAAGGCTTACTATGCAAAATAGAAAAAAAACAAAACCAAAAACAGAGAACAAAAAAAAGCAAATATGGTAGTACCTTTCTGCTTTCAGTTACAATGTCAAAACACACATAAAAGGTTTATCAAACAGTAGAACTACTCCTTTTCTGTTTGTCTCTCCCCCAAATTCTGATAAACTTTTAAATCAAACAAAGCTTATAGCTGTTTAGGAGGAGCATTTGTGTTTATGCTTTTTATGGGAATAATAAAATATTAGGACATTCATCCACTTGGTGTTCAGGTCCATATAGTGTAAAGGAAGTTCCATGAAACATCTTGAAATAATAAAGGAGGCAAAGATGAACAAAATACCATGGTGCATTGTAATCAAGCTTTCTATGTACAAAATACATTTATTTGAGTTCCACAGCACTGAAACACTGTAAATACTTGGTGAGGTGGTCACAGCTGGAATGCATTAGTATTTTTGTGTGTATTTTTACTAGCGGATTTGGTGTACTATACATGTACTGAAAAGATAATTTGTGATGTGTAACATCATGATGTTACAGCACAATTAAATTCTTAAAGTGCATTGTCATTATGCTTACCGGACAGCCATGTTTCAGATTGACTGAAAACGGTACAATACTAGCATAAAAGGAGCCATAAAACCTAGAAGGCTTTTTGCTTGTAGCAGCAACATTAATTTGGTCCTGTCCACGTAAGAAATACACACTATTAAAACTATTCACTGTAGTTTTCTCTCCAGCAAGTATCCTTTTCACCTCTGGTATTGTTCTATGTATATACATAAATACAGCCCTACACAATTGTGTTTACACTGTAAAATTTAAGATTGCATAATGTACTGGAATGTACATATAGTATGATTTAGGCAAGTTAGTGCTGCTGCTGTGGCTTTTTATTCTTGCATTTCTTGATGCGTAAGATTCTGTGGGAAATAACTGT
Organism: Struthidea cinerea; assembly: GCA_013397865.1. Taxonomy (NCBI): domain Eukaryota; kingdom Metazoa; phylum Chordata; class Aves; order Passeriformes; family Corcoracidae; genus Struthidea; species Struthidea cinerea. The sequence goes on from VZTI01003213.1 coordinate 9,924, forward strand.
TAATGCTTGTTTTGCATTTAATCTCTCCATAATAAAAAGCCTAGTATTTAACGCACTCTGTTCCTGCTGTCTAAATCACAGAAAGTTAGCATTTAGATGTTCATGTATGGGATACGACATTAGTATTTTTGTTGTTCAAGACAAGTTACAAAAGAATTTTTCTCCTGCTGCAAGAGGAATTTTATTAACTTTTTTTATGTCTGGACACGAGTCAAATATTCTGTTTCATCACAGCACCTTGCCAACAGAAGAGTGACTTAATTCCATTGAAAAATATAAACATTGCAGAAGAACATGGAGAAAAAAGTGTGTAAAGTCTCTAACATCATACGTGCAAGATCATTTGGTTGGGTTTTTTTTTGGTTTGTGGTTTTTTTTTTTTTTTTATTTCTATAATAAGTAATTTTATCTGTCAGTAGATACCACAGTGTTTCAGAAAAAGAAACTGTATAACTGTTTCTGTTTTTTAAAAACAGGCTAAGGCAAAAGCCTTTTCTTTTGACGCAAAGATTTCACCACATTATCACTCTTTCGAGCCTCTCGGGTAGGCACCTCTGCAGCTGCTGCTTGCTGCAACTTTCTCCTGTGATTTCAGTCAGTTGCAGCTAATGCTCCAGCGACCAGCAGGACAGCTCGCCGCTCCGACCGAACACCGCGGCACCCGCCGCTCGGAGACACGGCGACCTCGAGTCCCGCTCACGGCCGGCCGCGTTCGTCGCCCTCCGGTCCGGACGATTCCTGCTGCGTCAGCTCGCCTTCTCACCAGGGAGCTCCGGCGCCGTGTGTGGCGGCGTCCCCCGGCCAGAGGGCGGCACAGCCCTTGCAGGCAGAGGTGAGCCCCGGAACCGTCGGGTCTGAAACGCCGTTCCGTCCCCGGCGAGGAGAGCAGGGCAGAGCGGGACAAGGGCCAGAGCCGCGCAAGAAAGGGGGCACAGCACCGGCTTCGGCTTCCCCTTGGGCAACGAGCGAGACGGCGAGAACGCCCTCAGAACAGCGAGGGCAGCGCGCGGCGTCTCGCGCGCGGGGCGAGGCCGGGGGCGTTGCTGCTGCCCCGTCGCTCCGGTAACTGAGGGGAAGCGCTCGCGCCGTTAAAGCGCAGGGCGCAGGCGCGCGGCTGGGGCAGGCGTGGTGCGGGTTAGATGGCGCACTACAAGGTAGGGGGGAGCGCGCCGGCGTGGGCGCGGTGCCGCTCTCCGTGCCGGCTGCGCGGAGCGGCAGGCCGCGCACCGACACCGGCTCGGCCCTTCGTGCCGCCTCCGCGGCGGAGAGCGGGACCGGCCTGGGCCAAAGGGCCGCCTCCGCAGTCGAGGCGGGGCGCGCCGCCGATCTGACCGTGTGGGCGTCCTCCCTCAGGCCGCGGACTCCAAGCGGGAGCAGTTCCGCCAGTACTTGGAGAAGTCGGGAGTGCTGGACATGCTCACCAAGGGTAAGTCTCCAGCTCGCGTCGCACCGCCCCAGAGGCCAGCGGGCGCTCTTCGGGGGCGTTGCGGGCGGGGGCCGTTTCTCTCAGGGTATCCTGCTCCCGCGGAGCAGCTGCCGCCGTATTGCGATCGTCCCTCGGGCTGCCTTGCCGCTCTGCATTGGCTTCCCGCCTCGCCTCGCCGATCGCTTTTTCTCCTCCGTCGGCGAGGCGGCCGGCAGAAGAACTCGCCTGGAAAACTTGGTGCGGCGTGGCCTGGAAATGGAGTCCGAGCTGGGCGGCGAGGCGGTGCACGCTGGGAGAGGGCAGAGGGCCTCTGGAAACGTGCCCTGTGAGCTGCAAACCGTTCATTCCTGGCACGTTCATCGTGTGGGGGTCGATTGTCAGAGGTGCGTGTAGAACAGGAAGGCGATTCCTTTCCCCGTACGTGGTGTGTTGGAGACCTCTCTTCCTTGGCCAAAGTGCTTCTTTCAGTGCGTGCTTTTGGTTAATTTCTTTTCTTTCAATGCGTGCTTTTCGTTAAGTTCTGGGGACTCTTATTCTGCCAGAGCTCTACAGAGGAAGTCAATGCTTGAGACGAAATAGCAGCAAATGTTATCTTAAAAAATCTTTATTTGTTTAATACACTTTCTTGGGTGGAGCTTAGGGCTTTTTCTAAAATTAATGAAACTAAGTCCTGGAATAATGACTCTTCATATCAGACTGGGGAAAATGATGATGCTGAACTTGACACATGTGACTTGGCATCTTTGAAATCCTTCTAAATATTTTTTGAGAACCTTCCAATAGTATGTGGCAAAAATCTGTCAATATTTCAGTTAATATTGAAAAAAATTAATATTCTGTTAATGTTGAAAATATGCTGTTTAAAGAGGGAGCAGCAGATCTAGGATGTCAAGTGAATAGCTGCTGCACTAAGACTCTTGGCCTGGTATGTGAGTACCATTTGATTTTTCAATCCCAATCCCATCCTATGGGACGGCAAAACAAGTCTTCCAAGCAGAGAGGCATCCTAATTTTGCTTTTAACTTAGGAGGTACTTAGCTTAAAACCAATTTGGCTGAGTAGTTCAGACATCTGAAACTGGCACATCGCCCCTGTGTGAGGAGCGGGGAGTGGTTATGTTTGGGAACTTTCTGGGTATTCATGTGACTGAGTCTTCAGTTATGTTGCTATGTGTATGGCTAGTTTTATTTAAGTTGTTGGGGTATTGCTGCTTGTATCTGGCGTTTTTGGCCATTGGAGCCCCCATCCATAAAGATTATCCATGTCACCTAGACTGACAGTAGCCATTTAGTTTTGTAACTGTAGATGTTCAGTAGAGGTTTGCTCTTGTGCTGAAAGTTACAGAACTGCTGATGTCTTGTGGTTCAAAGATGTAGCTTAAGTAGAAGTTCTATGAATAATATGGTTAGAATTTTAGTCTTATGGATGAAAGCTAGTACTAGGTTGCATGTGGCATATATAAAAATTGTTCAGGCTGTTTTGTGCTCTGTGCTAGAGTAGCCAAAGACTATGTGGGGTTAGGGATCAAGAAAACTCTACTGAACTGTTACTAAGTAGAATGCTCTGTCCCCTTCTGTACAGCAGACCTGTTGCTTATGTCAAAGGTGAAAATCTTGTTAAATGGAAAAATGCAACTTGTATGCTTTCTGACTGCTGGTATGTGTTTTAAAAACTTAGAGTTGCATGAGCTTCTTGCAATTGTTGAATATTTTCTATTTGCAGTGTTGGTAGCCTTATATGAAGAGCCAGAGAAACCAGATAGTGCACTGGAGTATCCTTTTTCTTTCCTGTGATTTATTTATTGAGACTTCAATCACAGTACTGCTTCTGACTCATGAGTGAACTGGATAGGCTCATTTCGAAGCCTTGCATTGAGAATATGACTTTTATAGATGCATTTTACCTAATAATTGCATTTTCACAAGCTAACAGAGTCTGACATGATGCAAGAGAACCGAGTATTTCAGTATGCCAGCAATTATGAAGCTGAGTTATAGGCCATTACAGAGTATTGTAGACCTGCAGCATTAGATTTGAATACCTGCAGTGGCTATGGGTTCTGAAGTTTGCTTCTTCATGCTTCCTTTTTTTTGTAGTTTTTCGTTGGTTTTTTTTTTGTTTTTTTTTTTTTTAATACAGGAAGAAGGGGGAAATTAACGTATTTTGTTTCTTGCTGTTTTTAAGCAGCCTCCATTTTTGGGAATTGCTCTTTTTTCTGTTATTTCTTTTAATTCTTCAAAACTTCTGCATTTAAGAAGAGAAAAGAAAAGAAGGGGGTAGTAACACATACGAATTTGTACTGATGTCTTGGTTTTGTCTGTTTGCTTTTAAGGAATATAGCTATGAATTTGAAAAGCTCTCTTATTTTGGTAACTTTTTTCCATAGGATGAAAAGCACTGTAGTAATGTCAATGGTTTACTGCAATTTTGGTCATGCATACTGTGTTAACTTCAACTTAAAACTAAAATGTGGTTATATAACTGAAGAAATACTTAACATCAAAATATCAGTTTTCTGAAGCATCATCTGGGAGCTTCAGCTCCTGAGAATCCCGAAATAGAGGCACTTCGCTTGGAAGTGGCGGAGATGAAAGAAAAATATGAAGCTGTGATGGAAGAAAATAAAAAACTGAAAACCAAGGTAAAAGTCTACTTGGTGTTCCTCTATAGTTCCATATTATACAACAAGAAAAATATTTTAATACTTAGAATAGAACTAACTTTCTTCCATTAGAGTAAATTATAGATGATGTTGTATTGTTTAGCCTCATGACTGAGAAATGCTGATAGAATTCATTGTAGTAAAGATTATTATTTGTTATGGAACACTTCTTATAGAATATAACATAAAATATTGCTAAACTAGAGATTTTATTTATTTAGGGAAAGTCTTATCAAGTCTAGTATGTTGTCATTCAGTCTTGTGTGGATGTGTTTAAGTTGTCCGATATTATGTAGCTCATGCTTTCAGGACAGTTTTGAAAAGCAAGTAAGGTAATGTATCCATTATAAAGGCTTTCAAAAGGCAAATTGAAGGAGGAATATTATATATTACTTTGTGTCACTTGGCACAGACTTACACATGTCAGGATCTTATACAGGCACTTAGAACCGTGTGGAGCAATAATTTTTGCTTTTTACCTAAAATGACCCTGGTACTTACCTGCAACAACAGTGAATCTGAAGTGTTGGCTAGGGCAGGGCCATTCTTTAATAGGTCTACAGGCTGAGAGAACTCTGAGGTGTGAACAGCTTCCTAACAACACTGAAGAAGGAAACCTGTGAGATGCTTAATATGCTAGTAGCCTGTGTGCCCACCACAGGTTTCCATGCATTTGTTGAAAGAGGATGGTGGCCATTACATGTGAATACCCCTGAGTTTTTTTACTGGGAGACAACCACTTCGCCTTAGTTCTGTGAGAAAGTATTCTTGGTTGTTACCCCTTTGTATTTCTTGTCCAGAGTGCTGTCTTGCTGTCCTAGTAATTCTCCTTCTTCCCCATTACCCATTATGAGTCCTCAGCTACATTTGTTATCTCTTACTAGGAAATACGGCAAAGAACAGAATTTTAGGCAGAGTAGCAGTAGACCAGCCACTTGTTTTAGCAGACTTAAAAATGCAACTGATAGTAAGTAGAAGACGAGAGCAGAGTAATTTCGGCCTTTGTTTAAAGAAGTCTTTTCAAGAAGTCAGAACTTGGTGCAGGAAAGTAAGCCTTTTTGTAATCATGGGTTGATTTGTGCTTCCATGTTCTTTATGCTTTAAATGGTAACTCCTTCTTTACGTATTTTCCAGTATTAGTGGATTTTGTTTTTTCCCTTTCTTTCCTCTGCAATGTAATGTCCATCATTCTGACATACTGTAGAAGTTCACACAGGGAGAACATGTGTGAGAGATGCAGGGAGAACACCACCATTTAGCCTTCTTGTAGCAGTCCTCTAACATAAAATACATGCCTTTATCTGTGCATTAATTGGTAACTACTGTTGCATTCATCTGAAGATCTGTCTTTTTCCTTACCTTTACTACTCAGAATGTCAGACATTTGTGTGTGGGTGTTGGGAGGAGGACAGGAAGTCAACAATTAGGCCCTTGGTGGAAAAGAAAACGTGACTTTGGGTTGTGTACTAGGCATCTGTTGTAGTAAAATCTACAACAATGAAAAAAACCCCTATTTTCGTGGTTCTTGTTAGCAGCAGAGTGATTGCTGCGATTTACTGTTGCTGGTAGGAAGGAACACATGGATATTTTAATTTATTTTTAATTTTATTCTTTTAAAATTTAATTTGTTTGTATGTACTTTATTTTTATCCCACTCTGCAGTTTGCAGAGGGGAGGAATCTTAATTGAGTAAACTGAACCAGCATATTTCTGAGATGGCCCTAATTCTTGAACTGTTTTTGAAGCTTGAACTTCAATGCCACTGAGGTCAAGTGAACACCTTCATATCTGTCTTTGGTAGTAACTTTACAAGTAAAGGTCATATTTAAGTGCATAGTTGCCCAGGCTATACTCTCCAGAAAGCATAATGGAAGCTAGAATGATTACAAGAAATGTTAGGTTGGATACTATTGCAATGAGAATGACTGACTGTTTCATTTAATCACATTTCAGTGAAAGCTTATAGGACACTAGTCACTAGCAACTGCTATTTAAGATGAAAAGTACTTAATGACTGCTAGAATAAGAAACAGTGAAAAGTTAAGGGCAAGACATATGTGCTTCAAAAGTGCACTTAAAATCCACCTTGTTATGGCTGCATAGTTATACAGTGTGAGAAATGGATGTTTTGGGAGAAGGGTTACTTTACTGCCTGACTTGAAAATGGACTTGCATAAAGATGAGCGAGTTAAAATGCACAAAGTAAATGGAACAAGTCCAGACCATACATTTTCCTACACTTCTTAATATAAAGTGTTACATGGAATATTGCAACTAACTAAATTCCTTTCTTTAAATCCACAGCTGGCTCAATATGAACCACCTCAAGATGAGAAGCATGGTGAATAACAGTAGTTTTTCCTTTAATGCCTTGACTTAATAAAGGGCTTCCTGAGAAATGTGGTCTTTTGTGTGTGTGTGTGTGTGTGTGTGTGTGAACTCTGCATTGTCTACTTTGTTACTTCTTCATCTTAAAGAAAGAATGCATTACCATGAGCATGCAGATGCTATGGCAACTGCTGAGTTAAGCACACTGGCCAACGTTCTTGCTTTCTGTGTTTAAGAAAAGATGACAGTTACGATTAACTTTTAGATAACTGTGCTTGCCAACTTCGTGTAATTTTCACATCACGGTCAATGGTTCTGTTGAACTGCTGATCTGTTTTCTTTTGTTTTCTTTTAACTGAAAGGGATGACATGACACTGATGGACAAACTGTAAATTAAAGCAGGACCTTCAAATTACTTTCTCTGTTTGTACTCAGCACTGAGGTGAGACTTCTACTGAAGCTGATAGGGTAATAATCTACTCAGAGGGGCATAAAATGAGCAAGTATAGTTAAGTGATGGATTTAGCACAATGTTGAAATGAAGTACCTACTGAACTTACACCTTAATTTGCATGAGGTGTACCTCCTCCCATGCAGTTCATGCCTCTGCTACCATCTCAGAGACTGGGCTTTGGAGAATTGTGCAGTTGTGAATATAATGCAAAATTCTTACTTGTAATGAAGATCCTGTGTAATAAGAGTGCCACATGTAAGACTACAGTATGGAGAGTTCTGCTTTCTGATTCATCTAACAGGGAAAATAAAATCCAAGCGGGGTGGCATGTGAATGTGACTTGTGATCATTAATTTTGCCTATGTTCTCTCTCCCCTTTCCCTGAATTGGTTTCATGACTCTTCTGAAATGCAAAGTAGACCTTTATTTTTTTAAAAAAAGAGTGATAATATTTTAAAGAGCTGCATTTGTTTCCTAGCCTAAAACTAGGTACTTTAAAGGGCATCTGATGACAGGAAAAATAAAGGAAGGGGGAAATGAAATGCAGTTGTCTTATGTATTAGATTTATTGGCTGTTAGTCTGCAAAACCCATCCTAAAAATAAGGAAGCTAAACTATCTTGAAAATGTGGTAGGATGGATCAGAATTTTTGTTAGTCATTGTAATCAAAGGCTAGTGAATGTAATAATTGCTTACCTTACTATTGTATCTATTGACCTAGACAGACTAGAAGAGAGGCAAATGAGGGGAAAATACTGTTCTAAGTCTGTAAAGCATTCAGTAGGAAAAAACCACCCTTAACCAACAAACCAAAGCCAAACAAACAAACAAAAAAAAAAAATATCCCAACCTCTGGAACAAAGGACAGAAGAAAGCTCACTTAGAAAGCTCACTTGAATGTAAGATAAAACATAGCCCTAGCATTAAGTTACACCATGTGGAAATAGGGAGAGGTTAATGCTGTGAGAAAGGTATTGTACAGCTGTTTTCTGGGTAATGTGACTGCCATGTCTTGCTAAAGAAGCAGCAAGGCACGTAAAGGTGTTAGTCAAGCCCAGCACAGGGCATGGACTCCTGACTTGAGCTGTTGGGTGCCAGGGAAGTAATGCAAACTTACAGTTTTCAAAACTGTATTTGCTTCCCTCTGAAAGCACTTTGGATCTTGTGAACCTTAAATTAGGATTGTGATGAAATAACAAATATTTGTTAAAACTTCAGTTTGTTTTGTACCAGGGCTGCTAGAAGAAAATTGATGACTGTTTAATGAAGAATCTTACTTCGCAAGGTAACGTTTGCTTAGGCGGCCGCTTCGGCGAAAGCTCCCCTGTCCCGGCTGACGGCTGGGTTTGCACCGTGAGCGAAGCGGGAGGGGCGGGACCTGCGGCCTCTCTCCAGAGCAGGGCCCAGGGCGCTGGCGTGCCGCGTGCTGGCTGCACCGAGCGCGCAGCACGCCTCTGGTGCCCGGTGCCACGGCTCCACCAGGGCTGTGCGCGCCCCGCCTCTCCCGCTCACGTGCGGTAGCGCCGTCAGGTGACTCTGGTCGTCTGACCGGAGCCATCCTACCTCGCTGCTTTCCTGAGCCAATCGGCGGCGCGGAGCTTGACAGCGGCCAATCCGGGACAGGCTGGACCGTGTCGGGTTGGGTTGGGCGAGCAGAAGGAGGCCCCGGAACGGGCGCTGGCGGCTGTCGGGCGGCGGGCTTGGGCGGACATGGCGCTGCAGTTCGGCGGGGCGGGCGGGCCAGGCACAGCTGAGGAGCCGGCGTTGGTGGGGGGGAGCTTCGGGGCTGCGGATTCGTTCCCCAAGGACTTCGGCTACGGGGAGGAGGAGGAGGAGGCGGAGCTGGAGGGAGGCCCAGGGCCCGGTGGGCCCGGGGGCGGCGCGGGCGGGCCTGGCGGCGGCGCGGGCGGGGCAGACTCCAAGCCGCGGATTCTGCTCATGGGGCTGCGGCGCAGCGGGAAGTCTTCCATCCAGAAGGTGAGGGGCAGCCGGCGGCTCCCCGCCTCTGCCTGCCGCGCTGCCTCTCTGGCGCCGAGCTGGTACTCCCTGCTGTGCTGCTGTTCGGGCAATTTCTCCTTTTTATTGTGGGCCCATGTGGCGAAGTTGAAGCGACGGGAGCCTCCTGCTTAAAGACGTTTACTTTCCAGGATGGACTCTGATCATCTGCCCTAGAGAGGAAGGTTGTGTAGCATAGGTTGTAGCCTTTGTATTTCTTCACTTTTAAGGCTTCAGAAGTAAAAAGTGAAGATACTGGTGTGAAATTTATCATGAGGCGTTTTCTTACGTGGTACAGCTGTGTGGTGTTTAGCTAGTGCTTCCACTTGGAAGAAGACTTGAGCTGTTGCTCTGCCCTTTGATGCTTTGAAAGAGACTTCTGCTTTTGTGTGAGCAGAAAGACAGCCTCTGGTTTTCTTTAGTTTGCTAGAGTAAACGAGAGTCACTTGTCAAGGAGGAAATACAACAGTTTCAGTGCCTTAAGTTTGTTGGTAGCTTTGTGAAGTCACTAGTGTTTGTTAATAAAAATAAGACAAAACTGACTATTTTTATTTGCCATATAGCTCAGTAGAATTGCAGTGCTCAGAACAATCCTTGTTCCTCAGTGCGAATTTTATGTTTGCAGTCCCTCTTGCGAACTTTTTAGGTGATACTTTTGTGGGAAGATGTTACTAGTGAAATGCATGAGTCTCAGCTCTAGACTTAAGGGCCTCAGATTTGCTTCAGATGCAAGTGTGAAAACCTACAGAGATTTCTATAAAGGTTTTGTGCAGAGAAGCCTTTTTGGACTTTGCAGTATAGCAGGTATGAATCTGCTTCTTTTAGCAATCTTATGCAGACTGCTTGGTAATCCATAGACTGCAGTAAACCAATGATTTCTATGCTGATTTCAGACTAGTTAGTGAGAAATCTTTGCCATTGTGCTATGCTGAAATACAGTGGCAGACTGGACTGTTGTTGCTTTTTAGCCTTATCAGTTATTCCCCATTATTTAGGTCAAATGCTCCCACTGTATGTGCAAATGTAGTGCTTTCACTGAAAGCCTTTTTTGAAGTCCTTTTAGTCACGTGAATGGTATTTGTTGTAGACTCATTAGAGATCTCATTGTATTATCTGCTCTTGAAAACAGTGCACCCTAAAAGCTAGAGGAAGACAGGAACTCGAAATTGCAGATAGATTTTAAGATGTTACAAGTGTCTATATAGATGTAGCTTTTGGACTGTTTTTATGGCCAGGATTGGTAGTCTTCAGTTCTTTGAGGGCCTATTCCAGTAATGGTATAGGAAAGGGATAGTGTCATCTATATAGAATGATACAGAATTTATCTTTTGCCAATCAGTTACCAAGCTTGCTTAGGAATTAGAAGCTGTGATTCTGATACCTGGGGGCTCATTGTGATGCTGCCTGAGCAAACTGGTATCAAGAAATTTCTTATTAACAGCATCCCTGCTCTTAAATCTCTCTAATTCAAAAATGGCCATAACTAGACCCAACCCTTCTGTCTGGGGGACTAGCTGTCGATCCCCTTGCCAGAAAATAGGGGTTATATGCAAGATAAACGCTGTATTGGGGACAGTATTTGCTTCGTGATTATCTAGAAATTCCTGTGAAAAACATGAATTAATAAGTCATTTCATGCTTCTATTGAGAGCAGTATTGACAGGAGACCTCTCGCAAAAGAAAAAACTACGATCCTAGGGAGGAGCTCTTTTTTTTCCTTAGGACAATTGTGTTTTCCATACTGATGTAACCTGTGAATATTCAGTAGCAAATTGCAGGTAGATTTTGGGAATGTGGTGACTGCTTCGGTTCATAAACAAATTTTTGTGCAGACTTGCATAACTGGACTTACTGTGCTGTACTGATGTAATAGGAAACTGGAAAGAGTTCTGGTGGAGAACATCAATCTGATGAAATGTGCTACTTTGGGAAAAAAGGCAAAAGGAGGTGACAGTGTTGCTTCCCAGAGAGTTATCAGCTTTAAACTGCATTTACTAATTCTGGCCTGCTCTTGTCGGAGATGCTCAATTCCAAAATAAATGTTGATTTCAGAATGCTTTAAGACTATGCTGCAAACTGGGAAGAATGCAATACAGCTGCTGTGTATCTTCTGTTCTTACTTCTCCATACAAATGTCCTGCTGTTTAAAACCTCATTTAGACCCTGGCCTCCTAAGATGTTTGCCCCAAGGAAATAAATTCTTTCCCTTGGCCTTACAAATGTAGGCCGAAGTATTGCTTTGAACCTCACTAAACAATCAATTAACTGTACTGGGTGTGGAGCTGTTTGTCTTGGAAGTTTTTTGACAGTTTGTTGCACCAGGTCTCTAATGGACGAGATTTCTGTAACCGTATGCAACATTTGAAGAAACCAAAATTATCAAGGTTGCAGTCCCTATTGTGAAGTTTTTAGGTTTACCAAGTACTCTATGTGAAACTTCTTTATTTTTGCAGTCCTAGTGTTTGACTGCATTATTTGGAGTACATTGTTTGGAGTAACTTTCATATTGTCCAGTTGAGTTGCATTAGCACAATGTTCTCTGTTGACACTGCTTTTGCTACAGGCTGCTTTGCTGTGGAGTTACATGCTAGTTCTGTACAAGGAAGGGCTAAAATCCCAGTGGGGCTTTTTGAGTTCTAGCAGTGAGTACATTTATCATCCTGCAGCTAAACTGTTTACCATCTAGTGCGAAATCTTTCATCCTTTCGGTAGTGAACTTTCACAGGAAGTTTCACCTGCATATGAGGAAGTATTTATTTACTGTATGGGTGACTGAGCCCTGGAACAGGCTGCCCTGAGAGGATGTGGAGTCTCCCTCACTGGAGCTACTCAAGAGCTGTCTGCATGCAATCCTGTGTCATGTGTTCTGGGATGACCCTGCTTGAGCAGGGAGGTTGGATCAGATGACCCCACTATGCTCCCTTCCAGCCTTACCTATTCTGTGATTCTCTACTCAAAGGGAGTTGTTAATAGATGGCAAACTACCTAGCTATTCGGATCTCTGAAACTGAGATGTTATTTTTGTACACTTCTATTGTAGTTTAGGAACCATCTGATTATATTGTGTTATAACACCTGACACCAGACTAAAAGCAAAGTTTCCTTTAGGAATTTCTAAGACTGGAAAGGAAATGTTCTTAAAAGCTTGCAGTTATTTAATTAACTGGCTTTATACCAGATCTGAATATAACAGAATTTGAAAACACTGTGCTTGCCTTACAGGGAAAGAGTAACTTGGATGTCTGTGTCTTCAGCCAGTAGCGTTATTTGGACTTGTGAAAATGTTTAACTGTATTCAGTTTCTTGGTTCTTTTAGGGGGTAGGTAATTTTCCTGTCTAATGCAGGAAGCTATTTACAAAAAGGAAGCTGTACATTTCAGAATGGATAAATCTATTTGTAGAATTCAAGTCACAAATCTTTCACTAATTTCTTCTAATAAGGTAAAATCTAGACTATTATTTGTATTCTTTTAACAGGTGGTGTTTCACAAAATGTCTCCCAATGAGACTCTGTTCTTGGAAAGTACCAACAAAATCTACAAGGATGATATTTCCAACAGTTCATTTGTGAACTTCCAGATATGGGATTTTCCTGGACAGATGGACTTTTTTGATCCAACATTTGATTATGAGATGATCTTCAGAGGAACAGGTGCTCTAATATATGTTATTGATGCCCAGGTAAATACAAATCACAAGGAAGTTTTATTTTTGCTTTTTGTGTGAAAGGAATGATCGAGAGGCCTGTTAATTTATATTTTTAGATAGGTTTGTAAGACTTCTGCTGTGTATGAAGAGATGTATTGGCAATCCGACTTTTGGTGTGTGGTTTTATTTTGGTGAAGTGATTGGAACATATGCTACTGGTGGAGAGAGTGGAAAAGGGCTCGTACTCTGAACTTACACGTTCCACAATAATAGCGAGAACCCGCTCGGCTAGATGGTCTGAATTATCCCTTTTTTCTGCTGTGGAGTTCAATTAATAACAGCACATTTCTGACCTCAGTTTCTAGTATTGGTACTACTGGGTATCTGGTTGCTTCTAATAAACCTAGGAATTGCACTGTGGGAGCTTACCTGGTTATTTGGACTGTCTTGGAGATCGCTGCTGCCTTGTGCTGAAGTGTAACCCACCTTTTGCTCTGAAGTCTAGTTTTGTGTAGCTGAGCCTTGAGCTAATGAACCTTAACTGACATAACAGAATCTAAGATGCTAGGATTTATGGCGCATCAAGGTATTCTCTTCTCCTATACTTCTGTTTAGTTACAGAAGTGAAGTGAAGTTCTTGCACTGAACTATTTTGTCTTTGTGCAGAATGGAATAGTTATCAGACAGAAACTTTGTCATTCATTCCTGCCAAAACTGATTTACAGGATGACTACATGGAAGCTTTAACAAGACTCCACATTACAGTTTCAAAAGCCTACAAGGTCAACCCAGAAATGAACTTTGAAGTTTTTATTCATAAAGTTGATGGTTTATCAGATGACCATAAAATAGAAACTCAGAGGGATATTCATCAGAGGGCTAATGATGATCTTACGGATGCTGGGCTTGAAAAACTTCACCTTAGGTGAGTTAAAAGGCTCTGGCATATGTGATTCTACTGTTGCTGATATGCGTACAGATTAAAGGCTTTTAGGTGTAATACTGGAACAACTGGAGCAAGGTCTGGGTAGTTTCTTAACAGTGAACCAACTTGTGTTATTAAAATAACACCTCTGAATTTAGGGACAAGCCTCAGCTGTTAGGCTGACTAAAAAGAGGCAGGCTACTTTATCAGATTCCAGTCAACAGATTTATTCATACTCGGTGATAATTCAAAGTCTTTCTTATTCAGCGTAACAGGCCAAATTTGTACATGTAGGCTGGAGGGGCAGGGAAAAGAAAGGGGAAGCGCTCTGCCTTCTGGTTCTGACTTGCACTGACTTTTCAGTGTGATTGGTTCTCAAGACTTAGTCTGTTACTTGAGATTTGGCTCACTTTTAAGGAATCTTCTACAGACACCTTTAAAACAAGCTATCTTTTCTCTAGTTTTATTGTTCTTTTGATTCTTGTGGAGCCAGTATCTCTCGATGTTAGTGTGAACAAAGTGGAAGGCCAGGAACGGGACTTGAAGAAATCTAATCAAGTATTTTTACACCTTTGTGATAAGCATTCTATGGGCTAAGTGTGTTATAACAATGTTCAAAGTTTTATCTTTGGTCTCCCATCTCTCGAGGATGGGGAAAATCTGTTTAATGTGTACTTCAGCTGCTCAGAGCTGAGTTTCTTTGTGCAGTGTCCAGACATATTTGTGATAAAGGCATCCCAGGCAAAATAGCACGCCTGAATGTTAGAAAACATAACTTTAACATTTCTACTGCAATTCTGAAATACTGTTGAATCTTCTTTTTTTTTTTCTTTCTTTCTTTGCCCTCCCTCCTCATCTCAGCTTTTATTTGACCAGTATCTATGACCATTCAATATTTGAAGCCTTCAGTAAAGTGGTACAGAAGCTCATTCCGCAACTGCCAACCCTGGAAAATCTACTTAATATCTTCATATCAGTAAGTGTTTATCTAACAGAACTTTGAGTGAAATATGCAGAATGGTAAAGCAAGTCCTTCTGCTAAAGATTGCCGGCTAGATCTGCCCTTGAAAGATTTTGGTGGCACTCATGTAGGTGTACTATGCTGATCTGGTTTTCTATATTAAAAGCTCTTTACCACAGCTAAATTGTACTGGTATGTGCTTTGTGGGGTTTCTCTAAATATTGATAAAGTGTAGTTTGCCTGGTTATAACAGCTGACATGGAAGTTTCTTGCCAGCAGGGTATACAGATTACCTTGCTAAGGCACTTAGTAGTCTAATGTAGCTGTATTGGCAAGAGACTTTTTTGATAATATGAACTTGGCCTTGAACTTAGCTGTCTAATTTCATATGATCTGTGAGACTTTTGCCCTTATTCTTTTAGTGTTTGCGTTTGTTATGGAATTAGTGTAATAGAAAGTTGCTGCTCTATACTTTTAATCAAATAAAATATCACCCTAGAGACAAGACAGTCTCATGTAAGTTGTCTATGAGGCTGTTGCTAGCATGTGGACAACATAGAAAAAACCATTTATATCCAAGAGGAGCTGTGCACTTAGACATGTCACCCCATGCTACCACATAATGCTTGTTTGCTGTGTTTGGTAGAGGACTGTTTGTAATAACCTGGCCCAGTAGATAAGGGCATGTTGACCTTACTCTCAGTGCCGTGAGGATGTGGAGTGTAATCCTGATGCCGGAAGGATTGTCTGGATGTCCTCAGGACACTGTCCTGGGTATTCAGACTAGCTAGGAAGAAGAGGTAAGGAATGCTTCTGGTGCATAAATAGAAAAGAAGCTTTGCCAGTAGTGTATATGTGGTAACTTGAACCATAGAAGGCTTCTGAACTTTGTATGAGCACATGCACTTTGCGAAAGTGCTCAGTTACAAATGGTATTGTGCTTTTCCATACTCATAACTTCATAATGTGGTACTTTTCATGGATTTTTAAGTTCAGAAGCTGACTTAGTTGCTCTGCAGGTTAAACTGCACGGCAAATGCTTCACACAAAAACTGAATTGCCAAGATACTACCAGCATAAAATTTAAGCAGCTGCATACCACTATGAAATATCTTGTCTCTGAGCACAGTCCCTTAGGTAGATGTGAGTTATGACTCTTCTGGAGTTAATAAAAGCACAGAAAAAGTAAATTGCTGAATATGGATTCTGGAAGCATAGTAAAATGTAACCATAACAATGATCAGTTAAATAATAAACCAAAAAGAACTATAACAGAGTCCCCAGTTTTATTTTTGTCAGCTATGTGATGTTGATATGTACTGTGGCAACAAGGGTATTGTATTTATAGAGTATATGCTTTAAATCTTGAATCTGTCTTAAGCCTCTAAATTGCTTATATTTAAACCATTTTCTGCTACTAAGAATGTGAAAATGTATGAATTCTACTTGAGATTTAAAAAATGCAGTTATTTTAAAAATTCATCCAAACTCTTTCTCTTTCTGAAGAACTCAGGCATTGAAAAAGCTTTTCTCTTCGATGTAGTCAGCAAAATCTACATTGCAACAGACAGTTCCCCTGTGGACATGCAGTCATATGAGTTGTGCTGTGACATGATTGATGTAGTGATAGATGTTTCCTGTATATATGGGTAAGTGGCGAATAATCTCAGGAGAAAAAAGTCTTCAGAAGTTGTAGAATAGGTTGTAAACTGTGCAAGTGGTGCTGGCTTTGTCATGCAGCAAAATGCTATCAATTGGTCTTTAGAGCACATTGGTTTTGTAAGTAACTAAAATAAATCCAAATTATTTGGCAGCATTTATACTTGATTTGTTTCCCTCCACTCATGGCCCTAGACAGCTATCTGACATTTGTAGAAGTCGTTTCATGTAAAATATGAATACTGCTGTGTCTTGTTTGGCGTGGTGGTATATAAATACCTGCAAATAACTGGGGTCAATAGCATGCCATAGCTCGTAAGTGTAACTTGTGGTGACATTGTTTTGAGACTTGCTGCAGTCTGAACAGAATAACCTTTGCGAGGTCAACTCGTCTCCTGCTGACTTTCTATGAGGGATGCATATAGTGTTTATATCTGGCAATTTACAGCAGAATTGTACTTCACACTCGATTTTTGAAGTGGTTCTGAAGAAGTGGTAACTTATCTTAGAACTGTGGTTGTAGCCTGGAAAATGCAGTGCTACCAAGAAAATACCACAGCATTTAATGGTCTGTCTCCTGATGGGTTGATCCACGGCTGTATAACTGTTTGGTTTGGGGTTTTTTTCAGAAGTGCTTAGAAGTAACTTGCGATACATCGTTTGCTACTATAGTAATTTAACTAACATTAATAACTTGAAGATAGAAAACAGCACGCTCATCTTTTCTTGTAAATGCAGGCTGATTTAGTTTAAGACCAAAAAATGTCCTTTTCCGTGTTGCATCCTCTGCCCCAGCCTCACTAAGGAAGCCTTTGTATTAATTTACCAAAAATAATTCCCCAAGATGTCACTCCATTGACATCAAAAGAATGCACCCTGGTAGCTTGCTCTTAACTGCTCATCTACAATAGAAGGTATTTGATGAAGGCCTCTGCTCTGTTTAGATCTAGCTTTCCTGAGAAACTTGAGGTCTGATAATGGTCTTACTCATTGATAGTATTAAGACCTCCACTGCAGGTTCTCCATTTGCTTAACATTCAGTGTGAGTGATATTCTTCTAACTGCACTTAACAGCTGTTTGTCTTGGAAGTTACATATGCATGCCTATTAGATTATGCCTTGGGTTAACTTGTTCTTTTTTAGGTTAAAAGAAGATGGCACTGGAAGTGCTTATGATAAAGAGTCAATGGCAATTATCAAGCTCAATAACACAACAGTCCTGTACTTAAAGGAAGTAACAAAGTTTTTGGCATTAGTTTGCATTCTTAGAGAAGAGAGTTTTGAGCGCAAAGGTAAGGACTTCCCCACCATTGAACAGCTTTTATCTAATATTTTTTATGAGCTGTAAAATATTAATATGACTTTACAAGTCAGTTTGATTTTTGTGTGACTCAATTTATGTAATTTCTTATGGGAGGAATTTTTTTATTTCTTGGCGATAGCTGTAATGAGGTCTTATTTTTAAATTTGTGAATCATCACTTTAATCACTGTCCACCTGCCAAAATGACTTGTGTAGCTAATGTGAGCTCTGTCACTATCATCTGTTCTAGTGGAATCAGTAGTATGGAGTAATGGTCCCCTTACCTACTGTTTGATCATACATATACACCTTGCATTCCAAATGAGTACCTTGTTTTCAAAAAAACGGAGACAGTCCAAATAAATACTAGCATCAGTAAAACTTTGTTAAATCTTCTGAGTCCAAGTTCATACTAAATAAGTAGCAAAAGTGGTTAAATTTTATATTGGTTTTGAAGCTCTGTTTACATAAATATGCCAATCTGAACAGAGTTTTTCCTCTCCTTGACAGGTTTGATAGACTACAATTTTCATTGCTTCCGCAAAGCCATTCATGAAGTTTTTGAAGTAGGGGTTGCCTCCCACAGGATCTGCAACCATCAATCAAGCACCTCAAATATGAAAGCAGTCACTCACAATGGCACACCTAGGAATGCAGTCTAAAGGAAAGCTAAAGACCTTGGATAGACTTGTCAGCTCTTCACTCCAAAGTTTTGTGGAACAAGAGAAGAGTAGTCTGAAAGCCTGAAGTATGTTTCAGAGGAGAAGAGCCTCTCCTCTCAACTGTGGAACACCAGATTGTAACTCATGTTGGGCAACTGAAACCACTGTGAAAATACTTGGAGGCCAGTGGAGTTAGAAATACCAGTTTGAAATCAGCTATATTGCAAATGCAGTAGGTTTTCAGTTTGGAGTCCTCTTTTAACAGTCTTTGTCTGACTGACTGCCTGGTCAAAACTTACAAACAATTGAGTTTTGTGTGAAACACTGAACAGTCACTTGCTTAACTTTTAAATTTTTTTTTAAAAATTAATCTGTAGAATATCCTCTTTTGCATAAGTTTACCTCCTGTCACGCAAAAAAAAATTGGTGTTATTAAGGCTTGTGAAACTCAGGCTTTTTGCTTGCTGAGGCCAGTCTCACAAATCATTCCATTAAGTAGTCCTTGTTCTTGCTGGTGTGCTCATAGTTCTCATGAATTCTGTGCTTGTTAAGTGGATGCAAGATAGAGCTCTGTTCTAGTGATCATGTGTTTGTTTAGAGAACTGACCTGGAGCTTCATTTTAGGAGACTGTGGATACTTTGCTTTCAGACCACACTTCTTGGTATGTCCCCTTTGATGGAAGGGAAGGATTAAAATCAAGAAATAAACTACCTGTTCTCTTTTGCAAAAATATGGATGTCATAAATCTGTGTGATTAAACCTATTCGTGAAGCAGCTGCATGGCTAATTAAACTGAAATGTCTGCCATCTGTTGGAATAAAGCAACCACTTTCAGCTATTCCCAAGCAAAGAAACGACAAAGTTACTGACTTTTGATGGTGGATCTTTCTCCACTCTCTGACTGATAATCAAGACAATTCCTAGCAAAATGTCTGAGGGTGTTATCTGTGCATGGCAATTAAGTTCACTGTGCCATAATTTACTAATAGTACTGGACTTTGAAAATACACTGATTCTGTACTATGACAAACACCTTGTTTGTCACCGTGCAATCTGACTAGAATAGTGGATTTTCTGATTTTGTGAATTCTGCTGACTTTCATACTATGGGCAGCATATCTGAAGTCTTTAATTTATTGGTATTAGTACTGCAGATGTCATACTGTACACCAGCCTTGCTGTGCAGTAAGCCCAGCCACTGGCCCATAAAGACCTTGCCTCCTTTCACCTGTCCCTATGTGTGTATAGGTGTTGCAAAGCCATTGGACCAACTATACAAGTCCCATTATAAAAGCTTCTGCAAGAAGAACTAATTGAAGTGATCCCCACAACTGGTGTATTTATGTGGTCAGAAATAACCATGGGATTGCTTCTGTGCTTATAGAATGAAATTCCATTGAACTATGTAAAAATGAATATACATGCAGTAACATTGGGGTGTATGCACATAATGCGTAGATGGTTTTTTTACAGCAGGAAACTGGAATTCAAGTGCTCTAGGTCTGTTCTCTTAAATCTAGGCTGAGCCCTTTTTGGTAATGGAACTGCAGAGCTTTTTTTAAGGAAGTGCTGCAGGCTCATAAGATTGGGTTTTGTAGTTTGCAGCCACTATCGCAGTTCAGGTTCTGAAGGTAAGAGGAGAAGTAATTGGCAAAATAACAGGAAGAAAGAATCCTCATTTGTGCAGTGAGTTTTCCATGTTCTAAGTACATGCATATGTTCTCGTTCTTTCCACCTACTACAGGATTTTGTGCTAATAAAATGAAAAAAAAAAATTCAAACTGTAACATTATTGTTTCTTCTTGTGTTTATAGAGAAAAGTCTATAAAGGCCTATGTGGTTAAGCAAACTTTTAAAAGCTATGTTATTTTTATGGTATACTTAAAAAAAGTTAAATACCACATTCCCATTTAGTCAGCCTTAGCTTTCATCTTGATTAAAAGCTGACTCAAAATTGAATACTCAGTTTTCAGGCAATGACTTTAGACAGCAAAGGCATATAAATGATTGAGTGACTTGTCCTTTTCATTAATAGTGAGCTTTAGACTGTGTTCTGAAAGTCTGCCTTCTGGTGTGCATGTTATGGTGTTTTGATTTGTTGGGGGTTTTTTGGTCAGCATTTACCTTTTTCTTGAATGGCTGCACCTACTAAAGGTAAATGGTAGCATCTCAAAAAAGAATACTGATGTTTTCACTATTACCTGCACAATATTAGCTTTAAAAGTTAAATTTGGCTCTAGTAAGGAGTACAGTATTTCTTTAGTTTACTGGAACTAGTCTTCTGAACTAAGTCAGATGCTGTTATACAAGGAGAGTGTTACTAACCTGTTGCTGCTTTAGTGAGACAGATTTTGGCTTCTGAAATTTTTATGGTGCCAGGAAGGAGGAAGGATAGGAATAAGGCTTTATTTTCTCCCTTGTGAAGGAACTTGTCTCTCCTTCCTGTGGTGACCTGCGGCAGGGAGAGATCCTGCTAGAGAAAAGGGAAGGCACTATCACAGTATCTCCAATAAAAGAACTTAAATTTTAGAGGAAACCATCAATTCGGGCTTCACCTTTCTGCCTTTTTTTTTTGTTATTTCCTCCTCTGAACCTGTAGTGGTGTGGATGTTCTGCAGTCTTTTTTTGCAAACAACTAAGGCCATATCCTTTTAAGGAGAAAAACAGTGCTGACAAGGGTGGGCGTAGGGAAAATGGTAACCCACCTGCCGAGAGAAGGAATAAAATTTCTTTCTGTTGAAGAATAAAGCAATCCCTTGCAAGATACCTTTCAAAGCTTTGCATTGTTTGGCACTGGGGAGTTGCTGATGACTGGCTGAATTTCCCGTTGGCAATTACACCAGCTGTAGCACAGGAGAGGGATGGAGGGAAAGGCCAAACCTGGGAAGAGGGGGCAGAGTAATAAAAGGTGGTATCACTGCTGTCCTGAAGGTCTAAATACGCCCATTGTTTCGTTGGAAGACAGAGCCGTCTTTCTCCCCTCTCAGACCTCCCCAAAAATCCCTCCTCACTGAGTCTCTTGCTCTGTATCTCACAGACAACTGTCCCCATGGGCCTGCACGGAGCAGGATCCTGCCTTCATGCAGCGGGAAGCGAAGCGTGGGGGAAGCTCTGGTTGGCTGGCGGCCTGCGGCGAACGCCTCCCACTGAAGCGCCCAGTGCGCCATGGCTGGTCCGGAGCACCGGCCTCCCCTGCGGCGGCGGCCCCAGGCAACGCGGGTTGCGCACGTGGGGCCGGAGCGGAGCTTAGCTCGGCCGCTGCTGTTGCTGTGCACGGTGGCGCAGGTGGGTTCTGGACGGGCTCGGGGCGAGCGGCCGCGGCAGGTGGGCTCAGGACCAGTGATCCTTGGCCGTCACTCGCCTGAGGTGAAATGGCCACGGAAGCTCTGCGTGTTGGCACTTGTACTGGTGCGGCCCGAAGTGCCGGAGGCTAGGAATGTGCCGTCAGGGTCTGGCAGTGGGTGGTGTGACGGGTATTGGGAGTTGTCGGCCAGTCGGAGCGAGTTCAGCCGGACACCTGTGTGTGCGTGGTCTTTTCTCATTTAGGAAAGATTTTGTGTTCCCTTTGGTGCGGAATAGCGGGTTTGAGTTTTGGACTTTGAGCACCCACTCGTGGCAGACGGCGCTCTGGTAACGTCTGCAAGAAGACTTCAAAAATGCGTTTCCACTGACTCCTGCTGCTGTGCATACGGCCATCTTCTCCCTTCCTTTCCTTATCTTGCTATGCTTTGCCTTCCCAGCACTGTTTTCTACCCTGACAGTTGTGGAAATGGGTAGCAGGAGAAACATAGCCTTTAAAAAAAGAGAGAGGTGCCTTTTCTGAATGCTTGTGTTTTTTGAGGTTTACATTCCGTAAAAATCTCTTGCACTGTCTGTATAAACAAGTTGGATGCAGGCCTTCAAGGGATACTGATTAAGTTTGCTTATGATACTAAATTTGGAGGAGATGTCAACTCCCCCGCAGGCAGAGGCCCTCCAGCAAGACCTTGACAAATTAGAGGATGGGGCAATTACCAACTGGGTGAAATGCAACAAACTGTTGGATTTTGCACCTGGGACAGGTAAGCCTGGACATCTGGACAGACTGGGAAACAAGAGGCTGAAGAGTATCATGGAAAGTGAAAGTTGCTGCTTGTAATATATAGTTAAATCTGTAATTAACTAACAAAATGTTTTTGAAACATTTTACCCTATGACATAACAAAGATAAAGGGAATAATGTTTCAAAAACATTAAAAATTATGTTTAACCAGGAATTGACAACTGTTCAGGAAATGTAGTTGAATGAGCATGATGTCTTAGGTTTTAACTTTTATATTTTTCAAATCCTGTACTGCCTAGTGTGTAACTCTGAAGTTTCGTGTGGCCTGTTAACTACTGTTCTCTCATGCTGGTTAGACATAACAAAGCCTCTCTAGGTTTGCTCTCCAAGGACACGACTGTCCCAGGCTGCAAAATATGTAAACTAAAAGCCTCTGAAGAGGAGGGGCAAACTTGGGGTAATTACATAATTAATTGAAGTTATAATTGGAGAATTAACCCTGATGCGCAAATGGACCAAACTTATAAAAGTGTGTGTGAGGAGCCAATTCAGTTTTGTCATGCCTCAACAGTGGTTGTTGGAGGCACGTGGAGGAAGGGCGCACATGTGCCACGTGCAGGAGGCAACTACAAGAAGCCTTGTCTCTGGGAGGACTTCGCCTGGCAACACCTCACATGAGGCAGGCAGGAGGAGACACTGTGGAGGGGCTTCTCCAATCAGGTCGCGAGGAGGGCTCCACCAATGGACGGCAAAGAAAGGTTGGACTGGACCAAAGGTTCCCTGTCCTCGGGCAGCCTTTGGGAGGGGCCGGGGGGTATAAAAACTAACTGCGTTGCTGTGCGCGGGCGCTTGCTATTGTTCGCCGCTCCTGCTCGCTCCCTCCTTTGCCCTCCTGGCCTCAGCCTGCCTTTTGGCTCTCCTGCCCTCGCTGGCTCGCCCTCACACCTGTCCTGCCTTCCTGTGCCCTTGACCGCTGCCTTGCCACTTCGCCCCACGTCCTTGCCAGGACTGCCCGCCCTGCCGCCCAGATCCAGCCGGTCGCCATGACCCTGTCCAGGGTCCTGGTTTTCCCGTCCGAGCGCCCGCTCACCGCGTGTCCGGTGCCGTCGCCACGGGAGCTGCGCCTGTCGAGCCCCGCCCCTCCGGGAGCCGCGCAGGCTCGCTAAGACCCAGCCCGGCCACGGGCAGGCAGCGTGCACACCCCACTGCCTGGACGCCGACAGCACTGCCCTGACTCACTGGTGGTAACGCCCTTTTTTGTCCCCTCTGTCTCCTCTCCGCCAGTCCTTTTCCATTTTCCTTTCTTCTTTTCTGTCTTCTCTAGCAGTCTTTCGCTCGGGCAACTCCTTTTCTTTCTCCTTTTTGTTATCAATAAATGGTTCTCAGGTACAATGTTTGCCTTGTTTGGCTTAATTTTGTTCCCGACCATCCATTTTTAAAAGAACTCTCCGCAGTTCCCCACAGTGGAATGCGACAGTGTGAAGAACCCGTAACCTAACGTCCATCTTGGGTGTGGCCTTTTGACTGCCCAGGGTGTACCTTTGAAGGCCCTTCAAATAAATACCTACTTTTATTCTCATAGTTTTGTCTAGCCTCTGTTTTCAGGTAGCCACCTTAAGGCATCAGTTTTGGCAGCCCCAGAAGGGACAAGGAGGCTTCTGGAAATCTTGCGGACTGAGAAAGACCCAGCTCAGCTCCCACCCCGCCCCCACCGGCACTTCGGGGTGGGGGGGGGAGCAGTTGCCACTGTCCACAAGGCGTCAGAGCCCAAGAGCCCAAAAATTCTCCAGATTCAGCACAGAGGCACGTGAGTAAGTGAATAAAGGTGGTGTTTTGTTATTAGCACCGGGGTTGGGTGTTAAGAGATCTCTGATAGTTTTGTTTGGTGTGTCTGGGGATTCAAGAGGGTCCAAGGGGGTTCTAGTTCATTTGTTGATTCCCCCTTCATTTGCTGTTAGCTTGTGAGAGCTTAGTGCTGCAGTGACTGTGTTTTGGCTTAGAACCAGTGGTGGTGCACTGGTTTAAGCCGCTGCTTGGTAAGTCCAGGCTCATGGGTTTGAGCCCTTCTCTTTCTTGTTCTCTCTCTCTCTTTTAGCTTATTAGTGTGTAATTAGATTGCTTCCCTTTATTTCTGTGATCTTTCCTGTTTATAAGTATGAACAATGGGCTGTAATTTTTCTCGTACAAGTGGGACTCAAATAGCCGAGAATTCGCTTTTGAGCTTAGCATTAGAAAACTGGCAAAAATTGACTGGCAAACATAGTTTCCTTAGAAAACCAGAAATTATAAGGCTCTTCAGACTAATCTGGCCAACTTATAAATTAGACAGCAATCAGAGGTGGCCTGAGTTTGGTAGCTTAGATGAAGAATTAATATTGAGTTTGATATCTCACCTTCGTAAAGACCGCTGTTTCTTAGAACTTGATTATGTGAGGCTTTTATGGTTATATCACAAAATAAACAGCTACAGATGTCTAAAGAGCATATACTCCTTTTAAAGAAAAAAAGGGAAAAAGGATGGGAGGAGAGATCCATTGTCGGGGGGCAGGGAAGAGGTGGAGGTGGACCTAGTAGCCCCCACTGTGAGGCCTGGGCTGCCTACTGCCCCAGCCCCTCCCCCACCAGCGGCAGCCCCAGCCGTGGCCCCTGCCGTGGTTTCAGCCGTCGCTGCGGCCCCTCCCCCACAACCGCCAGTGCCACAGCCACGGGCAGGGCAGCTGAGAGGGGGATGCAGCTTCAGCAAAGCCCCTGCCGATAAAAGAAGAGGGGAGGTGGCCCTGGCAACCGCGGATGGCACAGGTGTCCCCATCAGCTTCTGGTTGGATGCCTCTCCCATCTCTGCTCTGCCCCCTTCCTCTGGTCGCTCCTGGGTGGTAGGGACCAAGGGGAGGAGACAGCCAGTGTGTATGGCCCACAGCACTGCCCCTAGGGGTGGAGCCGGAGGACAGAGCCTTCCACCGAGAGGGTGGGGAGGGGACCTCCCATCAAAGGGGCAGCACCTTTGCCTCCCTCAGAGGTAACAAGGGGGGAGAGGGTGCTTGAGTTTCCATGGCAACACCACCTGCCTGGAGACCGGGTCCGGGGATGACATCATCAGAGTGAGCTGAATCTGTTTAGTAAAAAAAGCTAATGGTAAGAGTTATTGATTAGTGCAAGATTTAAGGGCAATTAACAGAATTACAGAGGACATACACCCAGTGGCAGCAAATCCCTACACCCTTCTGACCACACTGACAGATGAATTAGGGTGGTTTACTGTTGTAGACCTGAAGGATGCCTTTTTCTGCATTCCTGTACATAAAACCAGCCAGGAGCTCTTTGCTTTTGAGTGGGAAAATCCTGAAACAGGGAGGAAAAGTCAGCTTACTTGGACAGTCCTACCCCACGGTTTCAAGAATAGCCCAACAATATTTGGAAACCAGCTAGCAAAGGAATTGGAAGATTGGAGGAGACAAGAGACAGGAGGGGTTATTCTTCAATACGTTGATGACATCTTGATGGCAGCTAAAATGCAAGATGACTGCATCCAACTCACTGTAAATTCGTTAAACTTTTTGGGATTAAGTGGGTATAGAGTTTCCAAAGACAAGGCACAGATTGCCAAGGAAGCAGTAGTTTACTTGGAACTTGAAATCTTTTGTGGACATCAACAGCTCAGCAAAGAATGGAAAGAAGCCATCTGCCAACTTCCAGAGCCCCACACCATGAGAGAGATGCAGGCTTTCCTGGGGATGGTCGGATGGTGCAGACTGTGCATACCAAACTACAGATCACTGGTAAGGCCCCTGTATGGAGCATTAAAAGCAGCCGAAAAGGGAATCATTGTATGGACTGAGAGCACAAGGGCTGCGTTTAAACAGCTGAAACACTCTCTAATGTCAGCTCCAGCACTGGGTTTACCAAACTTAACCTTTTGAACATTTTGCACATGACAGACTTACTGTGGCATTGGGCGTATTAACAGCGCCTCGGAAACCAGCAGAGGGCTGTGGCCTACTTTTCCAAACAGCTAAACAATGTTTGCCAGGGGTGGCCTGGGTGTTTGAAGGCCTAGGTGGCTACGGTCATCCTGATTCAAGAGAAAACTCACGCTTGGACAACACATTGTAATGTATGTACCCCATGCCATAGCAGCAGTACTCGAACAGAAAGGAGGACATTGGCTGTCTGGCAACCGGATGATTAAATATCAATCACTGTTGTTAGAACAGAATGATGTTATACTGAAAACAACTTCTGTTGTTAACACTGCCACGTTTCTGTCCTCCACCTTAATTGACGATGTGCCTGAGCATGACTGTTTGCAGAAAATTGAGGAGGTCTATTCCAGCAGACCAGACNCAGCAGACCAGACCTGAAGGACATGCCCCTAGAAAATCCAGACTGGGAGCTGTTTACAGATGGGAGCAGCTTCATGAGGAACTGTAAGCGAATGACAGGTGATGCAGTAACAACCCAGGACAAG